>VXBO01001654.1:11425-37922 GCA_013400135.1 Rhinoptilus africanus | reverse complement strand
AAAAAAAAACCACAAGAAAAAGAAGGTATGTAAAATGACCTCATTTAGTCCGTGCTCTTTCTTCAAGGATTTTTAATAGATTTATTATTCTAAGAATAGAAATGCCAGTATACTTTTCAAAATCTTCTGTTTCTGACAGAATTGCAGTATCTTTTACTCATATATCTACTGTCTTAAACTATCATATGTAATTTAAAACACATAGGATTATAATTTCTGAAGGAATTGTGTAATGTGAAATGTTTTATTCTGGGCCCCTAGTACAATGGAGACATGGACACACTTGTGCAAATCAATGAAATGATGGAAAGACTGGACCATCTGACTACATCTGTTCAGCATGGAGACGAAAAAGCTCATGGAAATCTTATAAATATGTATAAGTACCTGATGGGTGGGGAGTAAAGAAGACCAAAAAATGAGCCAAAGAATTCTCATTGGTGAACAGTGAAAAGTCAAGAGGGAATTGGCACAAACTGAAAGATAAGAAATTCTACTTCAACTTAAGAAAAAAAATCTTTATCTACAGTGATGCTCTCCAAACACTGAAACAAGTTGACCTAGTGAGACTGTGGAGTCTCCAACCTTAAAGATACTCAAAACTCAGTTGGGCACAGCCCTTAGCAACCTATCTTAGTTGACCTGGCATTGAGCAGAGGTGTTATACTCAACACACTTCAGGTGTCAATTTCAACCTTAAGTGATTCTGTGAAAATTTGGAGTTCATAGATTGAAAGGTCCAAAGAGATTTCAGTCGCATTAGTTCTTTCCATCAACAAGGTTGATGGAGACAGAAATTTGACTGCTGTGGAAATCATGAAATGGTTGAGGTTGAAAGGGACCTGTGGAGGTCATCTGGTCCAACCCCGCTGCTCAAGCAGGGTAACCTAGAGCCGGTTGCCCAGGAGCATGTTCAGTTGACTTTTGAATATCTCTAAATGATACTCTACAACCTCTCTGGACAACCTGTTCAAGTGCTCAGTCACCCTCACAGTAACAAAGTGTTTACTGATATTCAGAAGGCACTTCCTGTGTTTCTTTTTTGTACTCATTGCCTCTGGTCACCACTGAAAAGAGCCTGACTCTCTCCTCTGCACCTTCCCTTCAAGTAGTCCACAGTTTGATGAGACTCCCCTGTGCCCTCTCTTCTTCAGGCTGAACAGTCCCAGCTCTCTCATCTTTTCCCCACAGGAAAAATGCTCCAGTCCCTTCATCATCTTTGTGGCCCTTCATTGGACTCTCTCTGGTATGTCCACGTTTCCCTTGTACTGAGAAGCCCAGATCTGGACAAATACTCTGGGTACGGCCTCACCAGCACTCAATAAAGGGGAAGGATAGCTCACCTCCCTCGAACTGCTGGCAACACTCCTCCTAATGCAACATGGTATATTAAAGCTGGCATGTAACTGCAAAAAGCTGGCTCAGTTCTGGGTCATGTTCTACTTGGTGCCCAACATGACCCCCTGGTCCTTTTCTGCTATGCTGCTTTACAGCTGGTTGGCCCCCAGCACATACTGGTGCGTGGGATTACACCTCGACAGTTGCAGGACTTCACACTTCTTGTTGAACTTCATGAGGTTCCTGTCAGCCCCTTATTCCAGGTGATATTTTCAAATGGAGATACCTCCAAAAACAACCAAAAGAGATTGAGATTCATTACAATTAAGATTAAATAAACCCTCTATTTATATACAAATGTTTTATATTTGGGAAATATAAAACCTTATATAGAAAAAGTATATGTAAACAGGTAAATGGAGGAAAGAGATCCAATTTTTTGTTTTTCAGACACAGCCAAATAAAATTAGGAAACATTTACTGAATCTAAAATGCATCAGCTTCTTAATGCTATTCCAGATGTCACTAAATGAATTTACTTTAATAAAAAGCAGAAATTATAAATAAATATTAAAGGACACATCAGATAAGAATTCATATCCAACCTCCAACCCAACTATGGACAAGATATTCACAAAAGCAGTTATCCACAATTTATGAAGTCTGACTTCTGGTGTTCCTCTCCTACATAGATTATCTACTTGTATTAGATAAGCTCTTCTTTCTTTGTCCTCTTTCGGATTGTCTATTTTCATGAACCTAGCAGGAATATAATGTCCTTGAAACCTCTATTTCTCAGTCAAATATGATTTAAAAGTAATACTTCAAATGTTAATGTATGAGACATAGTCACACTTAAAGCACATTAATAAGCCCAGGGTAATGAACCAAAGCTTCTCTGAATGCCATTTCCTTAAATTTACACTCCAGAGCAATGGGGTGTATAAGATCTTCCCAGAAAGTACTACAGAGGTAAAGAAAACACTCTTACTTACTAATTCAATCTGACACTACTAAAACTAGTTGTCTCTGTAATCTGTTGCAGCAATGATGTAAACCAAGTAACTTTAAACATGCTTTAGCTGTAAGCAGTTGTGTTTCACAGCATTACAGCTAACTTAGGGAAATCCACCACATTGATTTAATCATGCTAATAAAGAATCTAAGCAATGCTGACATAAATATAATCCTTGTTCAGGGCTAAGGTTTACTTAGAATGGTTCAAGATAGAGCTTTCCATGATGACTGGTTTTTAGGGAAAGTAAAAATATCTGTAGCAATCACTAACATTCATACCCTTTCTGCTCAGTCAGAATACAAATGAGCTGACCTGCGAGGCAAGAAAGATACGCATGTTTATCCAGACTTCTGCCTGTAAAGTTATTAGATGAAAGATGTCTCATATTTAAACAATTGTGTGCTGTAGGACTTACAACTTACAGTATTTGTTAATAGCAATTAATACTGGGATCATCTGCTTCCTGACAGTCTCTGGCAGTTTGTTAGGAATTTTTGGTATTAATATATATTTTAAAGGGTGAAAAGTCATGCAATAGGTGTACATTTGATAGATGTGTGGATATATATTTGAAAAAGGAGTGGAAAATCCTAGCAAAGTGAGAACGTACAAAAAAAGCAGAACAAAGGAAACAGCATCACTTACTGTGTTCTCTACTTTTGCCATCTTTATTAATTTTTACTTTGTTTTCCAGGCCTGGTTCATTATTTGCCTGAAAGAGGTCATATCTCTAGGTTTTGTGCTCATAGAGACCTAGAAAGGACAAAGATTTGGATTCCATAAAGAAAAATCACAGGCCACTATTCAGAAGGAACTATTACATGGTTATAAATATATGTATAAAACATACCTAGTTAGTAAAAATAGACTTCTTATTTAATTAAAAAACATTTCTATGCCTGAATGTCTTACTGAATTTGTGTACGTTATTTGATTTTTCTACTTATGTTGCATTTTGTATCTGTTTCTTTAAACCTGGACAACAAATCTGTGCCATTACAGATAATGAATTTAAAAAGAATAATTATTTAGTGAAAGGAAAACAGATTTTTACCCTTTAACTTTATATGCCTTCTTGTGATATGTCTTTGGGAGGAAAAAAAAAATCAGACTGAGTGCAAAGAAACAAGACAGCAAACTGGCCTAAGATTTCTCGTTGTCTGTGTGTGGTTGAGGGAACTCGTAAGTAGAGTAAGATTCTGCTTTAATTTTATAGCAATGGGATTTGCAAGTTGCAAGTCTGTTTAATAGAGAAAGCTAAAAGCACTCCTGTATGGATTAAATGGCAGTCTCATCTGTTCTACAGAAACACACCTTTCTTACTACTGTGATTTTGATCACCTGCTGTTCTCCAATTAAACTATGAAAAAGTAAAAGGAATACAATATATTTGCATGTGAAGTGCAGCATAGTAACAAATAGAGCTTTTTTTAAGAAAAGAATAATTTGGGAAGAACAATGGGTGTCTGTAGTGTACAGCAAAGATTCCTTTATTCTTCTGAAGTGAGAAAACAAAGTGCTGGGAGCTTTATTTTCTTAATGAAAGCATTCTAGGATGATTTCCCACCCACCTGGGACTCTGAGTGGCACAGTGAGCGGAAGGTAGAGAAATACTGCAAGTGGTAGAAGCAGCTTAGAGAACCATTGATGGAAAGAGCTAATCCAGAAGTTAGAAAATATGGGTTATATTCTTGGCTTTATAGCCTACTTAGTGTGGAATGAGAAAGGTATTTCATGTCCAAGTCTCAGTTCTATCTGTTAAATAAAGATTTTCTTTGTTTTGCAAGCTGCTTTCGTCTAACAGTCCAGGAAGGTCTTAGTTACTGATCTGTTCCACTGGTTGACAGAGAAGTTGCTCTGGCCTTAATGCATACCTGATTTGTTTCACCAGTTTAACATTTTACACCCACAGAACTCAGAAAGGTAGAAAGAGGTGCATGGATATAATGTTGATGTTACAGGAGAGGGAACTCAACCCCAAGGAAGGGAGGTGCCTGCCAGCAGCCACCTCGCGTAGCAGCTGGGCAGTCAAAAACGGCAGCTGGACCTTCTGGTGTCCAATAAAAGCCCCGATCCACTAGATCACCTCTCAGTCATGTGATAATAACATACCTTTACCACAAGTTAATGCACAAAGGAAGATTCAGTCTCATTATCAGTCCTGTTTTCTTCTGGACAACATAATTATCTGGGCTTCAGTGATACGGTTCACCAAAAAAAACACCAATCTTCAAAAAACCAGGATATTGGCAAAAGAAGTTTAAAGAAGCACATCATTAAGGGTTCAAAAAAAAAATTCTGTGAGGTGAAGTGAAGCCTTTGGGGCACCGTGTGGGCCGGGGCCTCCCCATGGGGGTCTGTCCCGGCAGCCCGGGCCCATCCCACCACCCCAGCCAGGAGCCGGGGGGGGGACACGGGGGCAGCCCCGGGGCCAGCCATCAAACACCTCCCCGGGGACAGGGACAGGCCGAGGCCGGGCCAGGCTCAGTGGGGCCCACAGCCTGGTGGGGTAGGGCTGCAGAGAGTCAGACTAGCCCTGCGTGTCTGGGCCGGAGGCTGGTGGCCCTGCTGGGGCTGAGGTGGGGTCCTGGGCCGTGGGCAGGGGGAAGGGAAGCCCCGGTGACTGGTGAGGGACAGTCATGGCTGCTGAGGTCCTCAGGCCCTGTCACAACAGGGGGTAGCTGGCGGTGAGCCCTGCGCTGGCAGAAAGCTGTGTTGAAACACACAGGTGAGTTTTTCCCCTATCAATCAGCCCCGTTTATTAGATGCAACCCATTAGTCTCATTTGTATTTTAAACCACTCAACTCTAGCATTTCTGAGTGCAAAGTGCTGTTATGTTTGTTATCTCACTCATGGATAACACAGTTCTCTGCTGCCTTTTCCCATAGGCTTATGAGATTTTCCTATCACCTTAAACTTGCCTCTCTAAAGATTAGAAAGGGAGGTAAAAATATATAGTTCTTTCAAGCATCCATTTAAATACTACAGCCTACCAAATCACCTGTTTTTCAGGCTCAAGGTATTTCCTTTGCCAGCTGGTCTGCAAATTCCATGCTGGATTCAGAGGTTTCATGCCAGCACTGTTTACCGTTGAGGTAAAGCTGGAAAATTTCAGCCTTGAGATATGATCCAGCAAAGTCTTTGGGCAGGGTGAAAAGAAGGAATCCCACACAGATCACAGCGCTTACAGGTTTTATTTCCATAAATCTCAGTGCAGGGTGCGTAGTGTTTTCTCTCATTAAAACTGGTGTAGGCAGAAGGTCTGATGGTCAGTGGCAGAGGCAGGAGCTGAGACCATTCTCCCCAGCCGAGTCACACGCCACGACCACCCCAGTTCATCTGACAAAGGTGAACCTTCAGCACACACTTTTCAATAGGCGTGCTGAATTGGGTTGTGGGTTACCTACACCAACAGACAAGCAGCAACCTGGTACAGGAACAAGTGCAGAATCAACGTTAAATTTCTTAATGAGAGGGGCAGGGGTTGATGGATGTCTAATCCTACGGTCCCTCTACCCTTATTGCCGCCTTCCAGCAGATCTCTAAGATGTATTTTGTTTGGTTTGGGTTTTTGTGGTTTGTTTTTGTGTTTGCTTGTGGGTTTTTTTTTTTTTTAGTACTACTTTAATAAGAGGGGAAAAAAAAAAAAAAAGAAAAAAAAAAAGACTGAGTAACTGCTGACCAGATTCCAGCAGTGCACCTTTTGTAAGGAGACACTTAAACACTTGAGAGCCAAGAAGATGTAGCTTTTTAAGTAATCTAGTGATTTACAGCCTCACCCACTAAAGTCAATGAGAATTTTTCCATTGATTTCAGAAGAGTTTCATCAGGTACAAGTGTTTTTGGAGAGTATAGAATATCATATTGTTTCTAATCACAGTGACAACATTTTGTTCTGAAGTAATAGTTTCAGGTATATCTCGTTAAAAATCCTCCAATAGACTGTTGCCCATTAACAAATTACAAATTTTTCATAAGTCAAACATTTCAATCTGACATGCCAATTCTGATAAATGTAATTCTAAAAGCAAAACTGGTATTTTTTAATACAAATATTCAATTTTTTTACTTCCAGATTACTTTTTTAATGTGACTTGGTCAACTGTGAATGACTTATTCAGTATTTCATTTCCAGAGAAATTTCAGAGACTTATTCTGTCTTCTTTTTCTTCATTTTCAGAAGGGAAAAAAAAATTACAGATCCAAAGAATTTTGTAGCCTTACATAAGAAAACCACATTTCAACTAGTTCAGCCAAACCATACCACCTTGTGCTTGTGCTGATATAGTACCTGTGCTGGATTCTCTCTTGGTTCTTATTTACTACTTTCATAATATTGCTGGATTCCCAGAGCAGCCAGGAAAGTGACATTTTACAGTGAAATGCAGTTTAAACTGCATACCAGAGATGAAAAACTGACATCCACCATAAATATACTGCAAACCATCTCTGTCTGAATCTCCATTTCTGGTTTTGTTCTGTTGAAAAATGCATGGTGTTTGGAGCACTTACCTGACAACTGCATTTAGTTTGCTCAGGTGAAGTTAGTTGTATTTCAAGATCCTAAACTTAGTTAAATATTTTTCCACTCATTATTAGGTTTGGAAGAATTCACTTCTCAGTCAGCTATTAGGATCCTATTGCATACAAAAAAAATGAAACTGTTTTAGCTTGTTACATTTTCAGGCCAAGAAGTTTTTATCCTTTTTCAAAGTTAAAATTAATAATTTGAGGAAAACAGTTATGTATTTCTTCAAAGACAAAAAAAACCCCCAAAAGAACAGCTCATAGAACATATCTATAGGAAACATTCAGGACCATTACTGTTACTACTCTGTAAATACATGGAGTATCTTTATACATGAGAGAGTAAGCAGTGAGTGAAGGTCCTTCCGGGAATTATACATATCCTAATCAAAGATTTAAGTAAAATAAATTAATACATAAGTAGCACACAGTATGCTAAATATTAACCTAGTTGGTGCCTGTATACCAATGCATAATTAAGCCCTCTGTAAAAATACATATTAGCAGACAACTTAGCAATTCCACCTTTAAGGGGCCTTCATCAGTCAAGTAATTCCATACAAACTGTAAACTTGCTATTTGCAAGCATAACTGAGACATAACCTGAATTACATGTATGGTTTTTATCTTTGGAGAAGGGCTATATAGTGTGTCCTCTGTCTGTGGAAAAATCTGATAGTTCAGCTGCACAGCCAAGCCATAGAGACTTCCAGAAACAACCAAGAACTTCCCATATGAGTGAGTACGCCACATACACATGCCTTTCTGTTGCCACTGCAGAGTCCAGCTACTACAGTCTGTCTTAAAATAAGAAGACTTCTTTTTTTTTTTCCTAGTCTTTGCCATTGCCATCAGTCTCCATGCCATTGACCTGGTTCCTGCAGTCTCTTCACACCAGGCTAGGGGCCATTTTGTTTGGGGAAATATGATCTCTCCTCTTCAACCTTCTCATCCCTGTCCCACAGTCTCAGTGATGTGATGTTTCAAGCCCTCATCATGAGCTCTGGGTTTAAATTCCCAGAGGCTAAAGCAACCTTAGGCCCCTGCTCTCACACCTGTTCCTCTAGTAAATATTGAGGACCATCATGCTGCTTTGCTGAGTGAAGCGGTTTGTGTAACACAGGGGAATGTTGCCCCAAACTCTTAACTCTCTATGTCCTTTGATAGTTCTGCTAACTTAAAATAAGCTTTTCCTGCCAGAGAAACAATTTTGTTTTTTAAAAACAAAAGGAGAGGGTACACTTCTAATTACAGGACCACTTGATTGGTAGACATTTCAGTCTTCCTTAAAAATAAATAAATAAATAAGAAGACAACTAGCATAAAGTCTCATCTGTTAAATCAGTTCTTTGGCTGGCAGAGTTTTCATGAAATTTATCTGTAGGCGTCCACATCAAACGGCACCTATTTTCTCTTTACTCCTTTTTCAGAGATCCATCCACTCTCTGTAACCTACCTCTTTCCATCCACACAAGCACTTTGCACTCCGAATGCTTTTACTAACATGAATGAACCATGTTCTGCCTGACATCTGCACATTGCCAAGACATATTTATTTTTTTCTTAAACTTGGGCTTTAAAAATTTAAGGGTGGGAATGGGGTAAAGGGCAGGGGGTGAGGGGAAGAGGGAGGGCAGCTTGACTTCCATTTAATTTTACAGATATCTTTTGGACTACGAGTAAAATTTCTCATTGCAGATTTGAAGATGTAAGAATGATTTTTAGCTCTCAGTTTGTTCATTGCTGTCCATGTTTTTTCTAGATGCGACACCATTATTGCACATTGCTTCAACATAAATACACTGCAAAAAATAATACCAAACACAAGAAGATATGGATGGCCATTTCAGTTCAGACTGCAGGTCCATCTAGCACAATAATTTGTAACCATCAGCAGCGAACAGAGCCTGAGAAAGAATTGGAGGGTATAAATGTGGGCTGATGCATTCTCAGCTTAGTTTTACACCTTCCAGTAGCAAGGCATTCAAAGACTTAAAGTAGGAGTTGACTTCTTTGTGATTAACTGTTCTGACAAGCGTTTCAGACCATGAATTGATCTGTTATTTTAACCCAGGCATGTCATATTCACTTCCACTTACTATATATTTCAAAGGTGTTCAGAGTAACAGAATTAATACAACTTTTTAGCAAGTCTAGGAATAAACCACCAAATTTGTTGATGAACAGTTGACAAATTTTAGGCATATGAACACTGACAGAAGACAAATGACTAGAACTCAGTTCCCTGCTCTGGATCACATGCCCAAATCATGGCTTAACTCCTGTTCCTGCACCATTCCTTATCCACAGCACTATCTCACAGGCAGTCATAAAGAAACAGGACTCCTAAATCCCAGCCAATAACCCCCCACCTTGTTACACCTGCTTCTCTAGGTTGCTGTAATGTCATGCTGGATCAAATTCTTATGGGTTATCACGAGCTGGGTTCTGATCACAGTCTTTCCCCACAACAATACATACAGGTATTGCTTGTGGCACTGGATAAAATACAGCAGTAAGAAATCAAGGCAACAGAGACAAAATTCATATACACAGGCATATATCTGCGTACCCTAAGGAGAGCATTAATATATGGACCCAGTGCTTTTATATGGCAGACCAGAAAAATTAACTGCAGGTCATATAAGCAGTATTTCTATTGGCTGTCATGATTAAGGTTTGCATTTATAGAAAAATTAGTCTTCCTCTGAGCAGCGCAAACAAGCAAACATGCTAGATTCTCCTGATTTTCTTTTCCTTGAAACCGTAAACATTTAAATCCTGAAAAATTTTGACTAGAAATGAAGGTCTCAAGTCAGTAGTCACACTTGTAAAACATCCTTTACCTCACCGAATATGCTTTATTTGTATTCCTGGGTCCCAAACAATTTTTTTTGTCATTTCCAATGACTTCCTACTTATTGCTGAGACACAATATTTTCACACTTTTCAGGAAGTGATGAAAGAGAAGAGCTCTCAGAGGCAGCCACTTGTATTTATTCGAGGGGACTGGAGGGCAGAGAAGGTAGGAGAAAAGTGGAATTCACAAAACATATTACAAAGAAGATAAAACCATCTTTATATTTTCTAAAAAAAAAAATAGATACTGCATATTTTTAGAGCATCCAATAACTTTGCATCACTTGGCCCTATGCACAATGCCCCTGAAAACACTGTTGGCTATTATCATGGCATAATACAGTACTTTTAAGGAAGATAATGGACACACAATAATTACCAACACAATTACACCCACAGCAAGGCCAGTGTTCTCTCCCTCCTTCAACAAGCGGCTCCTCATGCTCCTTTCAAACAGTAGGCTACTTTACAGTAGGCTGCTAGACAGGAGGGGCCACACATAAAGGATCCATCGGGAAGCTTGCCAAAGTATTGTAATGGGAAGTAAAAGCCTAATTGCCTCACAGGTGAATGCCTCCAGTATGAATCTAAGCTGCAATGTCTTTAAAAGAACTCAATCAGTTGTTTTAATGCCATTATGTTTCAAATTTTAAGTGCAGACACTTAAGTAAAAAAATCCCCCAGTTTAGGTCTATCTAGGAGCTCTTTATGTTTGAATGACTGACACCTGTTAACTTAATTAGGTAATTAGTTTACTTTGAATTATTAAGGGAAAGATCTGAAATGATAAAAGCTACAACAGAGCTGGAGGGCTTTATTATTTTTTTTTCTCTCTTTTCTGGTTTAGCTGAAAAGATAAAGAGCAAATGCAGAGAAACATATGGTTCTAACCTTCTTGAAGATAGGCCTATGGGGGATTTTTCCAGGTTTGTGAAGTCAGCTCCAGAGTGATCTTATCCATTTTCAAACATTTTCTTTCCCTGTTTAGCATTTTGAGTTTTCACAGACTTCTTACTCTCTCCGGTTTTGATAAGAATCAATCACTGCTGCATTGAAGTATTCTAAGAAAAGATAATTCTGCTGGTATTTTCAGTTTGGCCAAAACTGGGACAATACCGCAGTTTTCATAAGGAGATGACCTATTCTCATGAGATTTCCTAGCTGATTTCCATAACAAAGAAGTTACTGAAAAACTTTTTTTATGTTGCTTGAACCAAACCTTTTGAGATTCATCCTCTAGTAGAAGCCTTTCACTTTTAACAAGTTCCCACTGATATGTATGGTGAAGACAGTCTCTGCGCATTAAGAACAGCTTGCAATACAATGGGTTTTGAAAGCCAGTAGCTTCCCAAGCTTTGAAGCACCTGGCATAATAATGGCTACGCTGATGGATGACCTCATGTATTACACAGACAGAGTGCAGCCTATCAGCATTATACTGATGGATTCTTTCCAGTACCTAAAGGAGAAGATTTTGAAAGGAAGACCTATTTCAACTTCAAGGGAAAAACAATAGGGCTGCAGAGCTGTGGGGGAGTGATGTATTGCTATACTATAGCTTCTGCTCCTAGGTATAGCTGTCAGAGCCTGAATGTTTCCTCTTCTCAAGTAAGCATTTTCAAAGGTTAATGAGATGGAAGGCCAGAATATTGGTATTACCCTAGGCAGTCTTAGAAGTGTGATCACGTTGAGCGGAATTATAACAGTTGGGTGAGCTACTCTGTTGCAACTCGTCAACGTTATATATAAGATGAGGCAAACATATACTATAGGGGATATGTCAACATCACTTTCACTTTGGAGAATTAAGAATATAAACCACAGAATTGCTTATGAAACATGACCAGCAGTAGCATAGTGTAGATGGAAGAGCATTGATGTTATTTCAGTTGTATTTCTCAGTAAGTTACATTTATGATGTAAATTGGAAAAAAATCAGGTAACATTTGGTACCAAATTCTATACGGCACTTTGAGAAAAAGCAAGTACAGAAACCCTTGCGTGTGGGGGTTGTGATACCCACTAAGTGCAACATAGACTCCAGGTATAATGGGGCACTTTTCTACACCAGCAGGTTCAGATGAGTTCACTCTGACCAGGGCCCAGTTAACTTGACATTTATGATCTAGTAATTACACAAAAATCTTAGCACTGCCTTGTGCCCAGGTAGTAAGCATTGTCCTAGTTTGGACATTAACTACACCTACAAATCATAGACAAATCACTGAAAGTGTGGGCAGAGTGCGTCTGTCTGCATCCATCAATATAAACACATAAATATCCATGCATCACTTTCTTTGCTGACTTTGTGTCGCGCTATCTTAAATTAACTGGATTGTAAAGTGCTATTATTTCTCAAACTGTAGAAAGGGAAATAATTGTGTTTCTCCATCTCACAGATACGCTGAGAACCTCAATCAGTGCTAATCACACGCATGGGGGAATTCAAAAGGTGCAATATGTTGTTTGTTCTGAGAATGAGGCAGCGCTGAAATTGCTCCCTATCAGCTTTTACACAAAGCTTAAATAATCATGAAAATTCTGATTCTGTAAACACTAGTGCAAGAGAGAAGGTACAGACAACACAACCCCTTTTGAAAGGGAGGAAGGAAGGTTTGGGATATCCCTAGCCACAGGAGTTTTCAGAGGATTGTGGAGTAGGTAGATAATTACATTCCTGGGAACCACCTCACTCCTCCTGCTTTCTTAAGTAATTCACTGTTCTAATTAGAACCAACCACAGAGCACTGATAACAAAGGGGAGCCCATATGATGTATGACAGTTATTTAACTTGTCTTGGAATCAGACAGGCAACATTATGTCTCTGGCTTCAGGTGACTGAAACAAAAAAAGCATGACTAGAGATAGCTATGTAAGAAGAAAAGTCTGTGTGTGGCAAGGGAAAGGATGCTGCACTGCATTGTCACAGGCACAGGTGACACCAATTGTATCAATGTCTTAAAAATTCATTGTCAATTATATACACATCCCTCTAATTTGCACTTCAGAGACTTATTGAGGACAAAAGGAGCTGTGAGCATGACTCCCTGTGTAAAGTGCTAAATTTTTGTCTGGCAAGTCTGAAGGGGAATAGTAATGACCATTTACCTAACCTAGGAATCTGACAAAAAACAAAATGATTGATCTGCATTTTAAAATCAATAAAGAACAATACAGAGAGTGCTTTATTTGCACGGTTTGCAGTTCTATATGGGATCATATACAGACAGCTTTCAGAGCAGCATTTTCCTCCTGCACAGATTACTGGTATTGTAGGCCTGGTAGCCTGCCCATCTGCCCTTTTACAAGAGAGCTAAACATCCTGTTACTGTTTAAGTGAAGGTCAGGATGCGGCAACTAAAGAAGTAGATGCAGTGTTAAAGCCTGGTGTACTAACAAAGGTACAAGCTTGCTTTCATTTATGCCAGATACGTAATGGCCAGAGAACAGAAAATGCATCCAGAGGCTGACATGACAGAAGGACAACACGAACTGGACATACCAGATATAACCTTGGATGCAAGAGGCAGAACGGAACGCAGGCGTTATGCTGGCCACAGAATTTCTCACAAGGGATCCTCCATTAGATAGTATACTGACTTTAAGTTCAGATTGCACTGCCAGTGTTAGATACAGCACTGACAGCAGGTGAGGAGCCTGAAGCCTGTGTTGAGGGTAAAAGAAGCTGTGAAAAAGACTTACCATGTATAATTGGATGCTTTTTCCACAGCAAGCTTGAAGTCTGTGTCAATATTTAGCACCATCACATTTCATATAGAGAATGTGAGAGCATGGCATACAGTCATTTTCAAGAGATAAATGTTTATCAGACATGGTTAACTGCAGCATGTAAATCAGCAAGAGGTTTTGTCTTGCTTGCTCACAGTGCAGAAGCTCTCCCATAGCTCCACCAAAATGAATATAAGAATTTTGACAATGAGTTACCACCCAGAATGGGTGAACAAATCAGAATCTGGCTTTTAATCATCTAAACCCATAGATTTTGTGTTCTCTGGCTGATCAACAGATCAGCAGTTTTTTACATTGGTTTCCTGGCCCATATGTTCTCAGTGAAAATTTTTCCCAACTCTTTCATTCTTTTTTGTTCCCTTTCATTTGGTAGATGTTTCTAAAACTGCAGCTGCCAAACTAGTTCATCAGAACTAGGCATGAAACAATGAAAAGCTTCACAGCCCAGGGAGCTTGGTGACAAACAGTGCTTTGGTGAAAGCCTTCCTCTTTTTCACAGCCTTGATGGCCAGAAAGACTTTTGACCTCAGAAGCGTACTCAAAAGGAACATTTATCCAGAGAATGAATTCAGGGGAAAGTTGCTCTGAGCCACTCAGCAAGTGATCCATCACCTGGGACCATTTCTCTCATATTTGTCTGGAATTCAGTGCAGAGTTCCAGGAGGACTTTTCAGTCGAAACTTTATGCCACCGTTGAGCAGAATCAATCATTTCATAAATGAACATTAGGATTTTAGGGGATGTTTTCTATTTACACTTACTTAAGTATTTAATTTATTTTGCTTTAAGCTTCACTTTAGGAAATTAAGGGATAGTTCTGAAAAGCAGCTCAGAACCAAGAGCTGCAGGGACTCTCTACTTGCAATGAAACACCAAAACAAGTGGTGACATTTTCAGAAAGTCTCCACACACTGTAGCTTTCAGTTCTATGTCTCTAACATTTGTAACATTCTACTTTTGGGTTGTTTTCTCTCGGTTCTTGTTGGATATGTCTATACTGCACTTGCAAATAAATGTGTGCCAAGGATTGTTTTCTGGCCCTGAGGCCAAAGGGGACACACAGGTGTCATCTATATCATATTGTGCTTAATCCAAAAACTTTACAGGACTTCAGGTGATTTCGGGATATAGTTACTGTGTGTTGTACATTCCTTAGTTTAAGGGTCTGAAACAAAGCAAGGACTGTGTTATAGCCCTTCACACATACCCACACCCACACACTCCAGATATGCTGTTCGCACCACCCAGTGTCTATGCTATTTGAGCAGCCTTGGGCGTTTTAGCTCTGGAGGCATAACGTTGAAATTTCATATAAAGTAAAGCACTGTGTCATGAAAAAGGTTGATCAATAGTAAACCAGCAGGTTGGGATCCACATCTCTTAACTTCCATTATATACACCGAGAAAAATAAGTATTAAGTTTTTACCATTAGAGTAGTCCCAACTTCTAGCTTTGCATCTTACTGAATTCAAAGAAGCAGCACAAGCTGAATATTTGGTTAGTAGGTATATGCATGTGTACATATAGACCAAAACCAGAAACACATGTACAGAAAAAGAAATAAAAGATTACATTGCTAATGCCTGTGATACCAATTTTAGGAACAAAGCTAGTGTGTGTTTTACTGATATCAAAGGTTACATTTTCTTTAGCTGGCTATTACTGTATTACTTAAAATATTCCTTTGGAAAGTTCATTTTCAGGGGTTTTTTAGTCAAGTGAATGTCAAGCACCATTGGAGAAACATATTACCTAACATTAACAGGGTTTCAAAAAGAAGCAGACAGTGTTACTAATATCCCTGTTCTGGTCCTATAGATAAGGAACCATTTTAATGCTTTGCTTTGCAGTAAGTGAAAATTTTCTTTCTTATTTCAGATAAAATGTCAGTGGTTACTGAAATCATATCCAAGCTTTCAGTTTAAAAATTTATTAATGAAGTGGAGTGCACTCCACACTTTCCAGGATCTAATTTATTTTTTGTAAATTTTAGCCAACAGCTATGATTCCTGTTGTGTTCCTTGCTGATTCAATAGTTTATGTACCAAATATGTTGTTTCACTGCAAAGCTGGAAACAAGTACTGAAATAACACAGAACTTATTTCTTGCCATTCTGAGTCTCTGTTTAAGCTAATTAAAGGCACAGTTCTCAGATATGGAAACTGGAATCTAACTTCATGAGTACATTCAGTGTACCACATTGTGACGTGGTCTTGTATGATATATCACAGAATCACAGAATTGTAGGATTGGAAGGTACCTCAGGAGATCATCTAGTCCAACCCTCTGCCAGAGCAGGGCCACCTTAGAGCAGGTTGCACAGGAACCCATCCAGGCGGGTTTCGAATGTCTCCAGAGACGGAGACTCCACCACCTCCCTGGGCAGCCTGTACCAGGGCTCTGCCACCCTCAAGATGAAGAAGTTCCTCCTCATGTTTAGGTGGAACTTCCTATACTCAAGTTTGTGCCCATTCCCTCTTGTCCTGTCACTGGGTACCACTGAAAAGAGCCTGGCCCATCCTCCTGACAAACACCCTTTAAGTATTTGTAAGTATTGATAAGGTCATCTTTTTTCCAGACTGAAGAGATCCAATTCCCTCAGCCTTTCTTCATAAGAGAGGTGTTCCAGTCCCCTCATCATCTTGGTAGCCCTTTGCTGCACCCTCTCCAGCAATTCCTTGTCCTTCTTGAGCTGGGGAGCCCAGAACTGGACACAGGACTCCAGGTGGGGCCTCACCAAGGCAGAGTAGAGGGGGAGGATGACCTCCCTCCACCTGCTGGCCACAATCTTCTTGATGCCCCCCAGGATGCCATTGGCCTTCTTGGCCACAAGGGCACATTGCTGGCTCATGGTCGTCCTGCTGTCTGCCAGGACTCACAGGTCTTTTTCCACCGAGCTTCTCTGCAGCAGGTCAGCCCCCAGCCTGTACTGGTGCAGGGGGTTATTCCTTCCCAGGTGCAGCACCCTACACTTGCATATCTATATTTCTATTATATCTCCTTTTGTATGAAACAGTAGAAAAGAATGAGCATGTAACACATGGTCAAAGAAATAAGATCTGAGAAATCTATCAGCATCCTCCTGTATGGTTAAATACTGGTCCTGATCACCAATATTTAAGCCATACTTAAATACTGGTACTGATCATCAGGCTTTTTTGGTCTTTGGCGCTCTTTTTTACATTATTCTGTCCTCCAGACTTTCATTAAGGAATTGATGAATTCTACTTGTTTAGTCAGTAAATCAAGAAGAGCCCTAATAGGGCTCCCATTGACATGCAAAATTTTCTGTCCGTGTGGCATTGATTAAAAAAAAAGCTAAGACTGTACTGAACAAATCCCAGAGTCCCTCTAGGGCTTTAATTGACAGAGCATGTAAGGTTATTCCACAGAAGACACCCCAAATTATCCTTTAGCATCTACCTACATATACATTTACCATAACTCTGAATCGATCTCAAGCTAAAATAGATGGCCCATTCCTGGAGCCTACACCTGCAGTATTCCTAAACTGCTCTTTTCCAACATGGTTCTGTTAGACAACATCCAGGACAGCATTAAGCTAGTTGGACTAGAACTGTTGGCAAATCTTTAGTGACTCTTGTGAAGAAGATATCCAAAAATCTGTAGAGCCAGGAGCAGATATGTGAAAAATATGAAAGTAATGATACTGGACTAGCTATGAGAAACTGGATCCAATATTTCTCGTCACACAAAGCAAAGACTCACCCACTGGAAAGTTCTTTCCAACATCCGTATGGTCGAGGGGAGGGAACAGCTTCAATGCCTTTTTGATTGTACTGAAAACTCTTTTTTTCTCATTGAAAACACTGAAAAAAAGTGTTAAAGAGGATACAAGAGGACTCGGATGGAATTCTGAGATAATCCCATGGCCTCAGTAACCCTGAGAACCTGCAGTACTGAATCTGTAACTGTGGTCATCAATAACACTCCAATAAATTGTCCTTACGTGAGTCCTTTAACTCTTCAAAACTTCTTGTAATTTTTTTGGCTTGTTGGCTGCAGATGATTAAATGTCAGTTGTGAATAGTCCTTGAATAGTAACAGACAGAAATATATTCATTCACTGAAGGATGAACTCTTGTTACTTAAGAATATTTTTTGGAGGGAAAGTGCTAAAATGTCACAATTTCAGTTTAAACACTGAAAATAATTTAATTTCATCACTGAGACTGCTTTTTCCTTATTGTTTAGGCACTTTTGGAAAAAACAACAAACCTGGAAATCAACGAGATTTTTAAGGACTGTTCCATGTCATTGCTGTAAGTCTTCCTTTACCTTCTATCGAATACTAAGAAGTTTTGTTCTCTAATCTGGGCAATGGATGAAATGTGCTCACTCATTAAATACATTCTTACTATTAGTAGTTGTACATTCAAGGTCAGGTTGGACGGGGCTCTGAGAAACCTGATATAGTTGAAGATGTCCCTGCTCATTGTAGGGGGGTAGGACTACATGGCCTTTAATCGCCCCTTCCAACCCAAACTATTCTACGATTCTATGATTCTATGCACAAATTTGTGCTTAGGTAGGCGTGATAAGTCAATAAGATGCAACATAACTTTGCATTGAAACTTTGCTATAATTACATTCTCTTCTGTACCTGCACATAAGGAACTTGCTGAAAGCTTCTCATAAATGCTACGTATATTATAATATCTCATAAATAATGAAATGTAAGAAAAATTACAGAGGACTCAAAATAATAGAAAAAGGTTTAAAAAAATGTGCAGTATTTTACTGATTAGCATTCCCTAGAATTAATCTAAGATTATTTTGTATTTCAGATACAGCCATTCCTAAATATATGTATCAATCTATATTGCTGACACTGTGCTTCTTTTGGCCTGCCAGCAAATTACATCCTCACCATGGTTTCACCACTGGCAAGAAGCCTAAGAGAGAAGTTTGCAGATGGAAAGGGATGGAGAAATTCCCAAATAATCTGTTCCGTTCTGGTCAGGTTCTTATACCATGCCCACCACCATTACATCAGGGACCTTACTGAGCTGATACATTTGGGCTCTGCTTGCAAAGCACAAGCTCTCAGGTCTGAAATAATGATGGATGAACATTAGGTTTTGGTTCAGTTACAGGTCTGGGAAAAATTAAGAACAGTTCTCATTTTATCAGAATGAATTCACCCATCCCTAATATAGAGCTGGCGAGGTACTTTTTGCAGCACTAGAATACTGTTGCATAAGCATAGTGACTAAATGATAAATGTCTCTAATGGGGATGGAGTAATGGGCTTGAACTACTGTAGACAACTCCACTGTAACTGCTGTTCATCACTGCTAACTTCAGCTTTGTAGCATACTAGCAAGATAGACATTCTCCTCCCACCCCACTCTCCCCACTCCACGCTTGCCGAAGTGCTGTTAAAAGGACAGTTGTCATTAAAACAGAAATCACAGGCACAGGACATATATATTAGAGTGCTGCATTATAACTTACCCCATCACCCTGAACTCTTCATGCTGATCTGAACACCTCTTTCTCCAGAGTTTATTGACGTTCTACACTAAAACCAATTCTCAAAAAAAGCGCCTTGATTATTGATGATGCAAATATATTTCTTCATTATTAAGTGGATTACAATTAGCTTGGATTTTAACATCTATTCATAATGATAACAGAGGGCAACTTGCAGCAGAAAAAGGATTGTAAGCTTTCCACTTACCAATTAATTCTATTATCAAATGCTAAGAAAAAAATAAGTGCCTGCCAGCTGTGGCTTTATTGTGTTTTCCCAGAACTAATAATGGGAAAGCTGTGAAAGTTTTTATTTTTTCACTTTTTTTTGTGTTAGCCAACAACAACAACAACAAAAACCTCAGTCTTTTGTTTCCCTCAGAAATTTTTTTTTTTCAGGAGGTGATCTAAACAGAACTGTAGTGTTAATACTACTAAAATTAGGAACCTCAATTTTAAGCTGAAACTTCCTTCCTGATGAGCACTTCTGAGATGTCGTGAGCTGCTATTTCCCTGACATGTAATGCAAAGATAAGGTAAATTGATTTGGACGAGTGACAGTGCAGTCCAGAACAAACACATTTACAGCTGCCGTTTTCCTACCTTTGCATCAAACATTACACAGTAAGTCTCACTGTAATCCAGCTATTTATTTGGCCAATTGGCCAAAGACAAGTTTAAGTGAAGGAAAATCTTCCCTTTTTCAGTGCCCTCTATAATCTTTGGTATGGTTTCCCAGCTGTGTGCTGGTCACTGCCAACAATTTGTTTCTGACTGACATGGCAATATCAAAACCCCTCATTTGAAATCCTTCAGACATGAATCAAACTTCATAAAGCTTTAATAGTTTTACCCCACTTAACACTCACTTAAAGGTCTCTATTAAATGTACTCAAATACTGGGCTCTCAGGTAGTCCTCTTATTTTAGTATCTTATGACTGAACAGATAATTTTAATCAATTTCATTTCCACCATTTTCTTCACAGGAAGAATTTAATTCTGCCTCTCAGTCTGTGAATTTTATTTCACCAAAACCCTGAATTGAATTTAGCTAGGCTACTCGTTCAACAAACTGAAATGGACTACTTGCTTCTCTAGGTCAGGCCTTAGGCAAAGAAATAATGACAAGACCTTTTCAGCCTCTTTCACAGCTGATGAAATTTTCTCCCTGAAAGCACAGACTGTGGAACTCACTGAGGTGGGATGCCACCAAGACCAATTCAAATAACGATTTATAGAATAACAATGTCCAAGGTTATAATGGCTACTGCTAAGAAAAAAAGAAGTGTAGTAACTAGAAAACTTTGTGCTTTACAGTTTGAAATGAACTTTATGTCAGGGGATTAAAATGAAACCTTCTTCAGGACATTATTACCATTTCATGGGGTTTCTGATATATTCTTCTGAACCATCTGGTACTGCCCACTCTCAGCACCAGGATAATAGGACAGACAGATTTCCATCCAGTGGATGGAAATTTGATCAAGTATAGTAATTCTGTGGCAGCAAGTTGTATGAGAGATGCTGAAGGTATGTTAGCGACCCATAGTGATGGGAGGGGATGACAGGTGGTAACCCATAGCCCACGTGTGATATTAAAACCACTAAAAAATGAAAGCATAGGCTGATTTTTATTTTTTTATATTATTCTGAGCTATAGCAGTTGTGAAGTTCCTTTTGATCAATACAGAGGAATACTGACACGTGCATTCCTTCTTAGCATCCCCTGATACTTGACAGACCCTTGAAGATTTAAGTATGCTGTTTTAAGTATACTGACTACCACACTCAGTTTTACTTTCATTTTACAAAATATACATATGTTTTATAGCACAGTGTTGAATAGCATCGGATTGTCCCTAGAGAAGTTAGTGAAAAAAAAGACTTGAGTCTGTCCTATCTGAATGCAAACTTTTAATGTACACATACTGTAGAAATGTATTCACAGATCAGGAGATAGTATTTCTTTTATAACTTTAGACATCAAAAAGAAGCATCTAGGTGGAATAATGCATGATTATTCTAGACCATGTAATAATCATTTGGGTTCCATGACAATACCACTTCTTCAGCTTCTTCCTTGACTAATTTGCTGCATAATTTGGAGATAAGGTGTCTCTGGTTTGGTTTGACAAAGTAAGCTTTAGGGCTCATAAGGCTTTATGTTCATTTGAAATCAGTTTGGTTTCCAACACCAATTTTTTTTTTGCCATTATTTTCCATACAGATCTGGTACAGAAATGGAATTTCAGCTCCAGAAAAGACAAGGTTTTGAAAAAGAATTTTTTGTAAATCAAGGCAATAACACCCACACATACACCCTCCCACTCCTCCCCTGCCCTTGATGATATTTTTATAAAGCTCTAATGCCACAATATTTGGTTTAGGAAACAGCGCTGCATCACAGCTGCAGGGACAGTTTAGTGTTTCCAAAACAAAATGTGCCCCTTATCCTGTGATGGTATGTGCAGCCAGGGAGCTGGTGCAGAGCTGGGCAGGTACCCCGTAGCTGGGGCAGCCTGTACAGCTAAATAACTTGCCCACCAGAAAGGGATCTGGTAAGAAGCGGTCTCCCAGGGAAGTGTCCACTTGCTCTTGAGGCAACTGCATGACTTACACATAACAGCTTGTGTCCAAACCTACAATAAGAGTTAATCTAGAGTTAAGCTTTTATGAAGTCCAAAAGAGAATTCCTGTGAAATATCATAGAATCATAGAATGGTTCGGGTTGGAAGGAACCTTAAAGATCGTCTATTTCCAACCCCCCTGCCATGGGCAGGGACACCTCCCACTAGACCAGGCTGCTCAAAGCCCCATCCAGCCTGGCCTTGAACACTTCCAGGGATGGGGCATCCAACAGCTTCCCTGGGCAACCTGTTTCAGTGCCTCAACACCCTCACAGTAAGGAATTTCTTCCTAATATCTAATCTAAATCCACCCTCCTCCAGTTTAAAAGTGTTGCCTCTTGTCTTATGGAGGAGTAATGGAGGAGTATTCGCAGAGAGAAATTTCAAGAGATGTCCTCCCTCAAAAAGGCTCTTACAAAGTTTTGTAGAGTAAGGTGAGGTCATGCAAATTCTAGGCTTTTGACTTCTCAGTCAGTAATCAGTGGGGAATAAAAAGCAATCAATCAGACAAAAACATAATAGAAGGAAAAATGTAATAAAAAAAAAAAAAAAAAAGACTCCCAACAGATTTACCATATCCAGAGAGAAGCAAAGGGTGTGAATGCAGTGATTTGATGTTAAAAATAAAAATATAAAGAAAATTAAAAATTAGCCTGCATTAGAATTGCTGTCAAAGAGAATTTATTAAATAATGAGATAAAAGCTATTATAAAATGCCCTCAAAATGCCTTCCAAGCTCTATCTTTTCCTATTCACTTCCCCAAAGGTTAAAAAGTGTCTAATGTTTCCTTTCTGGCCAAACACCTGTCAAATTCCTATTTTAGTTAGATTTTAATTAGGAGCAGGAACTAATACCCTACTAATTAATTGAGCATCTTCCTTTCCCAATTCCTCTGCTGCTTCTTCTTCTGCAAAGATAACCCACCAAATAGGATTGCTGTACAGCCATGAAATTCCTTAGAATAAGACTATGAAGATAATAAACAGTTGAACGCTCAAAAAACTAATATATTCAAATTTATTCACATACTCTTAATTAATCATTAAAATTTTGTTGGAACTGAATATCTTGGAAAAATTTCATTTAAACAGCACATTTCCATGTGTCTGATAACATAGCTGTTATCTGTCTATATCTGCAGATTGCATATGAGTTGCTTGAATGAAAGCAGAAATGCGTCTCCTAGTCTGGAGATGTGAACTGTCTTCTGTTCATCTTAGATTTCTCTGCTGATATGAGGGTATCATTTCCATGTGCTTTGGTCTCAAAGTACTTGTCTGCAACTCAGCAGACTATGTGTTTTCTATAAACTTCATTCCAGTGACCACAGAAATTGTATGGTTCATTTCAATCGCAGAACTACCCTGATCTATTCTCCAAAGTTTTTCTCCAACAATCCAATTTCCTGCATTACGTTTCTTGACCGGTATTAAGTGAAAGACTTGCTGGAAAGACAGTTGAAAGAACTACAGAGAAATTTTCCTTCATAAACTCTTTAAAAAGCTGCTGACCCCATCTTTAGCATGAAAGCGGGCAGAGGTAACAGAATTAGGAAGAAATGCATTTGGTTTACTTTATCTAAATTAATTTTCCCCTCCAACAAGCCACGTAAAAAAAAAAAAAAAAAAGAAAGGATGCATTTTCTTCTGGAAGCACTTAGGATCAAGCTGGTGTTTATATTTACAAACCAGATGTTCTGTAGCACCATCCCTGAAGCACCTCTGGATCATGATCAACAAAGCATGACTTATTGCCATGCCCTCAAAATAAATGTTCTGGTACCATCATATCTCACAGTACTACTTTCAAGAGATAATATCAGTTCTGGAAGTTGATGAACACCCACATAAAACATTCCTGGATCCCATCACCTTTTGTCATCATCTAGAAACTTTGTCATGCTGTCACAAATAAAATGAATGCACAAAAAAGGGTATACTAGAGGTTTGATAAAAACTGAGTATCTATGATGACTTTATTGGAAGTTATAACTTGTTTTTAAACTGAATGACAAAAGACATCTATCATAAACCTGTATTTACTCTACGTTGTTTTTATAACAGGTTTGATTTTCATCAGCTATTTTATCCTAGTTACTCATCCAGCTTTACTGTAAATTGGTAAGATCCTGCAAAGCCTTCCAATGCCTTTCTCTGTTAGGTCAGTCATTGAAACAATAAAGGAACCAGAGCCTTAGGTACAATAGTATCTTTTACTAAATGCTATCTTTAGCAATTGTACATGGTAATGAGACCCTACATCTAAAAATAATTTTCTCTTCTGACAGCTACCTAGGTACTGATATGACTGGGAAATTTCTTGACAATTGGTTCTGAGTTTGGTTCTTGAATGGGCAGGTCTTCCTGTTGAAGACATAACATCTACCAGAGCAGCAAAGGAAAGAAAAGGAAGACTTGCCATGTGGAAAGGCTGAAAGCAAAAGAATGAAAGGATTTGTTAATACCCTGCTCTTAAATTCTAAACCAATCATCTGTCACAGGCCGGCACTGGAGACAGGACTTTGGGCCCAGCCCAGATGGAGAAATGACCCAGTTTAAAGTAGCCAAACTTATGCTTTGCTCTTTGGTTTAGATAAGAATATATTATTATACACTACTTAATCTACACTTAATTTATTTTAGCCTGAGGAAAAACCTACATGATGGCCACCCATATTTAGAAAAAGATAGCACTTTTCCTCCAGCTTTCAATGCAGCAAATGTTAGAATTTTATTAATATAGTGAGAAATGTATTCGCATTATATTCCATAAAGTGATCTCAATCTCTGCTAAAGTTGAAGTAATTTAAAAGCTACTTCTTTATAAAATAGTTTTACAGACTTATTAAAGTAATTAAATATCTCTATAAGAGAGGCAGAATTGCTCTTACACTAAAGTCTGAAGCACTTTACAGCTGTATTTCTTAACCAGAATAGTGCTTTAAATCAATTATATCCTGTTATAATGATCTTTTTGCTAAAATACATGATTTGTGGCATTTCTGTAAAAGCAATTAATAGTAGCTTTTTAACACAGACTCCATACATTCTGCATACTGTATATGTGAATGTGTGAAACATACCACACCTTTATGAAGCATTTTAAAATCATTTAATTGCTGCCATAAATCATTTAAATGAGTCTTAGTATGAGTAATTACTTTTGATTGGTTCAGTGTGCTGTTTTACTTAATACATTGTGCTTTTCTAATTGGCCAAGATTTTAATAACAAATTACAAAAGAGTTGGGGGGAGGATGGGTAGTACAACTAGCAGTTTTAATATATGTGGTGTCCTGAACTCAGTTAATTAATCCAAACAGCAGTGTTTGAAATGGCATCTGGTTGATGCAACTGGAAGTGCTTTTATAATCCTAAAATGCTCTTTAACTAATCTGCTCAGGCTTCTTAAATCTGTATTTTTAATTATTGTTATTATTTGAAAAAAAACCACATTTGGTTAAAGAAGTCTATGGTGACTGGTATCTTCAGGGTATATTCTCCTTACACTTTTTTAAAATTTAATTCGGAATTCTTCCTCCTTAAAGAATTTAGGGAAACACTGTGATTTAACTTTCTGTCTTGAGGGAAAGAACAAGCTTGTGGCTACAGCATCCTTGGAGCACATGAGAGAACTTGCTGTGACACTGATACTGGTCTGGTTTGGGATGCTGTACTATTATAATTATGCTAATTCTATTCCTTTTTCAGATAGTCTGTTCTTAAATAATTTCTTACATAATAATTACTCTCTGATGAAAAATAGATAGTCAACTGGTGTGTACAGAAGAGAAACCAATTGGGACCTGGAAATCGCTACATTTTAACCATTATGGTTTATCTGTTCCAGGTGGACATTTTCTGTGGAAAATGTCTTCTACTTTGTGAAAAGTAGATTTGTCTTGGCATGAAACATGGGACTTCCAGAATGGGGAAATGTGACTAAACTCATACTATTTCTACCCAGGATCCTGAATTGAGACCACTCTGCAAGAGAGAGACACCAATTCCATTAATTTTGGCTCATTGCATAAATTGAGTCCCTGCATACCAGAGAATTGAGAATAGGTCATTGACTTCCACATAAGCACAGATGATGGATAAAACAAGGGATTTATAACCCCTGCAATCTATTTGCATCTCTGTTAGATATGTTCAGATCTGGTTACAGTGGCAAGAGGGTGACAATAACATCTTTTTGAAGATTCCTCCCAGATATCACATGCTACTGCCCCATGGAGCAGGCTTCCTTGCTAGTCCTAGAGGTTGTATTTTCTCACGAAATAGGATGGTGGGAATACCTTGGCCTTCATTGCCTCCTTGTGGGATAATTACTAAAATTGGCTGAAAATGTAAAAGTATAGCATTGTTCACAGCTTAAGGAAAAGCATAGAATCAAGAAGCTGCTTCTGTGGTGGAAAACAAGCTGCACCTGGCATAACAAGGAACACCATATCTGTGGTTCCCAGGAGAACTACACAAGGAATGGAACGGGATGTCAATTCTGTGGCCTTGCCTTGTGTCGATAACGGGAAGGAAGATGGCACTGAGACCAGATAAAGCGGCTTACTTGGACCCAGAGCCAACATTCTGTCAAATTTTGATGAACTGCTGTCCTTTGCATGAACTTTGCTCATTATAATGTCATTTTAATGCGTTTTAATACCAAAACACGCCTCCATCCCGAAGGCTACCCGACTCCAAGGTGCAACTACTCCTCTTTGAGTCTGCACCCTGAATTTTTCATAAACTATACCTTTAATTCGAGGTGATAGAAATTTACACCAATCACAATAAAGGTATTTATGACCAAAGTCACTCAAACTCCACCTTGAAGGTCAAAAATAGTATAAAAATGGCCCGAGAATGGGGGGATAT
>VXBO01001654.1:0-11407 GCA_013400135.1 Rhinoptilus africanus | reverse complement strand
CAGACTCGAGGGCAACCGTGCTGGTTCATGAGCACGACTGGACTGAAGGTGCAGCCTGCTATTAGTGTATCCAAATCGTAACAGTTTAATAGGGTACATTAAATGTGATTGGACTGATAGTGGCGGATTGGGCATCACTCAGAATTTAAGCCTAGCCCCACCTAGCCTCCCAGCTTGGTGAGGAGTGTTAGAATGCAAGGGGGTATATTTCCTGCCAAAACTGCTTTGCCCCTTTCACGCAACACTCCTAAATATTGAACAGGAACATCTGAAGTAGGTAACATTTGGGTCTCTAAGGCTTATGTTCTCGTCCTAAGTTACTTCTGTTAAGTAGAGGTAAATCAGTCTCTGCAATTGAAACTGACTCAAGAAAGCTTTAGGCTACAATATCTCAGGTCCTGCTGGATGTCCAGCTGGAGCAGGACAGGCTTCAGATCATATCAGCAAAGCCATTCAAGAAGCAGAAGCCATATTCAAGATGCAAGCCGCAGCCCCAGCATAGGTAAGTCCTGAAGCAGTCCAACATGGCTGGAAAAGTTCTTTAAATACTTCATGTTTTAAATCTCTGTCTTATTTTTTAAAAGGAAATAAAATTCATAAGAATGGTGTTCAAACAGCAAAAAATTAATTCAAAATAAATTTAAGAGGTAAAACTGCAATTTGAAGCTCTCAGTCCTCTTCCCTGTTCCCAGCTTTAAAAGAAGTGTATAATTTTATTTCTGTTTCAAATTAATTTGTTTGAAATAATGGTAATTATTTCAGGCAAAAAATCTCTCAGTTTAGCAAAAAGAGCATCCTTTATCAACAGGGAGAAGTGCTGGCCAGAAATCATCAGTCTTTGTGCTACAGCTTTAGCCTTTTTCTACCCGAAAGCAGACTTCAGATAAATCACTTAGGACTTTAGTGGTATATAAGACGCCGAGTGGGACTTCAAAAAGCATCTAGGGAAGTATGAATAGGTGGATACTAAAATAGTTTTAAAATTAGTTCCTAGGTTCCCATTGTCTTCAATTATACTTCAGGAGAGTGCTGTAAGGACAGATGAAATCAAGATCATCACATGTTCACTTACTATCCTAGTGGGTATCACCATCACCATAAATATCACTTGGTAGTGGGTACCATAAACACCATATCTGGGCAGGGATCTTGTTCTTAGGCAGACCTCTTGACACCTGCTTGGTTTACAGGGTGGCCCTTTAATGACAGAAGAAAAAAACAGTACTGCCTCTTCCTATATAGAGCTGATGTCCCTACCTCTGCATAGCCTTAAGGCAAAGAGGAGTCTTCCTGAGAGGCCCTGGGTGGAGCTATATCTTTCCAGTCCATGTCATGCTGCTTATTTTTAGATACTAACGATTACCAGAGAGTTTCAAAGTAAGGACGTCTCACTCCACCCGCAACTCTCACGGGGCCTGGTTATTTGTAAAGTTCTCAGAAAAGGCTGTGATCTCATGTAACAGGGCTATCCAGAACAGGGACTTCAGTCTGAGTGGAAGTCTTGGCTCAAGATTTTCTGTTTTTTCTTAGTTTACAGTCGACTGGTTAGTGTTACTCAACAAAGTGTGTGATTTGTTATTGGACTCTTGCTCCTATTTTGTTGCTCTTTACCGTATTGTAGTTTGCTGTAATAATTACAGGCTAATTTTGTAATTATGAACTTCAATTTTTTTTTTTATTTTCATGTCAACAGCTCTGTTGAGTTTTTTATTTAAAAAGCAGATACAAATTATAATGAAAATAAAGTGCGATTTAGGGGAATCTGTGCAAACAGGTCATTAAGTTAATGGCACAGATGAAAAAGCAAAGGCAGACATTGAATAAGCTCTCCAAGTTGGAGAGCAGGTAAAAAAATTCATCTCCTCTTCCCACTACAGGTTTCTACATTTGGAGAGTGGTGGATCTCTGCATGTGTTCACACAGGCAGCTTGGTACCCTCAGCTTTCACAAAACTACAACGTTGAGCATCACTGGTTGGGATTGGGCCCACGGTGCCTTTTTTCTCATCCTTACGGGGTCCCTTTCTTTGAGGAAATACAACTCAGTGATTAGGGCAGGTGTAGCAAGAAACAAACGAAAGAGCCTCCCTGAAAAAAAAAAAAAATAGGTAACACAGGAAAAACCCCAAAAGAGTAACAGCTCCTGCACGTATATTGCAACCTCTATTCAGAAAAGATGTGTTTAAGTACTTGGTCTTATGCACTTTGTCACATGCGTTCGCTCAGTCCAAGGTCTGAGTTACATCTGCAGTAGGCTGTCTGAAGCAGTCTGGTTTCATTTATTGTATAGGAACCCAAAATTTATCAGTCCTGAATAGTGGGCTAAATCACAGACACGCCTGAACACAGCTGAACTCTATAGGACGAAAGTGACGGCATTAGCCAACCAAAGACATACCTCCCCTGTGCGCCAACCACCAGTCTTTAAGCATTGTGTTAGCACTAGATGGATCACGAAGTTAGTTAAGTTTAACTTTTAACTGTGTGTTACTTTTTTCTGTGAAAGGCCGTGCCAAACCAACTGCTGTCCCAAACCTTATGAGACATGCGTTTGAGAATGCATTTGAGAGTACACACTTGATTCAACAGGCTAGCTTGGGTTTATCNGAGCCCAGAACTGGACACAGTAATATGTTAACAGGCTGGAACCTCAAAGAGGGTTTTCACCTTTTGTATTTGATTACTGCTAATTATTTTATTCTCTTGGGTTCTTGTCCCATTTTCTTTACCAATACTGTGAGTCTTCTGTTAAGATTGTAAGTGATGGAACTAACATCTTCTGTATTTGATGTGCTCATGTTCTTTCTGTGGAATGGTTTTCTACAAACAGATAATTTAAAGCATGATATGCCAGTACCTTTCTCTTGTCTCCCATCTTTCATGTTCTGTCTTTTCATGCTCATAAAAGGAAAAAAAAGAATACACAAATAGTTTCTCAGCTGAACATGTCTTCCAGTATTCTGCGGATGCTGACATTCAATACACGCTACATCACTTGATTTAAAAGTATCAACTAAAATAAACAGTGTAAATGGTACAATCGAACTATCCATCTGAAAAAGTATTTTCTTAGTAGAAATACTTTGTGTGAAACTGATCATTGCAAGACTCATATGAAAGACTTAATTACATTCTAAGATGATCTTGCATTAAATCATAAGACTGCAAGCACTTCATAGACTTAACAAATTATTAATGTTATAGACAAATATCAGTTCTTCTACCTCAAAAATGCAAACAAATCTAGGGTGCCAGAGGCAGTTGTCTCCCAACGTATGATAATACTACACACAGGTTTAGGGAAGAAATTAAAAATAACATTGAAATGAAACAGCCAAGGGAATTTAGGTAGGCAGAACGTAATTACCCAAGCTGGAATTTGGCCAAAACACTGGGGCTAACACTCCTTCCCTTTTGAAAAGTGCCAGGAGATCTTTAATGAGAACAAGTACCCAGGGATCTCTAATGAGAACAAGGTCAGGACCTTCATTTGATATCTCAGCTGAAACATCGCAATCTCAGCATCACCGTACCACCTAACACAAACGTAGGGCATAAGTTCAGATCTCACTCAGAAAGAAGAGTGACACCTACAGCACCACTACCACCTTCTTTCATACCTTGCTCTCCGTGGTTTTCTCCTACTTCACAGCTTAGCAAAGTGCTGTTTATCAGGTAGAGCAGAACATAGGAAGACTGATATTTCTTTTTAAATGTATTTGGCTCAGACATCATTGTTCCCATTTGGTATTTTCTGATGGGTAAATCTGTCAATGGGTACTGGCTGACTATGAATGGTGAGCTAACCAAGGATAGTAAAGTGGAGTCTACTCTTGACATGAGAGAACATAATTATGACCAGAAACACAAAACCAGAAAGTGTACCATTCTAGTAATTTTAATCACTTGCATTTGTTAGTAAAAGACCTTAAAATAGTTTTGCGATGACAGTTTTAGATTGTCAGAGGAGTCTTTTCTATTTAGTGAAACACTTTAACATGTATTTTGTCAGTCCAAATACTGTCTTTCTGACCTTTCCAGTTCTTTGGGTTACAAAGGTGAGAATTTTGCTATTACTGTTACCATTTCCATGGTTCAGGTATGACATATTGTAGTCTATTTGCATATTGTGATGTAATCATTTCCAAAACAGCCATCAAAAAATCAAAGGAAAGGAAAAAGCAAGCATAATTTTCAAATGCTACTGAATTAAAATCCCACATGCTAATAAATAGTCCGGTTTTCAGAGGCACTGAGCACACTCAGATTCTGTTTATTTCAATTTATTCCTACCAATGGCACATGATCACATACTAAAAATGTGCTTGGCAGGATTAGGCCCCAAGCTGAAACAAACTAATTTAAAGACACTTCAATAGTATTTGCAAGGGCAGCAAATATAATCACAGGCAGTTGCTCTCTTATTTGTCTTCCATTTATTCCTACTAGGTCAACAACGAGCACAGCTGGACCCAGATGGTCCATGGCTTGCACAGCCAGAGAACATCGTCCTGGTTTGATTGATCAAGATACAAAAAACTCCAGTGTTACAGGTGGCAAAGCGTGTCCTTACCCTCCAGACACTACAGATACCACCATAAGAAAGGCCTATTCATTGAGCCTATTAAACTCTCCTTTTTTTCCTACTCTTTTCTGCTCGCCATCTACAAGCCTGTGAGCTGATCCTCAAAATAACACCAAAGAAAGGTATCCCTGATGCTTCTGCACCAAACAGAAAGACAGCTTTCCCCAGCTGGACAGGCTGCACTGTCCATACGCTCTGTGGAGTTCACAAATGCATCAGCCTGTTGATAAGCTTAATGCACTGTGGTATAATAGCATAATAGCTTACTTCAGCTTTGACTTCTCTCCATGCCTAGTGGATCCTAGCGATCTTATTTCTGCATTACTTAAATTACACGCTATCTTCCTTCAGACTAACTTCTTTGCCTATAGGATCTTCCCTTGAGAAAAAACTACAAAGCAATGAAGAGTCAGGAAATGCAAGTCAACCACAGCTTGCTTGGCATAACATAATGATTCTGAGTAATATGCATCAGAAACACAAAATAACTTGTGCAGTGTGTATGGCAGTCATGTTAAACATTTGGTTTGACAGAGGGACCTGAGAGACAGAATAATTTGTCTCAGAGGCCTCATTTGCTATGATATTTGCAATTATTGTCTTTTATCTGACATCTTGATAAAAATAGCGTACTTTATCCTACCCAGTAAAGAGCAATTATAAATTGTTTTGAAAATTCAGCACTCCAAAATCTTCAATATGAAGGGATTCAAGTGGAATTCACCAGACACAGGAAGTGCCTAATATGTCAAGGAACTGGCGCCTGGTATGGGGATGATTGGACATGGGAGAGACCACACAGCCACATTGCCATCTCCTCTGTACCTGACTGCAAAAGATGACACCATATGATACAGATGGTTGGAGTGGGAAGGAGTTCAGCCTTCTTCACCCAACATTTCCCTGTGTAAATCTTCGTCGGCATGAAGAAGGTCCTCCGTGCAATGATCAGGAGGCAATTCACAGAAGTCAGACAACTGTCTTGAAATCTATTCAACTTCATTTGTCTTGCTTGAATTTTGAGCCATTAACTTTCTTATTTGTTCTTTTCATCCACAGCATATAGATGTGTGTGCACATATACAGTTTAACAAAGGGGGTGTAAATGAAAGTCTAAGTATCTAGAGGGTTTGATGTCTCTATGTTCACATTCTTCAACCTCTTTTCATGCTGCACTGCGTACCCAAACATACACTGTATATATTATGTTCAGCTCTTGGCCAGGACAGCATCCAATTGACTGAGAGAGAACCTGTCAGTGACTGGACAAGTATTTGCAAAGCTGAACTATTATAGCTGACTTCATTAGCAGTGTCAAATATTCTCATTTGCAAGACAACATCTCTCAGGCAGACATTTATATTCTCAGCTTGCCCCTGAGTAGTTTTAGATAGATAGATAATAGATTACATATATAAATGTATATTTGTATTTTCCAAATACATGTGAAAGTTAAACCTGAAAATGTTAAGAGACTCGGTTTGAATAAGCAGTGAAAAGCCTAAGGGAAAAGCCCAAGAGAAACAAGGGAGCCAAAATGCCCACTGAAGTAAGGAGATGAAGAAATCTAAAAAGAGATTCTCTTATATTCACACATACACACAAAAAAAAAAAGAAAAAGAAAAAGTGTAGCGTTACCTACATGAGATCACCCGTTTCCCTGGGGAAAGGTACAGCAGTTACTGTTAATTGAGAATGTTAACTGAGAACGTTTGGAACTCTGGAAGGTCCTGCATAATGCCAGACCTGTGTCCTGCTCAGCAGGAAACCCGTCATCGTTGCCTATTCCTTCAGCTGCTGTTTCAGTGGGTTGATGGGGATGAATCCTGCCTTTCAACTCATTGACCTGCTGTGGTCAAGAGTTTGCCATGATTCATTTGCTTGTGCCTAATATTTGCAAGCTGTCTCTCTCACTCAGGTTTTGCATAGGTCCAAGGCAACTTAATTACCAAGATTAGAGGCAGTAACACAGCACAGCCAAGATCTCAGAAGACACCAAAGATGTTTGAAATATGCAGCAATCACTTAGCCACCACTAATAAAAATTTAACTTCAGCCTGACTTGCCTCTCCTGGACATTAACCAGAAGTCCAACGAGGAACTTTCAATCTATGGCAAACAAGGATGCTGTCTAAGTTCACGTTCACCATAATATGAACTTCACCTCATAGCAAGGTCTTTTACAAATTTTTTACAAGCTGGCTGACTAGATATAAGAAGAAAACGTCCATATTTTTCCCTGCCCTTTTGTACACAAGATTAGTGATCCAACAAACCCCATAAGAGCTAGATCTGTTTCAGATAACCCCTAACACAATGACATGAGTATCTGAAGTTTACAAATAATTTCTTGCTGTAATTTCTTGGATCTGCAAAATTTGGCTCGAAATTCTGTAAAAACAAGGTGCAATAGTCTATTGCTGGGAAAAAATGAGGACAAAGCTTGTATTTCAGAGCCTTCTAAAAGGTTTAGTTATGGCAATTTACAAAGGGTTAAAGGAAAAGAGAGTTTGTGTTTTATGAGCATTGCCTCACCCACTCTTTGTCAAGATACTGACTAAGCCTTAGTGTGATAGAAAAGAAACTGAAGAGGTCTTTGCTTGGCAGTGGGTCGAGAACAGCTGTGAAAATAAATGATGACTAGAGAGAGAGAGAAAATATATGAGGTACCAGTATGCCTTACTGTACTTTTAAATTTATGCTGCAGATGGTGGAGTGTTTTCGAATCTCAGCACTCTGAAATAACTAACCTGGCAGGTGCACACCTGGTGGACTTCTAAGGGAGAGATCCAACCATTATTATCATAGAAGATCCAGTTGTTAAACCTGGAGAACTGCATGGCCATGCAGTTTTGGGTGGAATTTTTTTTTAGCTGCATGCCAAAACTACATATCAAACCACAGGCAGAGATTAAAGTCTGCATAAGAATTCATACACACATACACACATACTTGTCCATGTTAGTGCAGGTTACATGGCAATATACGTTTGTGAGTATCTGGAGTTAATGAGAGATTAGAGCATTCCATTTTATTTTTTTTTAATTTTTATTTCACTTTTTTTGTCATATTATTATCAGAAGTACTGATAACAGGAAGGAGGCTCTACCTTCAGTTACAAAAAAAATAAAAAGATCCCTCGACCAATGTGATTCTTTTCAGCATCTGCCTCTTTTCTTTTCTTTCATAGAAAGCATGCATGAATAATCAGACCACAGTGCTGTTGTTAATTGTAAAAATCATTAGTAAACTTCCAGGTGCTGTTTACTATATAACTATTGTAATTTTCTATCCTAAAATCAGCATCTCACCAACATCATTGTCTGCCCTGGGGCATGGGGATTGTGCAGCTTTTACATTGTCAAAGGCAGTTGCAACCCCATTTGCTAGCAATGAAAGAAATGGATCCACACCTGCAGCGTTTGAGGCAATAATTCCTAATATTAGCCAGACCTCATGAGGAGCGTGCTTTTTTGCCAATCCTTTATGATTCAACACTTTACAATCCATTTGAAATCATTTAAATATTCTTTTATTTTGTTATTCCTACCCCATGTTTATTCTTCCCTTCATTTCTCCCTTCTCCTGAAACAGACCTATGAATAAGAGTTAGACACTATAGCGTACCATACCTATGCAGCTAAAGAAACTGAAGAACAAAAAAACACCTCTTATTTCAGGGTATGAACTATTAGACCTATCCAAGAAAAGGGCGGAGAGATATTCTACAATACAGTATGACTAAGTACAGACGAAATCCAAATCTCTCTTGGAAATAACACCTGGTTCCTACCCCAAAAAAAAGTTATTTCAAAGTTAGAATTGAATCTCTGGGCCAGCACAAACTGTGTCTCATAAACCAACTATAGACAGCAAGACCTCAGCTGGTTAAAATCAGAATATTTCCCCTGACTTCAAGAGAGCTGCACCTGTTTGCACCTACCTCGGCTCTGGCCTTCTGTATTCTCAGCTATAACATAACAGCCCTCCACAATTCTCTGGCCCTTTCAAAAATTACTTTGGAATTGACAGATTTATCTGTGTCTCTGAAATGCCTCTTGAATTGTCACCTTCAATTTCCCCAGGAGACCCTACTCAGAACAATTCATTCAAAGAGAATTCAAACCATCTTAAACATAATGCGGTTTATGAGAAAGTTCAAACAACACTGGCTGCCAATCCAGAATTTGCTAGATATTTAATAGAGTGAATTTCATCTTCAGCATCATATACATAGCATTACTAGGCAAAAAATAATACTAAAACAACCATCACAGTTATTTTTGACATAGCATAGTCCTGGTAGGATCAGCTCTGAGTAGCTGTTCCTAAATACAAATTTACGACTTGTAGCACAGACAAAAGGAGAAAAGCCACCCAAATACACATAATTAGATGCAGCATAAAAATAACAAGTGATTTAGAAAACCCCTACTTGCATAAGCTGGCTTGGAATCCGGTGAAACTAATGGGAAGAAATAAAGGTCACAGCACTGTCGACTAAGGAAGAGAGTGGAGGTCCTGACTTTAAATAATGCTGTTTCCCCCAAAACCTTTTGGTGTCAATACAGACAATCTGAAAATAAGAGAGACTGACAAAATAAAACCAGAAGAGTTTTTCAGGAACAGCAAGAGAGGAGAAGGCCAATAAGAAAAGAATGTATTATTGGGGCTTCATTCAGCATAGCATGCTTTAAAACCAGCACTGTTCAGCAAAGCACTTAAGTATTTATTTAATTTATTTATTAATGCTTGGTTAGGATCAAGTCATTGGCACATAAATCCTGCCAGACTTAAAGGCTGACACACTCTGAAGTGCTTTATTGAACCAGGGCCCAAGCAATACTGAGTCAATTAGGAAGCAATTTTAAAAACTCTAAAATAAATCTGTGTCTTTGTAACTGATTGTATTGTCTTCCATAATGAAGAAGGTTCTGCATTTTCATCAAAGAAACGATGAATTGTCTGGTTACGTTTTCATCATGGATAGACATTTCTAACACATTTAGTCTTGCCTTTCAAGAATTCATCCACATAAACTTTCTTCTGATAAGAAGGAGAATTGATCATATAAATATGTTCTTTGAAAGTACATTTTAATTTCTTAGAAAGATTTGTTCATAATATATTGTCTAAAGGATACGACTATAATATACGAGAGCTAATACAGAGGAACAGTTATCCCCATAACTGAGGAGAGTATTTCCACAGTATTTCCACACTTCTCACTGTTGACCTTCACAGGACACTTTGGAAATCCTAACAAAATATCAGAGTTGATTTAGTGTTTTTAAACTTTTCACACTTATGTCCTGAATCATCAAAGACCAAGTATTTGTAAGTATTTGTCCCCACTTTTACATGGTAAAATGTCTTGAAAGGTAGGCTGAACTCATTTGGGAAGCCCTAAGACCCCTATGCATCTGTGAAGGCTTTATTCTGACTGTTCAAACTATCAGTCTGATTCCAAGCACTTTGAAGTAAATGGAAAAAACTTTAATAGACATCAATAGGTTTGATTCAGACCTATTGGGTCTTTAGACAACCTCTTTTGGAACAAACTGACTATTGTGCTCTTCACCTTTAATACTGACTGTCTTTTGTGTCACTAGAAATTTATTTAAAATCTGCTCCATAAATAATCTGGTATTTACAATAAGTAATATACAGTATCATTTCCCTCCTTGGCTTCCACATACCATTGTTCCAGATACTCGACTGGAAGTTTTTAGCGGGTTTAATTTTCATAACTCTATGAAGTTTGTTCCAAGATTTCCAGGTGTGTCTGATCACTGAGTTATTTGTCTTTAAATCTTTCAGGGTGAATTCTTGGTAGGTGCCAACCTTGCATGTGTCTGTTAATTGATGCTCTGTTTTCACCCATGGCAATTGCACTTCATCAGCCTGCCAGATTCTAAAAGCTTGAGCCAAATTAAAAGCCCACTGCTAGAGCTTTACATTTGGTAATTTTAAACCTCCATATTTAAGGTTGGCAAAATGTTTTGTACTTCCCATCTTCAGCCTATGCTTTGGAGAAAGAAAATAGATACGGCCTTAGTCACTTGCATATAAGATGTGCAAAAGCAATCTTGGAAATGCATAACTAATTTGTGGAGCTGAGACAATTTGAAATTTGAACTGAACAGATCCTGATGTTTGAGATTTTTTTTTTTCCTTTTATTTTTCTTCTTCTTCATTATGTTTATAGATCTTATGACTTTAAAAGTTTCTTTATGAAAGCATTTTCCTACCTTCCATGCAATAAAAGGAGCTAAAAGGGTCATATACTACATTTGAAAGGGTTTTGATTTCAGACCACTTTATGTGATAGCTTGATACCTGGGTGAAATCAAATACAACTTTCAGATAGCCCAAATGTGTGCAAATATATGGCCACATCTGCACCAACCAGCAAAGCTATCTGCCTTCATGAGATCCTCTTGTTTTAGACCGCTTTTATTATATCATATTCTGTAGATTTCTGTGTAGTTGTGAAGTTACTGTGTCTAAAAGACAAAAATTATTTTACCTTAATATGCATGGAAAATATCTTGACCCAAACCAACACTAACTTGATTTTATTCCTGTGTGGTTAAAATTTCAGGGGAAATGCATATATTTAGTTGTGTCTTCTAGCCTTTATCATTCAGTTATCACTTCCCCTGCTAATCTTGGAAAACGTCATTGTCTCTTAGTTTGTGTGGTGTTTGTCATGGTTTAACCTCAGATGGCAACTAGGACCACATGGCTGTTCACTCACTCTCGTCCAACCCCCAGTAGGGTAAGAAGATGGAGAAAAAGGAGGAAAAGAACTTGTGGGTTG
>VXBO01001644.1:1078800-1096440 GCA_013400135.1 Rhinoptilus africanus | reverse complement strand
TTAGGGGATTGGAACACCTCTTTCATAAAAAAAGGCTGAGTGATTTGGGTCTCTTCAGTCTAGAAAAAAGACTGCTGAGGGGCAACCTTATCAACACTTACAAATACTTAAAGGGTGGGTGTCAGGAGGATGGGGCCAGGCTCTTTCCAGTGGTGCCCAGTGACAGGACAAGAGGTAACTGGCACGAACTTGAACATAGGAAGTCCCACCTAATCATGAGGAGAAATGTCTTTCCCTTGAGGGTGGCAGAGCACTGGAACAGGCTGCCCAGGGAGGTGGTGGAGTCTCCATCTCTGGGGACATTCAAAACCCACCTGGACACATTCCTGTGCCACCTGCTCTAAGGTGACCCTGCTCTGGCAGGGGGTTGGATTAGATGATCTCCAGAGGTCCCTTCCAACCCCTCGATTCTGTGATTCTGTGATTACTTGTTGGTAGCTAGAAGTTTAGAACTCCAAAACCAAAATTTTTTTCCTGAAACTCTGCAAGAGGTGTATAGAAGTGGCTAGTAAAGGTCCCATGAAATAGATCATGTAAACTTAAGGTCTGTTGAGAAATCCTTTAATCCACCAAAGTCCTTAAATAAAACATCATCTGTAATGAAGAATTGTGCACCAGCTGCTTTAAACTCCATGAGCAAGAAAAGGTAAAACCACAAAAGAAAACTATATCAAAAAAGGCTCTGACATTAGTGATAAGCTTTTTGAAGCAGTCACAGTTACTTCAAATGCAGCTTTGGAGGATCTATGGTATCACTTGGAGGCAACTCGGGCCTCATCTTTTCCATCCCTCGTTAAATACTTAGAAGATGATCAAATTAAATTTTTTGCCGAGAGATTTTACTGACCTACTGACAGAGTAATTTGGGTCGTCACAGAGTAATTTAGGTATGCAGGGGCCATGGGAGGCCATCCAGTCGAACATATGGCTCAAGGCGTGCTTAACATCAAAGCTAGATCAGATTGCCTAGGGCCTTGTCCAAACACATTTTGAAGCTCTCTGAGGACGGGTATTTCACAACCTGTCCAGGCAAACTGTTTCAGTGCACTGATGCAGTAACGGTACTACAAAAACAGTGCAAGCAATGGGAGGTGCCTGTCAGTCACTGGGACATTAAGGATTTCCTCTCCTTCCAGCAGTAAGTGGTGCAGGACTCCATGTCACGCAGGACTGCTTAGACAGAGGGTTCCCAAGAGGCGGGCTACATCCAGAAGCAGTGGCATTTCCACAAAGACCGAAGAGTACAAGGCCCTGCAACCACAGGCAATTCCTGGCCGCACCAGAACCTAAGAGGAATGGTTGGACTTGATGACCTTAGAAGTCCCTTCCAACATAGATGATTCTATGATTCCATAAGACTTTGTAGAGGTGGTCTACATGCCCTAGTCTGAAGGGGTAGAATAGTGTCAGTGATACAAAAGAACTGATCCGAAAAATTAGAAACTGGCATATGTTGAAATTGCAGGAAACAAGAACAGGGTGGAGAGGAGCTGAAAAGCCGTGGTAAGCCCCAAGTTCCCTTCAATCGTTCTGGATATTACCACATGATGTCATACAAATGGGTGAAATCACGTTGCTTGCATTCTGGCAACACAAAAAAAAAAGGTCATTGCTCTCAATAGATGTACGTTTAAATGAGTTTCTGAACAAGGATTTAATGTCAGTCATGGGACTATGATTTTCTGTTTTGGAGGAGAGAGGTGACTCTGTAGTAGCTGATTGTCTCTTAGTAATAGCACAGTCCTTGCTTTGTAAGCAGCTGTATGACTCCGACACATACTTAGCTTTTTCCACATTCTTCCTTTTACTGCCCTTCAATCACTCCCTAACGAACTTCCTTTTTCTGCTTTTTTTTTTGAATAATTCGTCTCCTACTAAAAGTAATTCTAGAACTGATAGGATGGCTCCTGCTATGACCAGTTTACTTCAGTTACGCTCTACATTATTTGCAACTTGTCTATTTAGATTGTCAACTCTGTGCTTGTACAGGGCTTAGCAAAATGGAGATCAATACCTGGCTGACCCTTAACCACTGCAATAATAAATATGATTACTAACAATGTCAGGATATAATTTTTTTGGTCCAAGAACATGAACAGAAACAAATTAATTGAGGAAAGATGAAAAGGTTCCCACTGCTCTATTCTCTGCATTCCACCTGCTGTTTAAATCCAGATTTACAAAGCCAAATAAACAGTATTCTGCCTCAAACTTTGCTCACTTTTTTCACTGTATGAAAGATAAGCCACGGCTACTATACAGAGAGCAATAGTTCATTCAGCCTCCAATATCTGATATCCTTTACTTCTCAAAGTTACCTTTAGATCATTAAAGAATTTTATCAGCTAGACCTTTTGCACTCTGATACTCATCAAGAGGAGAAGGGAGTCTCAGTGTCTGCACGCTGATAAGAAAGTCCTGCTCAGAAAAAATAAATGACCATCTTCTGTCTTAATTTAACACTTCTTCCTTTTTTTGAACTGTGGTCTGTCTCAGAGTGTGATCAACTAAGATTATTGCTTTTCATGCAAAACAAGATCATTATGCTGTCCTACCACCTTCCCATCCTGTATTTAGCTGGTTATAATCTATTGTGCTTGTCATAAAATTACCGTATAAGCACTCTTAGGCAAGAGTATTTATATTATGCATTATACAGAGCCCAGCACTTCTTAATAAGGGCACTTTTATTATAAGTATTACCAATAAGTTGAATGTGGGGAAAAGAAAATCCATATTTTCATATTTAAACAGTTGTAATTTTTCTATTTGAAAAGGTGCAGAGTGTTCAGGGACTGATTAAGATTCCTTTGAGGTAAAAAGGTGTCAAAATGTGATAATCCCCTCCACTTCTATTAGCAGAGGGGACCCAAATTAGCAGTTTTTGACTGAGAGTGGACCTATGGATATCTCCTGTCTGCAATTAGGCACAATCACTACCACAGCAGGCAGTTACTATCACCAGACGCAATTTCTCATGCAAGTGTTCATATTAAAATCAGAAATGTAAGCAATAGCCACTCTATCCAAGACTGAATATATGTGGTAAAAACAGTTACTTAGGAATAACTGTGTTAGCTCCTCCTAATAAATTTGCCAGAAAGGATTTTGCATCGGGAAGGGAAAAATGTATCATTGACACCTGCTTTTTGCCCTCCATACCTAAATGCATTTTCACCTCTCTTCTCTATACTCTGATATGCTTATGATGTATTCCTAAAAAGTCCAACAGCTCACAAATTGATAGGTAGCAATTTTTCCCATGAAAATTACCGTGACAGAGGAGTGATGCAGGCAGGGACTTAAGAAACACATACATGCTAAATACATAGGGAGAGTGCGCCTGGGGTGGGGGATGGAGAGGCAAGAGTCAGATCACCCTTATCGTCAGCTGGAGGAGATGCTGGGTTTTTTTAGTGGCTGGTTTTACAGCAGCTGAGATCTTTTGAAATCATCGTTCACCAACCAATCGATACACACCGAGGTCTGCTAACTCTTGACAGTATGCTGTTTCTCTGTGCTTCCCTCTGGATGGTTCTGCTGAGGAAGATGATGAGGATGAAAACATAGCCATTCAGACAGAGAGAAAAAGCACTCTCACTAAAAGATTTTTGCTGGATATTCAGGCCCAGAGATGAGGTATCTGAGTCTGACAGATGGTGCATCACGTTCAGAAAGGTCTCAGGCACTGGAAAGCCAGCACCTTCTCCAGCAGGTGGTCCTGGTGACCTTGTTGTACATTTAGAATAGGGAAATCAGGGCCTAAGCAGCCCTGGTGGCTGGGAGAACTAACAATTACAAGACAGCCAAAGGTAAGGAACCAGAAATTCAGTGTCTGAGAGAGGGAAGAACTTTTAGCCAAAGTGTTCAAATTTTGATTCTGTTTCTGCAAAAATTATCATCTGTAGCAATATCAGCTTAACTCAAAAAAAGACAACCTTAAACTTTCAATTGTCACACAATTTAGTACCAGAATACTTACACCATCTAAGGGTAATTTTTTTTTTTTTTGATTCCTCTGTATTAAAAAGTAAAAAAAAATCTTTAAATGCAACAATCTTTCAGAAAGCTTATGTCAACAAGAAACAGAAAAGAGAAAATGAGCCCATTTTTAAGTTTTGTGTAAGACTGCAGAAAATCCAAATATATCACCCATCTGTAGTCAGGCAATTAAAAAAAAAAAAACAAAGTCAATAATAGAGATTACTTAATCTAATGCCTCTGTTCAACGTACTGAAGCGGATTCTTAAAATATGAAGTAGTCAGGCCAGTTTCATGTTGTTTATTCATGTAATCAATATTGTCACACTAAGTATTACTGTATGAAATGAACTGTACTTTCAAAGAGGTCCCTCGGTGCTATTGTGACCATGAGAAGCAGCAAGACCTGCTCTGGATGCTCTGGCCAGGACTGGTAGCATGCTTGCTGCAAGATACATTCCCACACTGCTTTGCACAGTTAATCATTTCTACTGGTTGTCATAAAGGAAGGGATCCAGAATCCTCACCCTGCCTCCGCATAGTTTTCTCTGCTTTACTGGAAAACTGACTAACAGAGGGTTAGGGAGAGGAAGACAGCCATATTCCAACTGAATGCAAGGACTGGTTTTCTCCCTTGCCTTTACAATTGCGGCTCACTGGCAGATACTTGCCTTAGCCTCCAGCCCTGCCTTTCTTGAGGTTCTGGGAATACCCTGGCCTCCAGAGAGTTTGCAAGCTAGAAAGCAGGACCCAAGTCCAGTGCATACAGCAGTCATTGCTTTATGCTATCAATATTGGGTTTTTAAGCATAAGGTAGAAGATTCCTGACAACACAGTTCCAGTAGAGTTAGTCAGTCCAGAGCTGGTAAAATCCGACCACCATTATCCCTAACATGAATTCCCCAGGTATCCACAGGACTGTGAGTAAATTGGGCTGCACCTTGGTAAGGGCCAACTCTGCCCAGCTCTGCCAAGCAGAGAAGGCGAAGTATAAAATGACATTGGATAGACAGAGTGGGTATCATTGCCTGGGAGGGCTTCTCTGTCTCCTGTTGTCAACATAAGCTCTAAATTCAGTGATAAATAAAGTGTGAAGGAGAGAGCTGGATAGCAAGCCTGAGGAAAGGCAAGTGATAATGATTCCATATTGGCTGTTAAAAAACCTCAGTCCAAACACAAGATCTGGGATTTTGCAGCAGTGCAGAGTGTTTCAGGCTTCATAAAGACACATATTCAAGGTTTTAATTAGCACTGTGACAGTTTCGAAACTGCTGTCAATCAATCTTGGGGAAAAAAAAAAAAAAAAACACTTGTCAAGTTTGCATGCCCAGGGAGACTTAAATTGAAATTAAAGTGAATTTTAAAAGATGGGAAATAATTAGGGCACTAGGAAAAAGAATCCAGAGAAAAAGAAAGCTGTGAGAGGAGAAGTATGTTACTAATTATGCTTTTTACTTTTCCTAATTAATCCTCATTCCGGTCCCAGCCCTCCTTTAATAAAATTAATGAATGATTATACAGGGAGTGTTATACTGTTCAATATTTGGTTATGCAGATTTGCCACATCATGTGCACGCATAAGCGCATGCCCAAATGACCAAGTATGTGCCCATCAGAAACGCAGCAGAACGGTCTACACTATACGAATGAGATTCCCAAACTCATAAGTACAGTTTATTAGCATATTCACGCAGCCCAGCTTCAAGTGCAAAAGCAAAGTTGTGTATTCCCTAAAGCCTGCTCAAGAAGATTACTGAGGATGTTCACATAGAACAAAAGGGTATCAGCATCAAACACTTCCATTCTCCAGTCCGTGCAGCTCCCATGCAAAAGCTGAAATCTGGGAGGAATGCAAACAGCAGCTTGTGAAAGAGAACTGTGGGAAAGACATAAAACTACTGTGAGACGGGCACCCAAAACAGCAAGCTAACAGAGATTGCACAAAGCCAAAGCAACAAGGGAGGGAAACATGGAGGAAAGCCTGGCATTGTGTTCTGCACAGACAGCTGGGTGAAGGGAATACACCCAAAACCCTCACTGGAGAAGACAAGCAAGGGTTTGTTTTTATTTTGCTAAAGCACTTTAGCAAGACATGGAGAAATGATAATCACTGATAATCGTGGGTAGCTCCTGAAGCTACCACATTCATATAAATACATATATGAGAGTGAGGGCATGTGCACACAAGTGATTTATAGATGGAAACATACACAAAACACACAAAATGTGCAATAGAAGTATATAGAAAACGTCCTTTATCTACAAGTCAGTACAGCGATGCAGTGTCATTTATACTTTTTTAAGCAACCAGCTGTTTACGGTGTGTATCTGAAATGTCTGTACTGTTTTAAGGCAAAGATCCTGATGCTATTGTCTTTGCAGAGAGGTCTAAGAAATAGAATGAAATGACATACCCAGTGAATAGGAACGATATCTGTAATTGCTGGGGCTGTCCTGAAACATGGTGAGTACCCTATGTCTGACTCACCCAGCATAAGTGGCATCCTTCTGCCGTGTTTTGTCAACCCGACAATTAAGTGGCAAGAAAGACAGAAGAAGGAAAACTCAGCTCCCAGACAACAAAGGGGTTCAGTTCCCACTCACTGTCCTACTTCAGAAGCCTTAGCTTTATCATTAAAGGAATATGTGAGGTCACTCCAAAGTGATAGTTCATAATCTTAATGTCAAAACAAAAAACTTTGATAAGGGCAAGCTTTAGCTTATGAAACTTTATACTGCTGCTCCGTGCACCCACGGGGTTCTTCTTCTAGGAAACAAAGCCATGTACAGTATTCTGGAGAAGTATATGTGCACTCTGTCCTCTCATAGCCAAGCCCTCCACTGGGAAGGTAATATCCTTCCCAGCTCTTTCCTTTTCCAAGAAAGCAACCAGAGTTCACGCTTACTTAAATGTGAACGTAAATGCTAAATTATGTTGATCTAAACAAGTCTGAGACACAGTCTCTTTCACTCCCTTCACATTTAAAATCTCACTGAGCACATGAAAATAAATCCAGGACCTCTCCTTAGCTCACTAATGCTTAATAATTCTGCAGCTCACCCACAACATAAATGGGCTAGCTGAATTGGCTCCTGCATATTCACTCATTTTTTCTAAGCCAATTTTCTTATCCTTACTTCCTCTTTTATTTCCCAAGGTACAGAAGCTGGACCTCCAAAAAAGAGACAGTTTCCTGCAATGCTCCCACTGAAACGATCGCAGTAACTGTATTTTGTCTCACTTTTTAAACAAGAAGCGTATCGTTGCTTTTAACAGGCATCTAAGATATAAATAGCTGACGTCTGCACCCCTTTTTCTTGAGGACCACATTGAAACAAGGTAACTGCACTAAAATTATGTTTTATGAAAATGTTGTTGTATTTCAAAAAAAGGTAAATGTTATTGGAACATTTCTTGACAGAGAAGTTTCACCTGCTTCAGAATGACTGCTGTTAAACATTTCATCAAAAATATGGTTAGATGCATCAAAACACCTGTGTTCCCTTTCACAGTCTGCTAATACTTCAAAGTGCCAACATAAACAGCTTTCCATGCCCCCTACCTGCCCTTATGCATGCACAGTTATTCTGCTGGTAAATATATAGTATCTGAAAATGTATTGCAAACAGAAATGATATCAACTGCTTAACTTAACCCTGTGTATTAAGGCTATATTTGCTGCTACTTCTAGTACATGCCCTGTGAGAAGTATGCTTTTAAAATATACCCTTTAGTGTCTACGGTTTTAACAGACATGTCACTGCAAACAAGTACAGACAAATATTGTGACACCTGAGTTCTTCGTTAGAACACATACTGATCTATAGGTTTTTTCTTTTGTGTATAGAGAGTAAAGCATCAGATAGTTTCAAAAAGTCAATTAAAAAAGAGAGACGGTGCATCTTAATCACAGGGCTTTTCCTATCTATTTTTTCCAGTAGTTACTTAAAACCACTAACTTGAAATCAGTCACATGCTGTCTTCAGAAGTTCACTCAATCAAAGGGCCAAGCTCTGAGTAATCAAAGATCTTAAATCACTGGAGCTCCCAACATCATCCACAGGAGGATTAAAAATCCAGTAGCCAGAACTCAATTCTTCGATCTAGCGAGCACCAGCGCATTATGAGAAGTCCCTAAAGCCCTAGATCACAGCCCAGCCTTTGCCTACTGTGGAGCTAAGTGGAAACCGTCTTTAATTCCTTAGGAGATCCTATCTTGCCAGATGAAAATAGATATTGGCCTCTGTGTGTAGGATGATTAGAAGAATGGAAGAGGATTAAACAAGATGCAAGGGGAAAGGCTCAGAGTGGCTCATTTACATGGTATTACCGCTGACAGATAGGTGTTAACAGAACAGAGCAACCTAAAGGCAAAACTGTATCTGAATTAAAGCTGTATTTATTTACTCAAGTTATAAAGGGATTAAGTCCTGTTTATTTTACCACATCCAGCACTGTTTTATCTATTAAGCACTTTGATGCTTACTCAATCGTTCTGTGTCATGCATGGCACAGCTGTTTGGGGATGTGTTTATCTTCATTTAGAACAGAAGCTTTTAAACGTTTCAAACATAAAATATAGATGCTAATGGCAAGTTAAACATTCACGGCTGTCTTCTTGTCTCCCAAAATGGAGACATTTTTAAAACAGACAATGGGAAAAGTAAAAAGCACATTTATAAGTACTTTGTAGATTGCTGACAGGAAGAACCAAGTACAGGAGAGTATATGTCACACATACACACATGTGAACACAAAGACAGCGTCACTGACATAAAATCATTGTATTTCTATCAATTTCTAATTATTCAAAAAGCTTTAATTAGGCAGGAAAATGATTTAGCAAAAATTCCATCCAGCCCAAACCATCATTCTTTCCGGGAATCAGTGAGTTTTCCCAAAAGCCAGTTTAACATCTCCTAAAGTAGCTACCTATTTACTCTGAGTGAAGCCCTGTATCAGCTGCTCCCAGATGACCCAGTTCTCCGGGGACTGCAGAAACTTTCACTTCTCTGCAGCAACACTAGAAAAGCAGTTATTTGTAAGACCCTGTCTCAGTGCTGCTTGAATGCTTTTATACTCTTAGCTGCCCCATTTACCATCCCTTGCACATGACCCTTATCACCTTCTCGGAACGGAAAAGCTAACTGTACCACTTAGCTCGCCCTTCCCTGCTTGTGCTTCAGCAGGATTATTTTCCTTCTCCTCTCCTCTTTCTGCTCGTTGCAAATGACACCACTTTGCAAATGCCTGTGTCATAGCCCAAACCCAGACAACCCATTCTGCACTAAGTATGGTGAGAGCGGTGAGAAGAGAGGAGAGGGGTGAAGACAGACAGAGACATAGAGAATCTTTCAGAGTTTCGTTTTTCACTCCTACCGCTGCTCAGTGCTGCTGTGGGTTTGCCAATGCTCATACTCTCCACAAGGAAATATTTGCAAAGCCATCAGGACTCACTTGAGTGCAATAAAACTCCTAATAATCCTGTCAATAACATCAAGAGTTTTGTCTTCTGATGCTACATTTTCTGGTTCCAGCTAGGACAGAACTGAACTGCTAAGAGGCTGTGGGAATAGCCTTCTGCATGTTGGGTTTTTTTCAGCAGAGGAAAAGAGCAGGTAAAAGACAATGGAAAGTAACTTCTGTCCCAAATCATACAAGAAGCAGTAACATGTTTCTACGATCTGAACACTCAGCTCCCTGCAAAATCACAGCTAATAAGACTTGCCATAGTACCCTAGACCCATGATAAGAGGCCCATCCCAGATGAAATGGAGGCACAGCTAAGTGCTTGGCAGGAAAAGCTTCCATATTTTACTGGGAAAGGCTGTGCTTCTTTTGTTTTTAAGGTTTCTCACTCTTCTTTGTGGATGGCTTATTATTCATAGGAACCTGCCATGATGGCCAGTAAAATCTGTGCAAATTCTTTTGAAGCCAAGCCCCATGCCCCAGAAAATTTATCATTAAATGGGCAAGGAAAACAAGCAAGCAAGCAAGCAAACAACTCTCCCCCCCAAAAAAAAACCCCAAAACAAATAGAAAAATGAATCGAGGACATAAGTAATAGATTGAGTCCTGCCTTGAGAGAGTACCCGAGAGCCTTCATGTCATGTAGGGCAAGTAACCCGCTGCAGGGATAAGGGTCTAGTGGCCTTTCTGTAGCTGGATTCAGATCTCCATGTTCATCACAATTAGGTCCTCCTTCCAGTCACCTGAGCTGTCCTCAGCTCTCTCAGCATGCTCCTCACCATCCCCAGCACTTTTTGCAGTAATGTTCTCGACCCTGCCTGCAGTTGAAGAATGACCTACTTACATTTGATTTTGAAAGATAGTGTGACCCTGACATTGTTGAAGATTTTTTTCTCGGTAGTGCAGTTCCTTGTATTCTCCTACAAGATCAGACTCTGCCATTAATACTTTAGATGTGAATAGTGGCCCTGTTACATCAGGTACACTATTATGCACAAAGGGAACAAGATTGAAGTAAACAAGATTTCCAGGCATTAAATAATAATAAAAGAACCCAGAGACTTTAACTAGCCTTTCTATAGAGCTTCAATGCCTCTTAAAATAAATAGGTCAGTGTTGATAGAAGGACTGGGCTCTGATTTTATTATTCTGTATTTTCAGAACGCTTTCCAGCATCCAAGCACAATATGAAGAAAACCCACGGGCCTATCTGTTCATGCTTCTCGAGCCTTGGTATTGATATTAATGCCAACAAAATTAGTAATTTGACAATTAGTTTTCCACTTACCTGAAAAGACATGAAAGGCAGAAAGAAAGTAGTTTAACTAGATTATAATGTGGCTGTGACAAGTCAGGTTCCTGTCATGTTATAGCCTTCCAACTTTAACATTTTCATGTCTCCTTGGCAGGTTATTAAAATAAATGAGGGCGTGTTGGACTGCTGTTGCACTTTTCTCTAATGGGAGTTCAGGAATTTGCAAGGCGCTACCGTAAATTGACCGATCGTGAAGTCTGAAAGAAGTTGCCTAAAGTGGACAATTAGGAGCATTTCTCCACAGCTGAGTGAAATATTCCTTGTTATTTTAATAATTCAGGCACAGGCTAATTTTCGGAGGCTGAGTTTGTCAAGATAATGTGCCTTGTGCTTGTCTGCTTGTCATTTTTAACTCAATCCCACATGTTACAGGTGCAGTCTAGCTTACAAAACAGGCAAATCACTCACAGTGGAATTTGCATATGGAATATAGATATATTGTACTAAGGAAAAACAGTCCAAGAAGTCAACAGATAGCTGTGATAGGAATGCGCATGATGGTAAAAACTTTTGATGTTTGATAGCTGTTGTATCCCTCTTTATGCTGATACAATTAAAGGTGTTATTTGGCAGTATGCATACACAAATATGTATAATGTAAAGCATCATGTAGATTTCTTTGTAAAGGGAGATGGTACAGCCACAGGAATCCCATGTGGCATGCAGATGTTCTGGGTAGACTCAGTTACTTTTTTCAAGCTAAAACATCTCAATGTCAAAAAATGTGGAACATGCAGGGAATAGTTACTACCTTCAACTGAGAAGGTAAAGTCTCCCTTATAAAAGATGAAGCAGATTCTATAGAAGTTATTATACCCAGCTTCTGAAGGCAAAGGCTACACTACTGAGACAGAATTTTGAAACCTCCAATTCTCTTTTCTCCTCTCTGTCAATTACCAGTTGCTTCTTCTCTGAGAGGTGGTGAGAATGGCATTCTCACAATGCAATTTCTTCTCCTTTTCTCAAGCTGGATTTCTGGCCAAACCTGAACACATACAGAAGCATTTGTTCAGGTCCAAATTGGTTGAGAAATTCTTTAACTTGGTACAAGATGAATATGAGCCAGCAGTGTGCCCAGGTGGCCAATAAGGCCAACAGCATCCTGGCCTGTATCAGGAACAGTGTGGTGAGCCGGACTAGGGAAGTGATCATCCTCCTGTACTCGGCACTGGTGAGGCCCCACCTCGAGTACTGCTTTCCGTTTTGGGTCCCTCACTATAAGGACATTAAGGTGTTGGAGTGGGTCCAGAGAAGGGCAATGAAGCTGGTGAAGGGTCTAAAGCACAAGTCTCATGAGGAGTTCTTAAAGTTCTTTTCCAACCTAAATGATTCTATGATTCTACGATTCAAAGCTTCCCCAGCAGATTTAAGACCTAGTGATGAGCCAGGGGAATTCATTCCAAGGTAAAACGATTGCAAACTTGCAGTGGATGAAGCATTTCTAGGGCAGATTCTTGAAGGTCAGCTCAGACCTCTAAAATACAGCCTATAATGAAGACATCAGGAACTATATCATCCTAAGGAACGTCTTCACACTGCAGAAACCTTGGGGAAGGCACTGCGTACCTTCCCTGACATGCCTTGCTAGCTTCATAGTCCTGAAAGCCCGTTACGATGACCGTCAGGTAAGAAACACTGAACTCATGGGAGTGCGGTTAGATGTTTACACAGAGGGTAAAGAATTACAGATTGCTTGCGAAGGCTGGGCAACAGGTGTCTTCTCCACCCTGAGATAAATACAAACACACACACAAATGTATGTATGTGTATATGTATCCGCTTATATATTTTCATATATATGTACTTATCTATTTTAAAGTGTAGGAAAATTCAATTTATTACTGACATTTTATCAAGCAGATTTCTTTCCTGAGGTCATGCAAAAGAGCTCTTTGCTAGAAGACAACACAATATACCACTGTGAGCTCACCTGTCAAAAGGGTCATGATACCACCTGATCTCTGGTGTTGCCATCACCCCCATATATTGAAGAAGCGATGGACCAATACTACCATTTCCTACTATAAAACAAAACTGAAGGCAATTTTATTAACTGGGTTGAGAGATGGAGGATATGGATCCCCAATGGTAACAAAGAGGAGCCCATTAAAACTTGCAGGACCGTGAAAGTTATGGTGGAGAGAGAGTGCGCTTACACTTAACTGATGTGGTATGAATGCTTAAAAGAATGCACCATGAGAGTTCCTGTTCCTAGAGAATATTCTAGAGATAATATCCCTACAGATATTCTAAAACACTGGGAACAATCTGAATTCCAATATTTGCATGCAAACCAGGCTATCCATGTGTGAACAGGAGCATTTATAATATATTATTCATTTCTGATTGCGTTTTGAAAGTTTCAGTCATTCAGTCAGGGAGCAAATTCAGTCCTAGGCAGCTGAGGTGGCCACTCACTCAGCATGAGGAATGAAGAGCACGGAGTGAACAGCTGAAGCAAACAGTTCACTCTCAAAGACCACTCATATAAAATTGTCCATGTAACAAAGCATATCCGTACACAAGCAACTTGCACTCAGCAATTTGCAAACAGAATTCATGGAATGAATTCCATGTTAGAAATTATTCTGAACAGCTCTGATCTTCACATGTGAGGAGCAATAGTCTTTATGTCAGACACATCTTTACATCACTTCTGGTAGTATAAATTCCATGCCTTTTTGGGCCTAGATAACATATAGCAAATTACCTCTGAAAATGATTGGAGGAACTTGTCTGCTTGTGGTTCAAAAGCCACAGATTTTTATTTTTTTTTTAAGATTTATTTTTGTTAAAGATAGGCACTTGAATGCACTGTGTGTCAACACCATGAATTAAGTACACTGAATATGGAACTTAAAATGTCAAGAATATTACCCTGACATTTTAAATTTGTAACAACATTTGTAACAACAGAAAACATGGTGTATGTTTGGTCCTCAAAATACATTTTAGTGGCCAAGGGGAATAAAGGATTCACCCTTATCGGCAACAAATTGTGACCACAAACTAACCATAACTCTGCAATATTTAGAGGGTGTAACCAACTCTGCAATATTTAGAGGTTAAGGAACATACTCACAAATATTAGTGTTTGTCTCATTGTTTATGCGTCTACCGTTGAGCAAATCTGAGTTCACACACTTTGTCTCTAACACTAGAGGGAATATCTTAATGTTTAAACATTTGCGGCCGTTACTTTAGAAAATGAAAGCACACTAGTGTGTATGAATGCAGATATTCCCCATATATACATGCAGATGTAATATTTTAATGCAGATGCAGTGAAGACCTTTTTATAAACTTAAAATTAAAATAAACAATCTTAAAAATACTTACATTAAAATAGTTGCATGTAGAACTGATTTTGAAGCAGTATATGTAAATTCTTATGTGCTGTACTCTCAGTCAGGTTAATATTAGCAGTTCTCTTTTGCAGAAGCAGACAAGTGTTAATGCCTGCATTTCATTACAAAGATGTAGATTCAGAATCCTGAATTTTCCATGAACAACAGAGCAACTGCATTCCTGTTCTCATGCTTTCCACCTTTTTTTTATTCAGCATAATTGCTAAACAATCCTATTGCCTGAATCATTCTGCAGCTTTGCCTGATATTTAATAAACAGAGACTGAAACGGTTTGATAGTCTCTCCTAAACAAAAGAAGACACCTCTTTTTAACAGGAAAGCTGTACTTCCTTCAAGGTTTCATTTATGAGTATATGGAGAGTCAAATGCTATTTAATTCTGCATTGTTACACATAATGAAGCCTGAAATAGTTCAGAGAGAATAAGCATTTGACATTTATAGACACATTTTAATATAAACCACGTTTATATTAATTACATTAATTTGAGAATCTACCTCCATTGTAAAAATGGTTTTCTAGCACCTAATAAGTGAGTCAGTGGAAAATGCAGAAATACGCTGAAAAATATTTTCATATATTTCTCCCAAAACTTCAAGGTGATTGCAACTTGGTTTGAAATTGTCAGTTCACTGTTTGAACATAGCAAATAAGACTGGGTGTGTCATGGTATATTATACCATGATATATATGGATGATAGTATGCAATCATATTATTATACAATTATATAACTATACAAAATACACATAATATTGTATATTAACACTGAAGAGAAACTTTGAGCAAGTAACTCTTCTCTTACTGTCTTTTCCCCTTCAGGAAGCTCTTACAGAGAAACTTGTCCTTTACAGAAAAATTATAATGATTAGTTCCAATAACTTCAACTGCTAAATAAATATTTACAGTATCAGAACATACAGTAAAAACTCATTTGCATGGACCTAGGTGACCTCATATGGATTATCAATTTTTGCAATTAGTGTGTAAATAAACAAACAGGATTAAAAAAGTCAAGGATACTGCATCACAGAGTGTACTTTGTTCATTTATTTTGACAAGCACGATTTTGTTTTAATTGGGAACAATCATGCTACCAATCATTTTGTAGTTAAAGTATTATGGGATGCTTGATGAGAAGAATGTACTTTGAAAATATATCTGCAAGGGTAAAACAGGGAGGTAAGTTCAAAAGCAAATTTGATCTAATGATATCTGACTTTTCAAGGGAGTTTTAACTGTTTCTCCTTTCATTTCATCACAAAATTTCATTATGTGTTTTGGTTTCAATAAACCACAAAATGTTTCTACAGTTATCAGTTGCTGAGGAGAAATAATTTATTATTATTATTTTGTGCTTCCACATACTTTTTCCTTACTTTACTCTTCTTCCAGTGTTTTCAAGGGTATCAACTTAGTTGTGTAATCTCAAGTAAAGCAGGTTCTCCATGCCTTGGTTTACCCACCTACAAAAACTGTAAGATGCTGATTATGCAGAATTAGTATGATGTTTAATCGATCTTCATAGAAGCACTCAGCTTCAGAATCCTAGTATCACATATGTAGGAAGTACCAACACTTCTGATTTCCTGCATTTCCAGCATCAACAGAGTGGTAAAAGCAGAATGTAGTTCCAGTTTTTAAATGTTAAAATTATTAATGAGTCATGCTTTTTCACATTTTAGAAAGAGAATATGCTATCATTTCTCCAAGTCAGAGCTGCCATTTTGCTAATGCAGCACTGAATATACTCAAAGCGTATTAAGGTATAAATGCAGCTCTATAGTAGTGCTCCTGAGACAGAAAGACTGTCAGAGTTGTTTCAGTATGTTCCATTTTATTTTTCTCCAGTGTGTAAAAATGTTAATGGTTAGGAACAGGACTTGCTATATGTCATCCAACTGTCTTTTTAATGTCTCCCTGTTCTGAGCTATGTTCCCTATAACCAATTTTGTTATCGGATTGCTAACACAGCAGCTGCTTAAATAACTGTTAAAGATTAATTATTACCATTATTTCACAGGAGTTCCCAAAGCATATCAAATGCTAGATAAACTTTAAGCAAGATAGGGACTTTCCCCACCCTCAGCTCCCCACACACGCTCGCCCTGATCCATGTGATGGGAAAAAGTGTTCAGAAATGTTCCTAGTTCATCACCTGTGAAAGTCAATGGACAATCGATCAGGCTATACTCTTGCAACTAGAGGTCAAGATTAGAAAGTCTGTCAGACTGTACTGCTTCATAGATACGGTAGCAATTGTAGTGCAGACGCTTAGTAAGTAAAACAGCATGTTTTTCTCACCATTAATGTTGTTTCTACCTGCTAAAATATATCTCTTCAAATAGATTTCTTGGTTAATAATATTTTAAATTAATGTCTTGTGTTGATCATTAAAGAACAGATTGGAAACCGAAGTGGCTGTGCCTAATTGAGTAACTAATACTACCCCAGTAATGGGACGTGTGAAGCATTTTATCTGCTTTCTTTGCAGATTGTTAATTTAAATGGATGGCACAGCGATAAACCAGTTAGAGTTAATCAGCTGAACAAAATGGTAGGAAGACAATGTAAGGATCATTTTAGTGCTAACTCGGAAAACTACAGCTGTTGTAAAATATAATAATTAATAATTAATAGAGTTGATGAGAAACAAATTTCTGAAAAACTGGACATCATTCTAAAGCTACTGGTGGGTAAAAGTCTCTGAATTTCTCCAGCATAACGGCCTGAAAATGTCTCATATTCTAATGAGAAAGACTGAATTGTAGCAAAGAAAGCTGGTATTTCTCAGCCTCCATACTTACACTGAAAGCAACTACAAGGGCCATGTACAAGGCAGCATCCCCAAAGGGCTGTACTTTGAATTGAAAAAACCCAGAAATGCGCTTTGTGCGCTTTCAAAATTCATTACAAATCTCATTAGCACCTACCTACCCAAAGTTTCAGTTGCCTGTGAACCCTTAACAAAATATTGTGCTTTCAAATTATCAGTGCTAAATAGTATTTTTTTGTACATATTTTCTCAAATGTTAAGAGAAATTTTGGGGTTTCAGGGTTTTGTGATTCTTTTTTTTTTTTTTTTTTCAGCAATTCGAGCTGAATAGTATACAGCATAAAGGACAGGACCCTGGCCCTATTGTATTTATTAATATAAACTTATCTGTAGTGTGACACCAGTTCTATCAAGGTTTAAAAAATTCTGGATGTCCTACTTCTGTTTGGAACCAGGAGGGCAGTGGAGGGAACACTATTGTCCCAATATTAACACCCGATTTTGTGAACTCAGATGTCACTAAACATTCAGGGTGTTGCATGGTTATTGTGATCCATTTTTTGGGAACCTTTGTCTATGCGACCATCACAAACTGTAACTCCAAAGACCCTACAGCAGAAGATGCACTTCTACATCAGAATGTGTGAGAAGCAAACGGAAAAACATCTGGTTTTAAAAAACAACCTCTTCAGGCTGCACAATTCTTCTTAAGGTCTATTCAGCTTTTGTCCA
>VXBO01001644.1:1054737-1078540 GCA_013400135.1 Rhinoptilus africanus | reverse complement strand
ACACCGCTCATCACTGACCTCCAACTAGACTCCACGCCCCTAATCACAACCCTAATAATCCAGCATATGTCTTGTCTATAACAACTGTTCAACAAGTCAATGGAAAAATATTAATAAGAAATTTGGTCCCAAATTCTTGCCTCAAATCTGTTCATTTTTAAACAGCAAGTCTCTTTCAAGTTGGTGTATTGTAATCTGATTACTCAGGCCTGTATAGCACAAAGGATTACAATCTGTAAACATGGTTTCTAGGTTAACATATGGGGATCTCAAAGGGAAAAATCATTACACAAATACACCAAAATCAGTAGGACTGAACAGTAGTAATGGTCTGCTGTATCTTAAACAAGTTTAATAATGGTCTGAACTTTAGGCTAAATAAAATCACTGTGTCTGAATATCTTTTACCCTGAACTCCATGGACATGTTTTGGAGTTCCTATGCAGAGCCATCCACTTCAAATCATGAGTAAATCTGGGACTGATAGTTAACACTGCCACAGAATGAAATTTATAATGCCAGGGATAATTTTTACAAAACAGACCATGACTCACATATTATCAGTTTTTATGTTCCATAGATCTATAGTGAGAAGAGGCTGAAACTATCTTTAATGAAATTATGAACGTGACAGATATTGCATCTCTTCTGAATCTATAGGTAACAACTTAATAGCAGGGGTTGTTACTGTATGTTTTATAAAACAGGAATAGTGAAAGACAGAAAGCAGGCTTATGTTTTTGCATAAATTTGCAAAGTGGAAGAAGCAGCACCTATGTTAAGGTACAGACATGAAAGATATTTATACATAGGTTTTTAAAGGATGACATATCAAAGACATTTGCAGGAATACGCACTGGGTCACTCAACCTGGTAGAATGAGGACTGCAACATTTAAAATCCCTTCTCCTGAGTCTTCTCAAGGTCAGAGAAATGTTTAAAATAAACTACAAGGTGAGGAAAAAGAGAAGAGCAGGTAAACCAAGGTACTTACCTGCCTTGTCAGTCTCCTTTGAACCAGTAGGCAGAACAGCCATGAACCAGCACAACCTCTGAATGCCATGGAGATGCAGATGTCTTTGAAATGTCTTCTTCTTAAACATCTGTCTGGGCAAACGCATCAGGAGGATTTCTTGTCTCACCAGCCCTTTGCCAATCTGACACTGATGTAAAAATTGCCATTTCCATGAAAATGCCAACCCTTATTCAGAAATGTATTCAAAGTCCCTGTGAGCACAGAGAGCTCGATGTTCATTATACGCATATTGTTTGCGTCATAGAATTATTTTGGGGTTTAAGTTGATATGCTTCTTTGCTGATGTACTGTAAATGTAGGAATGTATTATTCTTCTTTCTCAGCTGGTAGTATTTTTTACTTATTTTAATTTAACTTTACTTTTTACTTATATTATATTGGGAGTATTTTTCACCATTATCAGCAAGAAAGGCAAATAGTGGTTCAATCATTGTTAAACACAATAGGAATGACTTTTACTATGAGTCTTATGGCAGCTTTGTTATCATTCAGGGATCACTCAGATCTCTTCATTTAAGATTCCAGAAGTTTTTAGAATCATTGTCCTCCACCGCTTTAAAAAAAAAATAAAACTATGAATTTTTCCTTTTATTCTTCAAATCCTCATAATTTCACAGCAACACTGATCCATAAAACTCCTTCCTTGCAAGGGAAGCCAGCTGCCACAGCACTCCTAACACCAGTCAGAGATAAGTGAATGCTGGTGCGCCCCCCTGACCTCCAGCTTACTGTGTGGGCATACAGACAGGCAGGATCGTTCTGCAAGTCTCCACTGTAATGATACTTCACCAAGTTGCAAGGGGAAGTGGGTCTGTGGTCATATTTCCATTCCTCCGCTGTGGTGGCGGATAAAGCTAGCTGATGAACAAACCACTAGAATCTGTTAAGACCACCTGGTGAGTTACAATGAAATGGTGGGTTTACTCCCATCCTGGAGAAAGAAGGAAGAGAGTCTACTGTCACTTCCCTCTGTGGTGAAGAGAACTTAAGAAAACTTGGCTCTTCCAGCCATAACAGCACTCTAAGATAACGTGTCTTTCAATTTAAAATGTTGACATTCTTGTCAACAACTCCACAACAGCATCAGAAATCATCATGGCTTCAGATATGAAATAAAAACTTCTTATTTCCCTGCTTTCACTGTGGCATGTGATCAGCCTAGCTACTTGCATTTGTGAGGGCATAGACATCTTAGCAATATACAAAGTCTGTAGAGAAAAAGCTCCTTCTATTTAACAAGTGACTTACAATAACCAACAGCTGAAGAGCCAGAGAAGATTCATAATGAATCATGCCGAAGACTACATGTTACAGGCCACTCCAAATAAAAGGCAAGTTTAATTTATAAATTTAAAACTCCTCTGGTCCTGTATTGATGTTCCTTTTCTGCTATTCCACAAGTCACAGAGTGAAAACAAGAATCTGATGTTTTGACCCCTTGGGTCCTACTCAAGCCTGGACAGAAATGTAGCTGTTCTTGATGTTGAAATATTTTCTGGCATCAGTGCTTTCTCACATCTAAGCACCAAATGCTGGCATAATACCTCCCTCTCTCTCCCCCATGCAGTATTTGACAACACAAAATGCTGCTCATCCAGACATGAAAACTATATATGGATGCAGCCTTCAAACAAGTGCTGAGCACTCCAAATCTTCTTTCAGATCCAGCTGCTATACACATCTGTTTGTAAGTACCAAGCTAAAGCTTATTTATGCTTTGTCAGCAAGCAGACTTTCTGTTCCAGGCTTTCTCAATACCCATATTATTAGTCCACCGAATGCTGAATTATCAGAGGATAAGCAGGAAGCAAAGCTGCTCCAGTAGCTTACTGCAGGGGAGAGGAGCAGAAATAGCAGGAAATCAGAACATTCAACAACTGCGCATGTAGGTGGCTTCTCCTCTGAAAAATGTCAAAACAAATGGAGGGAGGAAAGATTAATTCCCTCTCCAGGAATCATCTCTTCACTTCCTCTAAAGGGATCACGGTCTACCTCTTCACAATAACATCAGTCATTCCCAAAACTTAAATACAACTAGTTCTCATCAAAGCCAGAATACCAGACATGCCCCACCCCCCCCATCCAAAAGGAAAAAAAAAAAAAAAGTGAGAAGACTAAATTCCATGTATTCAAATCCACAGAGCCCAGCAGAAATCATTTGAAAGAGACTGCCAAACTTTCTGTAATCAAGCCGTAGTTGAGGAATTTAGCACCATTCTGGACTTCTGCAGGGAAACAGCTCCTCACCTCTCCTTCCTTGCTCTCTCTGTCTCAGCATGCCTGCCGTGCTTCCTCTACCACAAGAATGTGTCTGGCAATGATTTCTTAGCTCGGAATCACTATGTTATCTCTCACCACCTGGTGAGAAACTGGCTTTTCTGGTGAGTAATGGGTGCCCTGCAACATTTAGAAGTCTGTGTGATCTCTAAAGCACCCTTTTTTGAGAACTTGGAGAGCCTGGTAGAGCAGCAAGTGTGAAACAGAGTACCTAAAAGGAAGGTGGAGGGAACTACAAAACAGCCCAATTTCAACACCCTAGGACTGCGTATTAAGCAATCAGCTTTTAAGTACAAAGAAGACAAAGAATTTTGCCAACACATCAAGAGCCTGTACCATCAGTTCAAGCTACTTATCTTCCTTGATAGCGTAACCTGCATAATGGGCAGAGAGAAGCAGCAGATGTGATATACTCATTTTTATAAAACTTGATATTTTCCCTCACGATAGTCTTGTAAGTGAACCAGTAAAGGCAGTGGAGATTAAGTTACAATAGGATGACCATTCACTTGCTAGAAAACATCCACATTAGGAATGTCATGTCAGACTGGGAATACATTTCAGTTGGAGTAGAACATGAATATCTTTGGCCAAACTCTATTCAACACATTAATTTAAAACTTGAATCACGGAAAAAAAAAAAAAAAAGTATCAGTTTGCAGATGTCACTGACCTGGAAGGGTCAGTGATGGAAGTGGTATTACAGTGAACCTAAGAAGTCAGGAAGATATTCAAGAGGCAAATGCCAAGAACTGTGGCCTGAAGAAGTGAAGTGCATAATATGATATAAAGAATAACTGTACAGCTTGAGCAGTGAGGAGTTATTATGGTCTGTAAATTGACAGACTGAGCATTGTGATGTTGCTGCTGTGAAAGGAAATTTTTTTTTTTTACTATATACCAGTAGGACTGTCATATACATGACAAAAGTGATAAAGATTGTTCTACTCTGTGTTCAGTCAGCCTTGGCTGGAACACAGCGGCCAGTTCCCGGCACCATACTTCAAGAAAGCAGAGAAATGAGAGAAGTGCTCAGGAGAAGAATGGTGACAAGTTTAGGCAACGTGGCCTGTGAAGACAGGTGAAATTAGTTATGTTAGTCCAGCCTTGGAAAAGAGTACTGAGGAGAATTTCTAAAAATATTGTAAGATTTGTAATAAAAGATAAAATTATCAATATTCTCTCATACTCAGTGAGAGGGAAACAGAAGACACACATGTTAGATATCAGGTGAAATTTTAAGAACCATTTCACTCTGAACAAAGTTGTCTGAGAAGCTGCAGAATCTCAGTCATTAAAGCTTTTGAAGAAAATGTTACACTGGTATCTGTAAGGGATGGTTTAGGTACATTTATCTATAAATGGAAAGGCACTAGCTGGCCTTTTTCAAGTCATTCCTAAATTTACATTGCTGTGAAAGTTATTACCTGCTTTGTTAAGCATTTAGGAATGCTGTCAGGACCCTGAGCACAGACTGTGAGGTGGAGGAAATGTTTTGCAGAGCCCAAAAGCCAAGCTCCGCAGTGCTTGGCTAGGGGCTCAAGAAGGTCTGAGGCAACCAACAGGGAGCAGCAAGGGCTGGGTGCTCCGTAAGGGAAGGGGAGCCAGGTAGCAAGGCAGGTGAAGTCTTCATCAGCAAGGACACAGACTCACAGTACCTAAAAAAGAAGAGTAAAGCAGGTCAAGTGGCAGTAATCAGAAGCAAGAGTCCAGACTACTGGATAAGTTGGTAATGTCAAGGCAGGTCCACAGCCAAACTAGGCAGCTAAGTCCACCAGTCAGCGTCTGGCTCAGTGGGGTATGTGGCCAAACACAAGCAGAGCTGCAATAAAGGCCAGGCAGCAGCAACAAGCAAATACAGCACTCAAGCAAAATGGGAACAAACCCCAACGAGCCTTCTCATGGCTCTTTCTCACAGAACTTCTTTCACAGCAGTTGGATCCCAGGACAGATCCACAGAGGGGAGTGGGTGCACCCAGAGACACAACAAATAACAAGAAGTGATATGGCAACCAGTGCAGCATTCATTTACCTTTCTCCACTAGGTACCCCCTAATATTTTTTTGCATTTTTTATAAATATTATCCACAAATTCCTACTCTGGCATTAATTAACATTTTTAGTTGCCTATTCAGGGGTGCTAGTACAGTTCCAAAGCAAACAACTGAACCAGTATAATAATATAAAATCCTGGCACATGCATGGATAACACTAACACACTAAAAATATTGCTTTCTTGGAATGAATGCACATACAAGCAGGTAGAAAATTATGGCAAATGAATACAAATGTTTATATTGCTGATAGTAATTGCAATGTTTTCAAATGTTAATATTGTTTCAGTAAGCTAAATTTTGTTAAATAGGTCAATTGTGAATTGCAGTATCATTGCAGTATCATTATTAAAATTAAGAGAGATTAAGTTTGCAGGTATTCTTATTCATAGAGTAAATGGAAGTTCTTGAAAGTATGCCATCTGTTGAGTAAAAATCTTAATGTAAATGTGATTGAAATTGTATTACTTATTAGTAGCCATGCACCAAATATTTTCTTTTTAAAAAGCTTTGTACTTTTCAAAGCTACACCATTACAGGAGCAGCATAGCCGGATTCCATCCAGGGATCAACTACATCTCTTTATAGTAGATATTTCACCTGACCTTCTAATCTAAAGCTTGTGTTTGCTACTTTACAGTCAGCTTTTCTTCAAGCCAACTTGTCAAACACATGGGTCACATTTTCCAAATGCCAGCGATAATCTGAAGTACGATCACCCAGAATGCCTTATCTTCAGGAAAGCAAGAGGTGGGGTCATTCTCTTCTGTTAAGAAAACAGAAATAAGTGTTCAACATGACAAGTCTCAGATCTCTGAGACTCAGCTAGCCATGCAAAGCTTCACTTATCATAACCCACAATTCCCCGTCAGCTTGGATTCCTCTCTCCTTTGGAGAAAAAAAAACACTAGCTGCCAGCTCGAACTATCACACAGGGCCTGGGCTTCCCAACAAACCCTCTCTGGAAAAGAGAAGGAGCTCTTCCCAAGGCCTGCAACTCTCCCACAGCAAAGTACTTTGCTCACCTCTCAACAGAAGGGTCAGCGGTAGCCTGATGATAGACTGGTGAAAAAAAGAAATAGCAACCACAGTACCAATTATCATTTCAGGTATAAGGTACTTCCACTGTGGCAGAAACCAATGGCCAAAGATCCACAACAGGAGTTTGGTTTTAAGATGGCCTAATCTTTTCATCTTTATAATAAATGTGAGAAGTTCTCCGCTGCGTTTAGTTCAGGTGTTGCAAATTTAATGTGTTTTCTATTGGATAAAACTGTGATATTCAGAGATAATCTAGGTAGGTGATGGAGACGATGCTGCTTCTGCCTCTACATTCTATTTGTCCAACATTAGTCTTTACCTAAAATGTCACATGCTTGAGGAATTGTGCTGCCTGTGGTAACTGATATCAAATCATTCAATATATTCAATATATGTAACTGAATCCTTCTAATATTCTACCATAGAGTGTATAATTTGATGAATTAAGCCAGGTTGGTTGATGCTTAAAATGATGGAATTTGCCAAATTACACAGACTTGGGATGTTGTAAGAACGTGTCAGAAATAAAACCTAGAGTCTGGTGATAAATCAGGCAGATTATGAGGTGATGTGCTAATCAATCACTTTATAATTCCTCCCCCTCCTTGTTTGCCAGAGCCCAGAGTAGTTTTGGATACTTTGGCACACTTCTATAAAACCACGCTCATAGAATCATAGAATCATAGAATCATAGAATCATAGAATCATAGAATCATAGAATCATAGAATCATAGAATCCTAGGGTTGGAAGGGACCTCGAAAGATCATCTAGTCCAACCCCCCTGCCAGAGCAGGGTCACCTAGAGCACATCACCCAGGAACGCGTCCAGGCGGGTTTTGAATGTCTCCAGTGAAGGAGACTCCACAACCTCTCTGGGCAGCCTGTTCCAGTGCTCTGTCACTCTCACAGTAAAAAAATTCCTCCTGATATCCCTCTTGAATCTCCTATGCTCCAATTTACATCCATTACTCCTTGTCTTACTCCAAGAGTAATGAGTGACTGAAGCAAAGGCTTAGAGTTGTGGGATCACAGGTTTGTGGGCCAACAACATCTGGAGAAAAAAACAGTGACTTGACCAAATGAACTGGACAAATGCTTTCCTAAAAAAAAAAAGTTGTTATAGTTTTTCATGTAGTAATTTTTCCTTCTATACTCTGAACTCCAGTCCTTCCCTTCTTCTTCTCTAGCAACCCTTATTTTCTTAAAAACTAACTGAAATGTTTCCTCTGGTTCTTTTTGCTTCAAAAGACATGCAAGATACTTTTGTTTCATGAAAGTTACAAGCAGGTAAGAATTTAACAATTAATAGTATGTTTTTCATACTAGTAGTGCCAATTATATGCTGTTTAAGCTTATTATCTAATTGCATGCTAGTGCTGGCTTCAGAGATGGCATGACATTAAGTCAGACTTGTGCTGCATTCCCCAGCAGTGGAATATTCAATTATTTGTTCTGACTCATGTAATTCCCTGTATTCCAAGCTTGTTAATGTCATTACAGGGCTGAAATAAAGTGATTACTCTAAATGAGTATTTATCCGATAGGCAATGCAATTCCTGCCCCCTCCAGCTGACAACAGATGATTGCAAGTGTTCTTCTCGACTCCCTCATCTGCACCTCCCCCTCCTTCCCCTGTCAAGGAGGAAACTGTAACATTGTGGTGCTCTGTGAAATACTGTCAGATGGCGTAGAATATATATAATAAAATAAAAAGAAGCGCAACCTTCCCCGGCAGAGTTAAAGCTAATGACCACTGCTTCCACTCCCAGTCAGTGATGACAGGTTGAACTAACTGATAATGGCATGCCTGCTGTTGAGCTGGCCACTTATGTTATTTCTCTTGACATGGTTCTGGGGAAGGCCTAATTTTTTTGACATTTGACCATGCAAATTTGAGTCCTGATACATTATTCTGCATTTACATCCTCCCAGTGTTGCTGTTTAAAATGTGCTACAAGCTCCTTGAGCTCAGCTAATAAAGGCCACAGAATGAAAGAAAGTTAAATATGAATGTAAGAGGAGACCTAAATGAAGGGCTAGCTTGTACATCTCAGAGATGACCTTCTGGAAATGAGCAAGTGGAAAGTCCTTTTTAAAGCAAATGGTAAGAAGTGTAACACTGATTTTTTTTTTCTTCAAAAATTGTTTTAAAGATTCTAAAATATTCACAAAAAGGAAAACACTAAGTTTTACATAGACATTTCTTCAGTCAGCAATTCAGCTGAGTGTATTTTAAGCCTAGGTTCCATTAATGACTCTTAGTAATACACCTTTCCCAAAGAGCCAGAAATTCATAGTGCTTCATTAAATATAAGGAAAAAATATGGCTTGCTCTCTCTCTCTTTCTTTTCACTTGCTCTTAAATTTTTCACATTGTTGAAGTCCAAATGTATTACCTGTGAGCAAACTCAACTTTTTTCCATCCCTTCAAATTAATTTGTATAAATTTACTGCTTATGAACAGCAATAGCTTGACAGCTCTGAGAAAAACACATCTCTCTCTAGCTACAGAGTGGGTGCAGGCTGGACTCTGGCTCCTCAGCTAAGGCTTTTACATCAAACCTGAAAGGGTCATATGCAGTGCAGCATTGCACAGGCCTTTTATTTGTCTGGAGTCAGGGAAGTTGTGGTAGAAGTTTGATTCCCAGTTTTTTCTCTGTTGTCTTCGGTCTTATTGACTCTGTATTACAACGAACTTCTCAGTGCATAAGCCAATATACGCTGAAGTCAATAGAAATTTTTCTGGCTTACCTGCTCTGCTTCACTCTCACATAAAAACTCCAATAATGAGATGGCTGCAAGAGGATTATGCTGCATGCAGCCTCCAGTGTCTAGCAAGCGGTTAGCACCTGGAATGTATCAGACTTCAATCCAGTCAATCACCCTGGAAAATAATACGTTTTATATGGAGCATAAATCAGCACCTCTAAGCAAAATAAAACAGCAATCTACCATGAACAAGAAACCTTTGATCACTGTGCAGTCTGGGCCTCCAAGTAAGCCGTCCACTCTAAAGCCGCTGTAGATTGTTCTTTAACAATGCTCATTTATAGTCTCCTTACCTTCCTTACAGGTTGCTTTGGTTTCACCTGTGTTTGCCAACAACTAAAAACTCTGCAATGCAAAAAGAAAGACACAATCTGTATGATATTGGTATGTTTTAGCTAGAAAACTTGAAGATGTTAATATTGCACTGTATCTTGTTGCAATGACATTATACTATATCATATTGTTACCAGTTTAGGATATTCTGTTATAAATGAAGTAACGCCAAATGACTGATTCTATTTTCTTTTTATTTTAATATCTGATGGTGTTGAGACACAGTTTTCAAATTCCTTTTGTGATGTGTATGTTAAATGTGTGACATAAATCTAGCTCAGACTGACCAACACTCTGAATAAAAAAAATTAAAAATTATCTTATCATCACTTGCTAGGCATGTAAATACGAAGGGGCTTGCTCCAGTTTTACAGTAAGTGTTTCTTTTGCAAGACCAACACCAGTGATAACTTGATGAGTTATCTTGTAGTCGCACTGAGGACAAGGAACTTGAATGATTTCCTTACTCACTCTACATGGATGGTCCCTCCAAAAGACTCAGCTAGTATCTCTCCTCTCCTTCTTTCCTGATCAACAAGGAATAACTCCATGAGAAGGAAGCCATTTGCCCTATCTGTTCCCCAGATAGGAGAATAGACTAGAGTAGAGCCAGTCACCATCCTCGTCTCCTGTATCTGAGGCTTACACAGGCAACAGGGAAATGCCCTTCATTGCCTTGTGGAGAGGACGGTGGCTAGCAGGCAAGTACGCAAACCCACCTCAAGAAGAGGAATACAGCAGTCCAAATAACTGTCTGCGTATTCTCATTTTTACCAGAGTATCCCTACTTCTCCTGTGATGCCTTCTGTTCTTAAAATGTTTCTTCAAGCTACCTGGAATAAGCCAGTTTCTCCTTTCCTCCATTTTTAAAGAAACCTTATTAAAAATAAGTGGTAGATTCATAGCACTGTACTGACCAGAATTTGCATATCATTTAACAGTAGCAAACAAAAGATAAATAAACTGGAGCATGCATTCACTGTGCTAAATAGTGTTGTGAGTGAAAATCAAGGGAGGATGGAGACTATGGGAGTTTTTATTCTACTAAAGTAAATGCTAATGACATTTGAACAGCCAATAAACTAACTCAGGAATCAATTAGGTTACTACCAGAAAGCCTCCACTTGAGCAAATATCAGTATCTCTTGTCAGTCAGAAAGTGGCAGTAACAGCACCAACACCTTAAAAATTCCTGCAGATTTTTCTTTTGTGCAGTTGTCAAAAATACGTTTTCATCCTGCTAAAGCATGAATCATCTAGAAAATCCCCCCATCTCAAGGGCTGTTTCATCCCGCAGCAGCTGAGGCTGCAGGGGAAGCCATGTGAAACAGCTGGCTATGCAATATCCTCTCACCAATTATCTCACTTAAACTATAGAGGCTACAATCTAAGGCACATAGCATTTCCCTCTGCAATACTTTAATTCCACAAGGATTGATACCTGCGATACAATTAAAACATTCATGTTGGAAACCCCTGCTAAAATTTTTAAAATTACAGCGTAGGTATGAGGAGTCCCAAATTTGCTTTGCAATTTCCTTTTGAAAATACAACAGACATGTGCAACGTTTGCTTCACTAAAAGGAAATCACATTTTGGCACTGTATTTCCCTGGGGGGAAAAGTCGTGAACACCCTAGTATTCATCAGTAGTCTGTTTTTGTAATCCAGTAACACAATAACCATGGATCCAGTAATACAGAAACCATGAATCTAGTAATATAGAAAATAAAAGATCTGAGGCAAACAGCCACCAGTTTTTCAAAGAACTGTGGTGCAGACAGTTTTTAAACACTGCAGAGTGTGTCTCTCCAGGGGGAAAAAAGATCCTAAGGCACAGTAGCATGAGTGGAAACTGGAAAAGGGAAAAAGGACACTGGCCAAAGCTATAAACACCTTGAAGATCCTGATTCCTCCCCCTTTACTATTGGAAAAAATTCCACTGAGTGCAAATGCTGCTCAGTAATTTAGTTAAAAAGGTTGATCAGTCCAGCAATGTTAAACTCAAGGGTTTCTAGACCTACCCAAGCTGTCTCCGTTTCATTACCAACATTTCTCACCTAAGCACTTCCCAGGGAAATAAGAACTAAAAGAAATGCTAAGAGATGACAACAGACTGGGATCCTATTAACCCTTCGGCAGAGAGTAAAAACATAAGAGTTGTTAATCCGTTGCAAATATATAAGGCCCCTTCTCAAGGTCAGTTTATTACACCTCTCCTATAACAACAAAAGAAAAGTTAGAACTTGCAAATGCCTTACAGTACCAAATCAAATTTGTATAATATATAACAGCACTGCATAAATTGCACAAGATGACTCTTCTCACAGATTCAATTTAGCCTATTTCTACAGCAAATTATTTTAAGTAGTAGCATTTTCCTGTTTATATCTCAGCAAAACCAAATTTTGTGGCCATATTAAATAACAGCTACTTATTACACTATTTATCACCTTTTTTCAAGTGAAAGTGACTTTATAATGTGTAATACTAATATTGTTCGTATTTACTCATTAGATACATGTATATTTACTACTGCCCTCTACAGAATTGAATTCTACCACCTGCAATGCTCTATTTCAAGCCAAGGTATGCTCTTATAATATATACAATAGATCTAGAAGCATTCAACTGCTACCTATATACTCATATAACTCAAAGCATACATTTCATCCCTTCCTGAGTTAGGATCATGTTTTATGAAATCACATTATATCCATTCAGATTTTCACATTGCAATTGAAAAGTATTTAGCCAGCAGTTGCATCTTTAAAAACACATCCTGAATGACTGACCAGTTATTAAAACATCGTTAAAAGTAACAAACTGGGACCTCTAACGATCAGTAGAATTTAAGGCCTATTACAAGGATTTCAAATAAACTCATAAAACTCACAGATAAGTGAGCAGTAAAGCTTAGCTCTCTACTTAGCCGGGTTATCGACAACAAAATCAGAATAACAAGTTCAGTTAATGCCTAGAAAGAGAAAACTGGTCTATGCAGAGGAAGCAGGTAGATCCCTTCCAAAGACCTCTATTTCTCAAAATCCCATCTCTTTACAAGATTAATACAGGATTAATATCAGTGCAGCTGTATTTTTGTCACTTTAGCTAACCACAAATATTCTGCTTCTACATGACATTACCTTAATGCTAGCTAAGTATAACTCGCCACGCTCTGGGGTTATTTGCTGTTGCAATTTTAGCTGGCGTCCATACTTTGTCCCAAGCAATAAATTAAAAAAACCCCTACCTGACTAAAATAACTTTTGCCAGAGCCATTTTGATCTTGCCTGTCCCTACTTGCAATTTCTGCTACCTTTGCAGTTCCTGTTGCTAATATATATAACCTGGATTAAGCGACGGAGCTAGGCCACAGGCTTTCTGCTCCGCTAGGCCTCATGCTCTGTTACACCACAGACCTTCTGCCCAGGTTACAGAAGTGACCTGGATTTTCCATTTTTTTTGCAGAGAATCTGTAAAGCAGCGGCTAGCTAATTTGGAGAGAAGAAGAAAGGGCAGCAAACAATGCCAAACTTGTAACCAGGAGGCATAAAATCCTGTTTAGAGCCCAGCCTGAACCAACGGAGAACGAAGTAGCTGCGAGAAGGTGGGCAGCAAAGGCCAGACAAATGACCCAAAAGAGCGAGAACGTATTCCCTGCAGGGAGACCACAACGACACAGACTGGAAGGGATGTGGCAATACGGAAAAATTAATAAACTCTCAGAGGCTCCTGTTCCAAATAGACTCACTGGCTGTCGCTTCCAAAACCAAAAATCTACATCAAAAGTAAGAGAAATACCGCGGGCTGTGAGTGCCCAGAAACTCCATCCCAGACTCTCCATCAAAAATTCTGTCCAGTTCTCCCTGCCCTTGTCCTGGGAAGCCTGGGCTTGCTACTTGAATCGATAGCTACTTACTGCCGTCTCTTCACTCTCACTACCGGCAATAAACACAAACAGGATGCAGGATGAATCAAAAGCAACGTGAAAGGAGGCGGGTCGGCAGACTCCAGTGGGAAGGAGGAGAAGGTTAAAGAGTGACGCATGTGCTCCAAGTTACCTCAGGCAACTCAGCAATAGTGGCAGTAAAGCATCAACACCACTTCAGTAGCTCTGCTGTAAGAGGACATCCTGACACAGAAGCCACAGCTAACTCCTCGCAAACCTGAGGGGTTACCATTGCTGCGCAGAACTTGACTGGAGCCCCTAGGAGATGAAGCACGGGAGCTGGCAGTGTAATGCAGGATATGCCACAGCCGGAGAACGTTTCAGAGTGTTGCTGAGAAGCAACTGGGTCAAACACAGTCTGATCTCCGTACAACGGCTACGTCTGTCTGTCTTGAAGTGGCTCGCAGTCACTCTTCTTGTGTGGTGATCTGTCACGGCGGTGTAGAGCGTAGCAGCTGCCATTGCAGGAAATAACACAAAGTGACCACCCTATAAAGAAAAATGTGACAGAGTATCTGTGAAAGCAAATATCAAATTACTATGCTGTTTCCCCCAGTTTCATGAAATTGCTTGACTACACGGTGGCTAAATCTCCTTAGTTTTGCTGAGGATACCAAGTTTACGGAAATGTTATGTCATTCTTGACCTTGCAGTTGGAAGTGACAAAGCAGCAAGCACGATGGAGCATAGTTTAGTCATAGATAAGCTGGCCCAAATGAGTTGCTGTGTCTATACGAACCAGTGCTATGCAGAGAGAGTGTCCTGAAAAAAAAGTGTGCTTTCATTACTCCAGCATAGCCCTCTGCCTAGGCCAATTGCCTCTTTACGGAGCTAATTAGAGCAGAGCACATTAATCCAGACACTCTGCTTATCTTGCCAGCTGCTCCACTGAGATGCAGAACACAGTTGTGTCCTCTCAGCCAGCCAGCCACAAGACAAACGCATGAATGTCTGCTGTGGAAAATTCATTGTTAATACCCATTCCGTAGCTGGCAAGCTCTCATTTGTTACCGGTCTCATGGAGTGACTTCAAAAGATGATGAAAAGGTCCTTGGAAAACTAAGAATCTGGCTGCACACTTAAATATGACAAACACAAAGGTGGATGTATTAACAAGACCTTTTCATGGAGACAAAAGCAGAACAAGCATCAGGGAAATTGAGTTGGCATCCAGTCTACCCAGCTGATAGCAATGATGCTAGGTGAGTGAGTTCAGATGCTCTACCAGGCCATTCACACAAACCAGAAAAACAAATGTTAGTGGACGCAACGTTCTCACCAGTCACAGACTCTTCGCTAGTGCTTCTGGAGTGCAAAAGTGCACCATCTTGTCTGGGGGAAAAAATCATGAACTCCTTTTCATGAAAAAGCTGATAGAACGTGCTCAGAACTGGCCTCTGTCTGTGGTTACTCATTTGGAAAATGGTTATGTTTTTCTATAGTAAAAGAGATACAACTTGCTTTGGTTTTCCATTTAACTCCCAACGTCCATTTGAAAGTTGTCCTTCTGTTAACATCAGTATCATTTTGTATTGTTTCATGAGTCAGACACTGACCATTTCATAACTTCACCATAGTGACTATATTCTAAAGTTTCTACTTTAGAAGTGGTGAAAATTAGTTATTCTAGGTAATGGAACTGTACAGCACAGCAGCATTTTAAGATATTGAAACATACACTGAAATTTTGGTTTTGTACTTCGAAAAATCTTCAGATGGCATACAAAATTTGAAAGCATCTATTTTTTTTTTTTACCTCTCTCCTTGCAATGCTAGTTTTCTGATGGTTTTGTGAGGATTAGGTTGAATCAAATTTAAGGAATTTTTTTTTCCCAAAAAAGAAATGGAATCTGGTCTGTAGCCTCATTTTCGGTAATCTGGAGCTGCTATCAGGCCTTTGATCACACCAAGCCTTACAGATGGAAAAGTTCTGCTTTAAAATTCCCCACGTGTTTGGAGATGTCAATAAAGTTGTTTTAAAGAGTCAGAAGTGACTGATTTGTATGTAGTTTTGCTAATACCAATTACAATGGTAATTGTAAGAAGAAGATACAAAGAAACAACTAAAATGAACCCTTCTTATTCCCCCACCCACTCAAGACAGTAAACTACAAACAAACACCCAGGCACATAAATGGATGCGCACATGCACACGCATGCCACCCTGCTGCTTTGGAAGGAATACATTAAAGTATTTGCACTTTGGGATAACGAAGGAAAAATGTAAATACAGCACTCTATTCTTTCAAGAAAAGCTTTCAAAATGTACATATTCCACTCCCTCTAAATTATGGTAGAAGATGGGTCATAATAGCTGATGTAATAGGCAAGAAGGGAGAATGGAGCACAATTCCCTAAACTCGATAAAATAAGCAATTACTCTTGTTATCTGAATGGCTCTGTCAGTGGAGAAGTTGTCTGTGTCATAACAGAATCTAACAAAGCCTGTTGCCTTTAAGCATCAAAGGCTTTGGCCTTATTATCTTTCTAAGATGTGCATGTATAATAAGTTTTCCCAACAAATGGCGAGGAAGCGTCTCTAGCAAAATATAAAATGGTGATAAACTATGTCCAAATGATTAATTCACAGAAATTCTCCATCACACTGCAGCTACATGTGCCCGTCTCTTCTGTTATGCCCTTGGAGATTTTCATACTAAACGTATGTGCATATTTTTCATGGCCACTGATATTTGAATTGCAGCCTGCTCCCATGCAGAACATAAAACACTTCAAACTGCATAATGCTGACTAAATTATAAGTTCTCCAGTGGCCCGAGGTAGCAAGGGCCATAATAATGAGTGTGCTTAAGTGGTTTGTGTAGATTTTTTTTTCCCCTTTAATTTTAATGCCCTGACTTGCTGCTGCCTTTTCTAAAGCTAGGGATTGTCTCATACAATCATAACAACAGGGAAATAGAAACTGCATTATGCTTTGAAAAAATGTAGGAGGCAAAACAGCAGCTTCAGTCATCAAGCGCAGTGATAGTAAATTCAGCCCTGTCGGTCACATGGAATAGGAGGTGCTTTGGTGACTTTGTTCATATTTGTAATCATATTTGGCTGTATAAAGACAATGCAGACCAAGTTTACTGAATACACCAAAAAGCTGCAATCCTTTTAATCACATTCATATTGCACATGCAAAAAAAAGAAAATAATACACAGTTGAAATCTTATTTCATTAAAGTCATAATGAAACCAGATAAATGAAGACTGCCAAAACACTGAGAACTTTACTCAAGGCATTACAATAGGGCAAAGTGTACATCTGTATGAGCTGTAATGAACATTCAGTGATTTTGCAATGTTTTCAGTGTTCTGGTATTGGTTATTTTTCTTGGTTTTACTCAAAAGACAAATGGATAAAAATGCTTACACTGCAGCAATGCTCACTTCCATGGTAATTGGAAAAATATACATAAACTGTGCTGATATCCACGGATGTTTATAGTCAGGCAGATAAAAAGGGCCTGGGCACATGTTAACTGTTTCCATCAACTTCCCCCACCTCTAAATAGAGACCATTTTTGGGCAGCACATTGAGGAGCAAGGAGCTATTGACTTCACAAATCAGTGCAGAGGAAGACGAGCTCCTTGCAAAAACCTTTTCATGTGCCCCTCTTTTGTCCCACAGTATTTTGGGAAGCTCATTTCAACATTCTCTGCTCTGCAGAATTGAAGCAGATGTTTAAACTCATTTCTCACAGGATTCAGACCAACCGCCATCTGCACCTAACCACTTCATCTGGCCTACAGTCTGAGGCCCTCTTTGCAGAGGACTGAGAACTAATATAGCTCGAGTGGTCTTATACAGCTACATCAATCTTCCTCTGGCACCAGTTTTCAGACCTCTTCTTCATTGTGAAAACACAGACTGAAATTCTTTTGTAGTAGTATCAAGACTTAAATGGGAGGAATAAGCACATGGACTTCTGCCCTACCTCCAGCTTGCTCCAGAATCATGGCGTGGAGCTCCTGGTTCAGGGAGCTGTAAGGGAGGCTCTGTTAGCACAGCAGGAAAAGATCTGCAGTGGCTCTGCCGACTGCCTACAACAGGTAAGAACTCCTGATGCAACACCAGGGCCTCATTGGAAGTATCAACTCTGTGGCCTCTCTTACACATCATGCTTCTTCTCTTTCCATAACTGAGAGTAATGAATACATCTCTCATTTTGGGTGTTTAATTCCCCATTGTGCTTAACCATTTTACTTACTCAAAGCCAGACCAAAGAAAGACAATAAAACTACTGGTTAATTTTAGCACCAGCTTACTTGTTGCAGGGTCTTGACACCCAGTGGCTCTTTACCTCACTTTAATTTTACATTTTATGATTCAGATATTGGGTTGTAAATACAGATTAGCATTACTTACTTAATCTGTGTTCATACCTGAAATAAAAGCATGGCATAATTCACAGAGTCACAGCATGGCTGGGGTGTAAGGAATCTCTGGAGGTCCTTTTGTCCAACACCCCCAGCTCAAGCAGGGCCACCTAAAGCTGGCTGCCCACAACCATGTTAAGATGACTGTTGAACATCTACAAGGTTGGAGACTCCACCACTACCTGGCTCTGTCTTCTTTGCACTCTCTCTTCAGATATTTGTACACGCTGACGAGATCCGCCCTGAGACTTCCTTTCTCTAGGCTAAACACTCCCAGGTCTCCCAGCCTTTCATCATATGAGAGAAGCTCCAGTCTCTTAATCATCTTAGTGGCCCTTTGCTGGACTCTCTCCAGTTTTCAGTCCACCTCACTTTCTGCTCAGGCAACCCATATGTGATCATCTTCTCCGTGAGAATCTTATGGAGAAAGTATCGAAAGCCTCATGGAAGTCGAGGTAGACAATATCCATGGCTCCTCCCTCATCTACCAAGGCAGTAGAAGGTTCATTGTAAAAGGTTATCAAGGTGGTCAAGCATGACCTCCAGCAGACTTGCTTGTCCTTGTATGCCTGGAAATTGTTTCCAGGATTAGCTACTCCATCACCTTCAAAGGGATTGAGGTGAGGCTGTAGTTCCCTCAGTCCTTCTTCTTACCCTTCCTGGAGACAGGAGTGATACTTGTTTTCCACCAGTCCTCAGACATTTCTCCTAGTTGCCATGATTATTCAAAGATTATTGAGAGTGGCTTCGCAATAACAGCTCTCCCAGCACTCCCAGCTAATTTCCCAGTAAAGTTGTGGTGTTTTTCCAGAATGGTGCTTTGTAAGCACTTCCTTGCTTACATGCATATGTTTGAGGTGACCCTGCATAATCCCTATTTTGTTGACTTTGTTTACTATCATTTTAACACTGTTAATATTAAACAAGCTTCTGAAAGACCAGTAAACAGGAAGGTGTTTGCTCTCTAAGCAGTTATTTTGGCCATGAGTATACATGGCTACACATAAGTAATGACATATATATTTATTCACAATTGTTGTACAGGGCATACCATCAAAAACAGGCAAGACTGATTCAGCATATCTGATTTGATTTCAAGGGGCATGAATCATATTTCATAATCTCCTGGAGCATCTATCTGCATATCTGAATAACTGAATTTTCAATCTTTGCAGGCATAGCTAGATAATGTATTTGGTTTAGGCACATTTTTCAGTGTATAATCTCTTCAATACTTTGCCTTTACTGGCAAAACTAAGTTGTGCGTGTATTTTAAGACATGAAAAGTCAAACAGATGTGTCGGTTCATCAACCTAAATTCACGTGACAGATCCTTAAACTGCAAAAACCCTAAAATTATTCTATTCAGATGTGTGAAGACCCTTGCCTGCAGAAAAAATAAATGGGTGGTCATCTGGCTTCAGTCTGTTCCTTTGTTTCTTTCTCTGGCATAACTTGTCCCATATTTTATAGAGTTGAAACAGCTACTGTTTGGTACAATGGAAGTCTCCTGCTCTGAAGTGCTTGAGGGCACTCCAGGCCTGCAAGCACCTGCGGCACAGCAGCCTTCCTGAAGTCAAAGGTGCTTCACTCAGCCCAAGTGGACAGCTAACCTTCAAAGTGGCTTTCTGAGGAAAGTGCCAGTTTTGATTTGTATCTTTATTCAGAGAGCAGTGAGCTGAGAATTCATCTCTGGCTTCAGGCAGATTTTAACTCAAAACTAAAAATACTACCACTACTACTACTACTAAAAGAGAATAGTCAGTTCCACTGATGGTGTGGCATGTAGCCATCCTACGTAACACTCTTCTAAGGCAGCCATTCCAGCTCTTACAGCTGAATAAATTGTTTTCTTTACCGTACTGAACTTTGCTTATCCCCAGAGGTTTTTCAGGGAAGGTTGGAAAATAAAAGTGTGTTTTAGGAAATCTCATTTACAAAACAGTATGTAAAATAGTCAGGTTTCATTACGTTTTAATGAGCAGGTAGGCTTTGTTTCGACCTAGCTTCAGAAGTGGAATATTTATACCACCTTCCACAGTAAAACAATGCATCGCTTATCTCCTGGGCATTCGCAGGCGAATCTTGTCAAGATCTATTGCGGAGTTTTCAAGTGTCACTTTTAGGATGAAAGATTCTCAGAGAAGTATCTCACAAACAAACCTTCAAGAGTTGATTGATGTTTGAGGCATCTTGCTGTGAGTAAGACACTGTGGTTTGTTCAAATTAGTTTACAAGATTTCTCATTTCAGCTCATTAAAAGCACAAATGCTGGATGCAAACAACTTATGGAAGTAAGGTGGTTTTTATGTATCCCCTTGGAACACACCCTGTGTTCCCTAGCCCTCCTAGGATTTAATATGTGATGAAAGGTTCAATTTAGAAAAGAGAAGGCGAAATTAACAATAAAAAGGGCTTCCACCCGGTACTTCAAAAGGACATTTATGACACGCCTCTAAATTCCTACGTACACTTTATGCTTTAATTAATTTCTGAGTGAAATATGTGCAAATTTTTCAATCCCACTGAACTACACAAGTTTTGAGCGCCTACCTCCACCAGGCCCTCTGATAAACCAGATCTACCCTTTGCTAAATCCAAACCTAGTGCTCATAATTATGCTTTGGATAAACGATCATAAAAACCAGAAACCTATTTTTCAAGCAAAATGCTGCATGAAACGGTCACTCAGACTGAAAAGCTTATCTAACAAGGCCCTGTTTGTGCGGCTCAGCCTCCTTGTTTTTAGGATTTCCTTTCCCCGTAAGAAGCAAATTCAGCTTTCCTACCAAACCCAGCCCTAATGAAACACTTATCAAGTGCAGCAAACGAGCTGATAACTTGGTAATGTGGCCACCTGTCAGTTAGGCACTGGTCCAATGTTACTGACCGATTTCTTAGAATTAATTTCTTAGAAAAAAATTTCTTTTTTCTGCAGAAAAAGCATTAGCCTGTGGTATCTTTCAGGTGTAACTGACGTGGGATGAATAGATCCCATGGCCCAGAGGGAGCAGGTTGCTCGTGCTGCAAAATTTCAGTCTCCCCGTCTTGGAACATCATCTCTTTGCCAGCTGAAATAGACTGCGGACACATGTTCCCTTTCCTTAAACTACTCTTCCTTTGATGTCATTCATGGCATGATTTTAAGACTGCGTAAATAAAATGCATGCCTGTACGTTAACCAAGCGCTGGGCAGAAATATGAGTGTAAACTGGTTCCACTCATGGCTCTAAGTAAATGTAAGCATTGTAAGATTTACTTTCTGGCTTCTGTGTACCACCCAGAAAAACCCTTGCCCTGGGTCTGTGAGGAATTATCCACAGCCAAAAGGAAGCCACAAAAGCCGGGTACTTAAATTAACCCCTTACACATGCCTGAGTAGTTAGGCCCTTCACTCTGCTTGGATTTACAGTAATACCTCCCACACGTTACAATTACCTAATAGCCCTCCAATTTTTACCTAAAAGGCAGTCAAGCCACTTTTCTATCCAACATCTTGCCACCAGCTGAACAAATGTACTAGCTACGGTTCTTGTGGTTCAAGAAATACCATTGTCACTATCAAATTTCCTATTAGCTTAATTGAATGCTTTCCAGAGCAGTTTAGCCCACCCTAAGGAGATGCCGCTGAAAGACAAAAGGAATAATAGCTGATTATAGAAATATTCTATTGTCAGAATTATATACAGCATTTGCTCTTTCTGTTGTTTAATTCAGTTTGGAGACTGCATCCTTCTGACGATGAAGACAGGTCATAGAGCTTTAGTGATGAAAATGAGCACCTTCAATCCCCTTAATTTATAAAGTATTTAAATCTTTGTACTTCTGCAGGAGCTGTCACTTGCGTTATTTGTCCTTCTCTTTTTAATGGATAGTTGTAGTTCCCCTACGTTGATCTGAAATCTGACACATTCTTTTCTAATTAAGGACATCTAATGGGAAAGTTACACTTTCCCATGATGCCTGCTACAATAAATCCTTCTAATTATTAATGTATCCAGGCAAGTGACATCTCATTATTTTGGGTGACTTCACAAAACCATTTGACAGGAAATAATGATGACTCAACCCCGAACCTAAATTTGGAAGAATTTAAGCGGATCAGAGATTTTTCAATACCATAAAACTTTTTGATTCATATAGCTTAAACTAACAGATACCCAGCCTGGAGAGTTCAGGGGAGTTAAACTTTTTCCCACTGCAGTGGGGATGCTGACTGCAACGCAGAACAACGCTGACATGTTCTGAGGCCTATGAGGGAAGGTGCCGTTCTATTCCCATTTCCCTTCCTTGAGCTTTCTATACCCTATTTCTGCAGTAAATATATATCATAATGACTGGGGCAGAGAATGCACAGAGGCAATTTTAGGTGGTACTTAAACTTTGGCTTGCCACTCGCTCACCAGCATTATTTTGTGGGTTCTCCTTTCCTGTACACAAACAAGGGGAAGCTTAGATCCCCACATCTGTTCAGAGAGCATCCGAGGAGCTCACCCAGCTTCCCTTGAAGCTGTCACCCATCACTTCACATGCAGAAATTGCATTTAATGGGAGAGCGACTGCCAGAAGGGCTCAGGCGGTGGCCTTGTGGATGCCCCATCCCTGGAGGTGTTCAGGGCCAGGCTGGATGGGGCTTTGAGCAGCCTGGTCTAGTGGGAGGTGTCCCTGCCAAGGGCAGGGGGGTTGGAACTGGCTGACCTGTAAGGTCCTTTCCAACCCGAACCATTCTATGATTCTATTATTGAGCAGTTATGTCCCTGCAGGCTGTCTCCTCAGCCGCCCTCTCCCTGTAAAATGGGGGACTCTGTTCAGGGTACAGCAAAATGGTGTATAAGACCCTCTCACCACCCGAAGCTGCTGCTGTGACCGCCAGAGCAGTGAGCGCGGGGCTAGCACGGCCTCCCCCACGCCCCCAGACCCGCAGGCCTTGGACACGGTGACACTTCCTTCGCCTCCTGCCTGGTCCTCAGGGCACGACCCAGGACTGAGGGTCACACCAGCTTCCCCCATTGCGTTTCAGACACCCAGTGTGTTTGAACTGCCCGACATGCTGGAGGTGGGGGCCTCCTTCCTTCCTGCTGGAAAACACAGGGGCAAGCTGAGGGACACAGCACGGTGGCCAGCCAAGGCCAAGCGAGGCGGGGGAGCCCGTTAGCAGTTTGCTGAGGAAAGGGACACGCCAGTGGCCAGCTACCTCCCACCTGGTACCAGCTATCGCTATCCCATACCAGCTTTCCCTATCATGTACCAGCTATCCTTATCACATACCAGTTTTCCCCATCCCATACCAGCTATCCCCANTTGTACCAGCTATCCCACACCTTGTACCAGCTCCTCTGGTTCATACCAGCTATCCACCGGCTCGTACCAGATATCCCCAATCCCATACTAGTTATTCCCCATCCCTTACCAGCTCTTCCCCAGCTCCCACCAGCTACTCCCCATCCCATACCAGTTATTCCCTAGGCCATACCAGCTATTCCGATCCTATTCCAGCTATCCCACAGCTCCTACCAGCTATCCACCATCCCATATCAGCTATCCTCATCCCATACCAGTTATCCCCCATCCTGTACCAGTTATCCCCCATCCCATCCCATTCTGTATTCCCCCATCCCTATTTTGTACCAGCTATTGCCCATTCTGTACCTGTTATCCCCATCCCATACCAGCTATCCCCATCCCTTACCAGCTCTTCCCCAGCTCCCACCAGCTACTCCCCATCCCATACCAGCTATCCCCATCCCTTACCAGCTCTTCCCCAGCTCCCACCAGCTACTCCCCATCCCATACCAGCTATCCCCATCCCTTACCAGTTACCCCCGTCCCATACCAGTTACCCCAGTCCTATACCAGTTACCCCCATCCTGTACCAGTTACCCCATCCCATACCAGTTACCCCCATCCCGTACCAGTTACCACATCCCGTATCAGTTACCCCACCCTGTACCAGTT
>VXBO01001644.1:998114-1054279 GCA_013400135.1 Rhinoptilus africanus | reverse complement strand
CGGGGAGCGGGGAGCGGGGAGTCGGGGGGAGCACGTCGGGGCGGCCCCGGCGCTGGGGGCACCGCCGGTAATCTCACTGAATCTCTGATCATTATTATCACGGCGCTGCAGTGCGCCTTCTTGGAGCTTTTGCCGAGGGAACGTTAATTTCTGGGATTGTCAATAGGCATGAATAATTCAAGGCGGTGTGGCGGGGGCCGAGGTGCCCGTGATAAGGGTATCGAGAGATCAGAGACACAAACTTTTCGAAAGGGGAAAGTGTGAAACTCCATCTCTGGCGCGTGCTCTGCCTGTATCAGTTTTGCTCCAGAAAAGTCCTGAAATGCTTAATGCACCCTCTCCTGAAATGCAGCTGGAGGACGCAGGGAGCTGGCAGTGGGGTTTATATTTTCCCTCCACAAAATGTCCAGCTTTCCTTTTGTGACGCTGCCACGAGGCGGGAGGGAGTGGGCGGCACGGTGTTTGGTGGAAGCCTTTCCTTGTAGATCCATGGTTTGAAGGGTCTAATGCTCTAATCAAGCCCCCTGCTCAAGGCAGGGTCAGCTAAGCAGTAAGAGTGGTCGTCCAGGGCTTCATCCACTCCGGTCTTGAATCATAGAATCACAGAATGGTCAGGGTTGGAAGGGCCCTCTGGAGATCATCTAGTCCAACCCCTCTGCCAGAGCAGGGCCACCTTAGAGCAGGTTACACAGGAACGCGTCCAGGCGGGTTTTGAATGTCTCCAGAGATGGAGACTCCACCACCTCCCTGGGCAGCCTGTTCCAGGGCTCTGCCACCCTCAAGGGAAAGAAGTTCCTCCTCATGTTTAGGTGGAACTTCCTGTGCTGAAGCTTGTGCCCATTCCCGCTTGTCCTGTCACTGGGCACCACTGAAAAGAGCCTGGCCCCATCCTCCTGACACCCACCCTTTAAGTATTTATAGGCATTGATAAGCTCACCCCCCAGTTGTCTCTTTTCCAGAACAAAGAGATCCAATTCCCTCAGCCATTCCTCAGAAGAGAGGTGTTCCAGTCCCCTAATCATCTTTGTAGCCCTATGCTGCACCCTCTCCAGCAGTTCCCTGTCCTTCTTGAGCTGGGGAGCCCAGAACTGGACACAGGACTCCAGGTGGGGCCTCACCAAGGCAGAGCAGAGGGGGAGGATGACCTCCCTCGACCTGCTGGCCACACTCTTCTTGATGCACCCCAGGATGCCATTGGCCTTCTTGGCCACAAGGGCACATTGCTGGCTCTTATGTTGTTATGGTTTGAAGAACCCAAAACAATATATTGTTGTTTTGACAATTATTGTCTTACCCAGTGTCCACACACACACACACACACAGAGGAAGGGGAATCGGGGAAAAAACAAAGAAACCCAAGGGTTGAAATATAAACAGATTTAATAGAAAAAGATTAAATAATTAACATTAATAATACTAAAGAACCAATACTGATCTCGATATCAACATAAAATACACAAGGAATATACTCAGCCAATTCTATCAGCAGGAAGCTGTGCACTCCCAGCAGAGGACAGCAAACGTGGGACACTGTGAGCACTGTGGCTTCAGGAGGGAGGGAAGGGCTCAGGGGTCCGGCACCAAGGCAAGAAGTTCTCAGGATCACAGCCATCAAGGAAGAGGAGGAACTCCTCAGCAAACTTGCTAATTTATATTGAATGTGACGTTCATGGTATGAAATAATCCTGTTGGCCAGCTTGGGTCAAGTGCCCAGGTTTCACTCTCCCTCATCCCTGTGCCTGGATAACTCAAAAACACTGAGACATTCAAACCCGCCTACTATATCTGGCTATAAAGTAAGTATTTTCACACATTCAGACACTAGAGTCTTCTAAAAATGCAGTTTCCCCAAGCATTATAAAAGACCTTACTGAAAAGTAAAATTACTGAAAGAGAAATTAATCCTGTGTCGCTCAAAGCAGGACGTACGTCCACCAGGCTCCCTGAGTTCTTTTCCACAGAGCTGCTCCCCCACCGCTCTGCCTGTCTTGCTCCACAGGGTTCTTCCTTCACAGGTGCAGGACTTGGGATTTGTCCCTGATGAATTTCTGTAAGGTTTCTGCTGGCCCATTCCTACACCCTGTGCAGACCCCACTGGATGACAGCTCTGCCCTTGAGCACATCAACTGGTCCCCCAGTCGGGGACCACCTGCAAACTTGAGAAGGAAGCAATGCATCACCTCCTGCAGGTCGTGGATAAAGATGTTAAATAGGACAGGCCCCAGGATAGACACTGAGGTACTCCGCTTACTACTGGCTGCCAGGTAAAGCATGAATCATTAACTACTACCTCGACGCTTGATCATCCAACCGATTTTTCACTTATCTAGTTGTCCACTCATCCAAACTGCGGTATCTCACCTTGGATATAGGAATATTGTGAGAGACAGTGTTAAAAGTCTTCCTAAAGCCAAGCTGCTGTCCTTGCATCCATAAATCTAGACATGTGATTATAGAAGGTGCTTATGCTGACTCTTCCCAGCCACTTCTCCCACCTTTTGTCATGAATCCTGTGAAGGAGCACGACTCAAAGCCTGGGGCATGGTGGTGTTCCTGTCTGGGCACCAACACACTTGCGAATGTGTTCACAGTGTTATTACTTTCTCATTTCAACACCCAGAAAACACCGAGCAGCTCAAAGAGCAGTTTACCACTAATGCCAAAGTTAAATCCTCCCGGAGCTTTGTCGGCATTGGTCAGTGCACAACCAGCTAAGGCTGAAATATTACTGCATGTCTATTGCTGAAGGGAAACTCTGGCAGAAAATTGGTTTATCAACATCACACAACGTGTTTGTTGTCAAAGCAGGAGCAGAACTTCAGGATGTACTCCCTCCTGGTCACATACTCATCCCCAAGTTCATCTATTGCCAAGAACACAGTCTTCCATTCAAACCCATGAAAGAAATAAATACTTCTTCCATCCAGTGACCTCAGCCTGAGGTCTCCTTGCATTATAGATATACACGTCCAATTTACAAACAAAAAAAGCAACACAACGGGGAAGTGAATTATCTGGATTGCAGCATGCGCTTGGCTCCGATAATAAGCACTTACAGGGAACACGAGCTCATTGGGGAATGTTAAAAAGCCCCAGACGACAGACTGAAAAAAGCAGGTACACGAACCGAAAACAGCAAAGCGGGCAAAAATATTTTTGTTGGAAATGGAAAGTAAAAAATTCTTATTTGGTGTTTTCATGGGAAATTTCTAAATGTGGGTGGGTTTGTTTTACTTTTAAAAACCACTACATTTCAACAGAAATGTAGTTATAAGGCTCTCTCTCATGTTTCAAAACTTTCTATGCAAATTTTAATTTGAAAATGCAAAAAGCCCAGGAGAGTGTTTTTCTCATTCTCTTTTTCCCATTGTGAATCATCCTTGCTCCACCTAAGAAATTGCCAGAAGTCCTCTTAAAGGGACAAAACCGAGAATCTAGGTTTTTCTATGTCTGTGTGAAGGTGCACCAGAAGGAATCCAGCACTACATGGGGAACCATGTACGGAAGGCAAAACCGGCATCACATGGATTTCCATCCTACCATCATCTCTGGCCCCTGTATTTGCTTTTTCTTTGTTTTCTTCCTGCCTGTGAGGAAGAAGCAAGTTGGAGCAGAAAGCCAAGAATGCTTTTGTGAAACGGCTGCGCGACCCTTCCTGCACTGCACGTTGTCTCCAGGAGAGAAAGAAGGTGTTAGTCACGCTGTGCTTATACACAGTTCTCCCAAATTAATTTAAAGTATACACATGCAGGTAATGACTAACATATGACAAGGCTATTGCTAATTTCCACATAATAAACAGGTTAAATCAGTTGCTTAGTTTTGTTGCTGTACCCAGCCAAGTCAGGGTTTTCTGGTGGGGGTTTTTTTCAGTTTTCTTTTGTCCTCTTCATCCCCCCATCTCTGTGTAGGAATTGCTCTTCGTGTTGCTTTGATCCAGCAGAAAAGAAAGGCGATATAAATCAAGTCCGTTACTAACATTTGTAATACTTGTTTTATCAAATTACTGCTTATGAGATTAGAGAGTGGCAGGGCCACTGAGGTGTTATACAATGGCAGAGTGATTGCCAACAGGGAGGTGAGCTCCCACAAATTCATGTCCTATCTAAAGCGTGGTCAGCAGGTCAAAGGAGGTGATTCTCGCCCTCTGCTCTGCTCTGGTGAGACCCCACCTGGAGCACTGCATCCAGCTCTGGAGCCCTCAGCACAAGAAGGACATGGACTTGTTGGAACGTGTACAGCAGAGAGCCACGAAGATGATCCGAGGGCTGGAGCAGCTCTGCTGTGAGGACAGGCTGAGAGAGCTGGGGTTGTTCAGCCTGGAGAAGGGAAGGCTCCAGGGAGACCTTATAGTGGCCTTCCAGTACCTGAAGGGGGTCTACAGGAAAGCTGGGGAGGGACTCTTTATCAGGGAGTATAATAATAGGACATGGGGTAATGGCTTCAAACTGAAAGAGAGCAGATTTAGACTGGATACCAGGAAGAAATTCTTTATTGGGAGGGTGGTGAGGCACTGGAAGAGGTTGTCCAGGGGGTGGCCTTGTGGATGCCCCATCCCTGGCAGTGTTCAAGGCCAGGCTGGATGGGGCTTTGAGCAGCCTGGTCTAGTGGGAGGTGTCCCTGCCCAGGGCAGGGGGCTGGAACTAGATGGTCTTTAAGGTCCCTTCCAACCTGAACAATTCTATTCTAAAGGAACACAACAGACACATTCTTCAGCCGCTTGTCTAAGACCATACCTACAGTCTCCTTGTGTACACACTGTGCTTGCACAGAAATGATGGAGTCCGACATGGTGGGTGGGATGCTCCATTTCTAGATTATCTCAGCCCAGACTCTGTCACAATTCTCTGCACTTAAATCCAGAGTGCCTTGGATTTGGTGGAGCTACACCAGTTCAGATCAAGCCGCTATTTGGCTCTTTAGTTCACTACTTATTTACAGGAAGGTACAAGGGGATGTTCCTTTATTGTTAGAACTTCTCAGCAAGCATATTTGCCTCAGGTAAAAAATCATTATTATGTTTAAGCAGCGCGACCACAAGACCCAGCACATTCAGGAGCTGTCATGGGGCACTGCCTAATCCAAGAACACCGTTGTCCTCTAAACTGAGCAACAAATTGATGATATTAACGTTGTAAGTCACTGTCTTTCTCTGATTATCAAGGTTAACATTTCAGGATACTTCAAAAGGTGCATCTCTCCTCAGGCGGAGGAAATAAGGAAGAGCTTGGCTGCAAGTAATTATTGCTGTGTGGGAAACAGCACCTGGAGCGATTGGCTTCCCTGAAAGTTGGGCTCAGGTCCGCTGGCTGGCTGAATCAGATACTAGTCAGCATGGCTTCTCGGTCTGTTATCTGGATAAAACACAGGAAAACACCTGTGGCTACACTAATGAGAGGCATTCTATTATTGCAGGTCTTGCTATCTGTTTCTAAATCTAATAGCTTGTTTCCCGACTGTGCATTTATTTGAATTAATGTGTTTTATTGCACTCATCAATGTGAAGAGTGCCAAGAGTGATGTTAGGAAACACAGGGTATTGCAGTTTTCAGTATGTACTAGGGTTTTTTTTCTCAGAATATTCAGAGACCACTAAAGCCTCCACATTTTAAAATAGACCCTTACTCACTTCATGATAATACTGGGATTGCTTGAACACTGGTAACACAAAAGAGGTACTGGCCAATTTTAGCTGGAACCTGTTCACTCACCTTGTCCAAGGAAGCGGAAGGAGGACCCTAAAGTTGACAGATCACTGGGTAGGCTAAGAAGCAACACAACATGCCTAAAGAACGGGAACGATTAATACTATCGCTGTGCAACTGAAACGATGGGATGCTTGGAATGTAGCTGACTAACTACTGTAAAGTTCACTGCAAGAGGGTGTCTATAAACCACCAAAGGACTAGCAGAGGTGTATGCAGAACACTCGTGGTATTGTCTGAGAGGGACATGGGATGACAAAATATCCTTATGTGGCATTCCAGATGATGTTGTATGACATACACAAGTCCATGGGACCTGTTGGGATGCAGCCACAGCTACTGAGGGTGTCATTCCAAGGTCACTCTCAATTATCTGTGAAAGGTCATGGTGACAGGGGAAAGTTCCTGAGGACTTCAAGAAAGCACAGGTCATCCCTATCTTCAAGAAGGACAAGAAAGAGGATCCAGGGAACTAGAACCAGCCAGCCTCACCTTGATGGTCGGGAATGGGATGAAGAAAATAATCCTGGAAATCATTTGCAAATATTTTAAGATGGTGCTTGGGATTTACATGGATTTACAAAAATGAAATCACGTCTGAGCAATCTGACAGCTTTCTACGGCGACTGTCTCAGCGGATGAGGGGAGAGCAACGGGCATGGTCCCGGACAAGCAGCTGTAGGTGTCCTGCTGGAGCAGGATGGGTGTTGGACAAGATGATCTCCAAAGGTCCCTTCCATCCTCAGCCTTTCTGTGATTCTGTGAACTGAATCTATGGCATCGTTAAGGACTGCAGTTTGTGTGTGTGCTTGACACATACACCAAATAAGCAATTAAAACGCATGACAGGAGATAAACGATACAACGTGTTAGGAGCATCTATAAACTGGAGCTCTATTTTGTATTCTGTGGCTCAGACGGCTGAAAGGTGGACCTCTGCAAACGCCATTTAATTTCCAGCACAGAGAATGATGCTTTCTGTTTGCTCTGTGTCTGAGTAAAGGAACACGAGCAATGGATCTTGAACCGAGTCTGTGATAGAAAGTGTGTGCTTTGGAGTCCTGAGCTGCTGAAGAAAGTGAGTCCCAGGGCATTCTATATTTATTCTGACTATTCAAGAAACATCCTAAAGGAGAGGTAGAGCCTGAAAAGAAAAACAGTAATCCCAGTCTAGTAAAAATACTATCTGTGCTTTTATCCCTAACTTTTTTCAGTTTGTTTTCCTTATATTCCATCTACCCCTTTGTAGGAAAAACTGGCAGCAGAGAATGGCTTGGAAAAAACATACATAAAAACATCGGTTGAGAACAACTGAAACCAGGCCCACGGTGATCAAATCCATTGCACTTTGCTGGCCGCTCTCAGTGCAAAGCGATTTTGTTCTGTAACTTGGCAAAACGGAAATCTCCGCTCCAGCTAATTGCAGGCCACCAATTCCGTGGTGCTACAAATCGCTCAGGCTTACTGAAAACAAGAACTCACAGCCACGTATCAAGTATACGCATGAACACAGGATATTTTTAGACCATTTAAAAGGAAATGTCTCAAATAGGCCTGTTTTTCTANGGACTTGATGATCTTAAAGGTCCCCTCCAACCTCACCCATCCTATGATTCACATTTACCTGTTTATCAGCTTCAAGAACCCTGCCCCAGTGCAGCCCCAGCCGCTCGGCTAACAGCCGTGACATACAGATATGGCACTCCTCTTCAGACCAGACTTAATTTGGAAGTGTCGTACCCACCTACTGATGAGAACTGAGAGGAATAAGAAGCCAATAAAAATGCAATACATGCGATCTTGGGAATATGACAATCGTACTTGAAAAATCTATTTGCCACAGTGTGTTAATTCCATTAAGTTTTAGCACACACTGGAATGCTGCGAAGGGCAAGTGGCAAAAAATTGCTTTGAAACAATTCCTCGCTGTGACACTTTAAGAAGGACATTGCATTAACGGTTTATTCCAATAATACAAACTTCTGAGAGGCTGGAAATTAAGTCTTCCAAATGAGCTTTAAATATAGCATAAGAAGTTTCAGGTTTAATGGACAAAGCCTGTTCCCACTAAATGTACCCTTGTACTGCCAAGAGGGCTTTGAAATAAAATAAGATGTAGAGGTGGCAAGTTTGAGGCTATTAGTGTCAGAGCCAGACCAGCTAAGTAATTCTAAACTCAGGTGATCTTGGTAGTAAAGAAATCCATTTGCATCAACTTTTATGTTCCTCTTCACTCTGGAAACCAAAGCTGTTCCCTCGAGAAGCTACCTGCCTCCTGAGGCATTTGCTGAAGCTCGAGAAATACTACAGGTGACTGCTTGAATCATTTCCAGACAAGAAATCTGATCTTGATTAACGTACAAAGCGCAGAAGAAAAAAAAGAAAACTGATTTCAAGACATCTTAGAGTTAACAACTGCAGATTGGTCAAGTCCATAATTCTGGACTGAATCAGAAAAGGAACTGCTTCTTGTAGCGTTTACTTCTTTGGCAAAACCCAGAAGGTATCACTTTTCATTATGAGGTAAGCAAACTTTGCTAACAAAGATTTTCATTTAAACTAAAAAGAAGGACACAGAAAATGAACAGCACATGGGAAGCAGCTTCTCACCTCTGAATGTCTGTGACGAATCAGGACAGGTCAATGACGGTCGCCATCTCTGAATGGTTTCTTTGTCCAAGCGACTGTTTGCAACAAACAAACTGATCACAGCCTTCACTCAGTGCCACGTCTGGCAGCCCTTACGGGTGCTTTGGCTGCCTTAGGACGTGCCAGTGACAGCGGGTGTCTGGACAAACGAACCAAGCTTCTGGTCTAGGCTGGTCAGATACCGGCTTTTGAGGCCGCAGTGATGGTACTGACCAGACCTCCAGTGGAGTTCATACAGCTGCCCCTGTCAGCCCTTACACACAGACACGTAAAAGTAGGTGCCAGTCTCAAACTCACCTCCACAGAAAGCAGCCATGGTAAGCAACCCGTTTTGTTTCTCCACTTAGGATGGCAGCTAAGTCAGGCAGAAGGAACGGACCACCTTTAAGAAATAAGTGCAGCAGAAAACATGAAAGGTTCCCAAAGGCTAAAACCATGTCTTTTTCTTCCTTTATTAAGTAATTCTTCGGACAGTGGGACGTTGATGGGACAGTCTGAGGAACCCTTTCTGCCTGTTGTGCAAACACAAAGAGCCCACACTCGCACGCCGGTCATCTCCTTTGACAGGGTTGTGTTCCCTTTAAACCTCTTTGCTGCTTGTTCTTAGATGCGCTTCAGCTAACGTTCTCATATTTATAGCACTATTTATCCTCAGTCGCTATGTAGCTTAGGAATCGGTAATTACACCAACTAGAGGAATTAAAGCCTAACTCTTCCCCATCCTAGACCGATGTCTTCCAGGGCCACACTCCGTGAATTGTGAATTATTTTCTGCACAGTCAGACAGATCCAGCCAGAGGAATGAAGCACGTCTCTACCTTGCCTTACAGCCCTGATGCCCCTCTTAGATTGAGAAAGAATGCATCTCTCAACCATGCAAAGTTTTTTTCACACTGAACTATGGTTGAACGTCTTCTTGAAAAGGACCTAAAAAAAAAAAAAAAGAAAAGAACAGCCACCCCCTTTATGTAGGTGAGGCACTTCTCCTCCCAAAGAATAAGCAGCTCTGAGGAAAGGGACCTGGGAGTCTTGGTGGACAACAGGATGGCCATGAGCCAGCAATGTGCCCTGGTGGCCAAGAAGGCCAATGGCATCCTGGGGTTCATCAAGAAGAGTGTGGCCAGCAGGTGGAGGGAGGTCATCCTCCCCCTCTACTCTGCCTTGGTGAGGCCCCACCTGGAGTACTGTGTCCAGTTCTGGGCTCCCCAGCTCAAGAAGGACAAGGAATTGCTGGAGAGGGTGCAGCATAGGGCTACAAAGATGATTAGGGGACTGGAACACCTCTCCTATGAAGATAGACTGAGGGAATTGGGTCTCTTTAGTCTGGAAAAAAGACGTCTGAGGGGGGACCTAATCAACACTTATAAATACCTGAAGGGTGGGTGTCAGGAGGATGGGGCCAGGCTCTTTTCAGTGGTGCCCAGTGATAGGACAAGAGGTAACGGGCACAAACTTGAGTATAGGAAGTTCCACCTACACATGAGGAGGAACTTCTTTCCCTTGAGGGTGGCAGAGCACTGGAACAGGCTGCCCAGGGAGGTGGTGGAGTCTCCGTCTCTGGAGACATTCAAAACCCGCCTGGACGCGTTCCTGTGCAACCTGCTCTAAGGTGGCCCTGCTCTGGCAGGGGGTTGGACTAGATGATCTCCAGAGGTCCCTTCCAGCCCCTATGATTCTATGATAAGGCCCACAAGCTCTCAACAGGAACGGCTGAAGCCATCTCACCTTGAGGTTTCCCTATGAGCAGACTTGAGGTGACTCTCTGCGGAGTGTGTGGGGTGCTCGGACTGACACCCATTGCCCTGAAAGCACAAAACCGTGTGGGGAAATCGAGCTGCCACAGGGCCCAGGGGCACCAGGCTGTAGGCGAGATGTTTTGAGTCATTACAGATCACTTATTCCCAGTTACGCCGCCGGGGGCTCCAAGGCAACACAGCAAGGGTTTGCCTCCACAGCAGCAACTGTTCCCTCCTCTTAGTAAGAAGCTGCATTTATTTCTCTGCTGCATGCTGAAGTGTTTTAACCAAAACTGCCCACACGTTTCTCCAGGAAAGGACAGGGCCATCAGCTAAATACTATATGGCTTGCACCCAACATTTCTGCAGATCTGTCCTGCCGTTCCTGCCATGTCATCTTTAGTAGCGGCTCTTGGAAACTGTGAAAGCAGAAATCACGTATTTTTACCCTAAAGCTGCAATTAATACTGAAGCACAATTTTGCATAGAGATTGATTTCCTTGGGTGTAAGACTTGTTGGAAACATAAAACACCATGCTAAATGTTGACAGCGTTATAAGTTCATTGACATACGTGCACTGAAAAAGAAAAATGGAACCATAATTATTTTGTACTTCCTACAGAGCTAACGCTTGAAATGTTGATAGCAGGAGCGCCACGGACCTCAGGGTACCAGCCAGCTCCGATTGCCCTAATCAGCTCATAACCATCCTCCTTCTGCAAACCCCCCCTGTAACCTCCTCTCCTCTTCCTCCGGGGGATTTAGCTACCTGTGTTCAAGGTCAGATCTGACACGGCACAGCGGCACAGGCTGGCACAGCTCAGCTGCTCTGCTGTTTGCTGTCAGCATCTTGGAGCGGTACCTCGGATGGCCAAACCAGTGAAGCCACCACAGAACCAGCTGAAGCACCTGAGGGACAGTGGGGGCATCACCGCTTTCACTAGTGCTGTTCTCTCTGTCACTGCAGCCACTTCCACCCCTATTTCTCCACTAAACCCCGTACAGTGAGGAGGGTGGAGAAACACAAAATCTCCAGTTCTGTACAGAAGTAATTACGTCAGGTCACTCCTCTGCACTGAAGCTCCCAGACCTTCTCGGCTTTACCTGCACTAGTACTCCTGGACTCACCCTGAACTCAGCCAGCGGTAAAGTTAAATGCTGGTGAGTCTTCAGAAAGATAAATACAGTGTCAGAGGCTTCTGATGACTTGTATTTTAATTGCTCAACAAAAATTTTTTAAGCAATTTACTAAGCAGAAGATTATTTCCACTCATAATTACTGTAACAGTCCTTTCAAAATTATTACAAAGTTATAAAAATGTATTTTAAGGATCTGCTACTGTTCCTGTTCAAAAAACCCAGCCAGTATCAGTTAAATGGTTTTATTCTCAAAACAACTGATCAGCAATATAAAATATTTTAACACTATTTCTGTTTAAATATTGGTGACAGATTATGCATTTCCTTAAATAAAGTGCTGTTTTTACAAGTAGGTGTTTCATATTTACTTTTACTGCTGTTCTAACCTCTTACTATTGAATAGATAAAGTGTATTTTGGTTAATGAAGGATGCAGCATTACTTTTCTTTACATTCCTTCTCATGAAACCGTTACATTTTCAATTAGGACTCCTTTATCTGTATCTAGTCAACAAAGGCATATTCAGTTTATATATTTCTCCATGTAGAAGCTCTTATAATTCGTGATGGTTTTCATGCCCTCCTCCACTCTTGCTGTTCTTGACTGTGTCCACACAGGCTTCCTACGGGTTCTTCATCTATGGGCAGGAGTAGAATAAAAACATGAATCTTCTTACACGGTCATTCATTCTTCCTGCTCTTCTGACTTTGTTCTTCTTCGATCCAGACCACTGATGCCTTGAACAATTCAACCCTTAGGTTGAATCACTTCATTATTTTCTTTGATTCTTTGTGCCATTTGAACTTTAAGTACATTACTGCAGAAAATCCTATACAGGACTAACTTTTCAAATTTTCATTTGTACACTTGGATTTACTCAGTAAGATGCCAAACCTCACCATACGAAAAAAAAAATCTTCTTTTTCCAGTAGCTACCTTTTAGGAGAAACAGCTTCTTGTGGTTTTATAGAGCAGCCAGGTGCTGTGGAAAAAAAAAAAAAAAAAAAAACATCTGAAAAACTGCAACCAGCAAGACTCAATTTCAAAGAAGACAGAGTAATTCCACAACAAGTGGAAACAGGCCCACGTTTACCAGTATCATTGTTATGTCAGACCCCAACAATTTGAACCTGTAACTCATTTCACGCATCTAAAGCCCTCTCCTGTAGGGAGAAGGTATGACAAGTCAAAGTCACACGTGAAAAGGCCATCTACTGCCACAAACCTTTCCAGCATCTCTCTTTTCTCAACGTGTGCCTTTCCAGCAAGTGACTACTTGAATCCCATACGATTTTTATTTTCAAGTCTATATTGGTTTTGCTCCTATTTTTACTTCTTACTCTGCAAACTCTAGTCTAATTCCATCCTTTGGATAATTTCCATTTGATATTTTTGACTTGGAGTCCAACAGTGGAATGTAAATATAAAAATGACTCTGCATTCTCTTCCACTTTATTCTGTCACCTCTTTTAAAATACCTGTATATGTATCTGCAGATATATATGTGTAAGCATGTATCAATATGCAATATACTATTACATGTAAAGAGAAGCTGGAAGACTGGAATTACTGCAAAGAATTATAGATTGAATGGCCTCATATCCTTTTTTCATCATAGGAATCACTCTCCATTTAACTCATAACTGGAGAATATTCAGTTTATTTGTTTGGTATCTAAACCCTCCCTTTATTCAACGCCCCTGCTAGATGATGTAGTGTTCTCTTTCCTTCCCACCTGTTGTAAGAGAAGCGTTTTGTTTAGGTGAAGCAGCTGGATGTCTATACCAAGTGACGAGGCTCATCTTTTTCTTTCGAGCATTTCAATAAACTTGATATTAGAAGGTAAACTAAGCTCACTGGCAGTTACCTTCACCTTCAACAAACCTTTGTCAACTTTTTCTTTCATTATGAGGTTAAGCACTGCCCTAGGAGAAAAAGGGGATTGTGGCCTTCAGAGTATGAACCTTGGCTGCTCTCTTGCTTCTTTCATGTCATTTTCATAGAAATGGCAAATTCTGTTACAAGCCCCAGAGGTGGACATGAACTGTTTCCACTTTTTATCGGTAGATCTAAAATGTAACAGTTCCTTATATACATATTGTGACTAGCACATGGGATTTCCCTCTTCTGGGAGGAATAGTTGCAGTTGGTTTGCTCCTTTTTTTCCCATATAATTTCATAGAATTCACATGAACTTTTTCAGCTTTTTGTTTCCGATTTGACAAGTCTGTGTTGAGATACAGCTCTCTCTCCTTTGGTGTCATTTTTTTCAACAAACCTGCAGACCACTGCCACATCAATTCAACCTCTTAATTATCCACTTAATGACTGCATGAACCTTGACTCTCCACCCCCGCCCCCCCAGAAAAATTAAAAACTAAACAATTTAGTCCTGGAAATTGGGCATTCAAAAAGTCTGATTTTCTTTTTTTACCAGAATCATGTAAGCAAAAAGTTTACCTCAAACTACAAACATAAACATTTACTGGGGTGATATAATTTCTTAAATCCAGTTTCCTCAGAAATCTGGACTTTATGCTGCCATTTGCCGTTTCATGGAAGTCGGGAGCCCAGACCAAGGAGGAGTGTTTTGTTCCTCAGAGCAGTCATCTTGCCTCCTGCCTCCATGAGCTGGTCATCCGCTCTAAATTTAAATGGTGAAGCAGCAAGCTAATTCTGTGTTTGTTTGACACAGCTCACTGGCTTATAAAGAAGCAGTACCTTCCTAGTAGTTCCTCTTGTCAGGGACAAGGTGATTAGCGTGCATCAGCAATTTTTCAAGCCATCATTTTTTCCCTTGAAAACTACCAAAGTCTCAAAAAAACCCTGTAGCATTTACTCTTGGAATTAATTAATTTTGGCAAAAATTTCTGAAAATTCATTTCCATTTAAAAAAGGAGACAGAGGCAACACTCTCCATGCAAGTACTGTTTGCCTATTCAGAATACAGACAAGAACTACGGTGCCCCCAAACCTAGTGGCTTACAGGTCCAGTAATCCCTAAATTATTTATACTGCAGTTAAGGAATATTGGAATTGGAATATGGAGCTCCCACAGCCTAATCTGGTGTCACTGACATGGGGTGGGGAGGACGTGGTCTCAGTATCCTCCTAACAGAAAGCAAATGTACATCAAAGCCTGTTTTCCATGCTGTGAGATTTGTTATAATTGAAATAGCTCATCTGCCAAAACCCAACAAATACTCAACAACTTTTCTGCGAGTTCTTGCAGTGAGTATCACAGCCGGTTCAGAAGCAACGACCTCAGCAGTAAGTGCTCAGCAAGAAGCCAGCTGAGCATACAAGCCGGCAATCGATACTGAACTGCCAAAAAATACATCGAGAAGAAACTGCAGTATCTTGTCTAAACACGCCTGTTGTGTGAAATTGGTTATACCATCAGTCCTCTACTTCTGGTGATCCTGCCTTTACTTTTTCGGCCTATTGTTTTCCTTCTCCTGCACTCCTTTGAAGTGTAAAGGTAGATAATCACCACAGTTCGCTTTTCCATTCCAGAAATACTCATCTAGAAGCTTTAGTATTTCTGTTGCCTTACATCTCATACCAGGTTTGACAGAGCAGGAACAGCTCCTGATCCAGTGGCAGGAGGAAAGGGGCTGAGCCCGGGCACTGTGAATTGGGGCATTTTGGGCAGAAGTGAAAGCAAGTGGACATTGGAGCCGTGGATGGGGAAGGGCATGGAAGTTGTAGACAGTCGCAGGCTTGGTGATAGTAGTCAGCCTACAGATCTCCCACAGTTACAAGCTACATTTCCAGAAAGTGAGGATTTACTTTCTTTTCCCCTGCTTTTCCATTACTGAGTCTTATGGATATATTTGGATTGTTATTTCATTATCTTCTTCACACCCCCTACAGGATGGAAACTTCATAAAAGCAGAGCTACACTGGCAGCCACTCCATTTTAAGTACTGAGCTTTTAAAATTACTCAAAATATTGAGGAAATTACAGTGATATATGTGTAAACAGTAATACTGACACAGCTAGAAGAGCAGGATGCTTTTACTGTCCTGTGAGCTACATCTAGCTTTCTAAAAGAGCAAACCATGAACTGGCTTTCTTGCTAATGGTGTCCAGACAGGCTCCTAGGAAGAGCTCTAGAGAAAACAGTGGTGGTGGACCATGGAAAAAGCAGAACAATTTCACATTCAACTTTTTAAACGCGCCAGAGGAGGCAGCCAGTTACAGATGCCATGATACCAATTAATGATTAGAGTGTAACGAGCTAGAGAAGTAAGTTCACATCAGAAAAACTGAATGTATTCACCATGGAAAAGCTTGGGAAGGTTCCCATTTCAGAAGCCACCTTTACGTGGGAGTCCAAGGTATCACAAAGCAAATAATAACGAATTGCTAAGCCATATGTTCTGGATTAAGCAGCTGAACTGCTGAGTACAGAGCACAGATTCTTGTTTACATTGCCACGTAACTAAGAAGTGATAAAAATTATGCTAATTTTTTTTAATGGTTCAAGAGGAGATCCAGGGAAACACAGGCCAGTGCAATAGTCAGTAGCCCCAGGCAGATTAGCATGAACTGTAACAAAGAATCTGAAATTTGTGGAAAACAATCAAAAAGGGATTTGAAGAGTCTCACCAACCTACTAGAATTCCTTGAAGGTGTCAACAGTCTTGTAGATAAAAGAGATGCACTTGATTTTTATAAGGCATTTCACAAGGTCCAAAGCTGGCTCTTAAGACAGTAAGGAAGACACAGGGTAAAAAAGAAAATTTCTTGCGTGGATAAATTAACAGCTAGGAAGGCAGAGGACAGAAGGTGGGAGTTAACTGATTTTTTCCATAGCGGAGAGACTCACCACTAGCATTTCCACAGGGATCTGCACAAGGACTCAGGATATTCAATATAAGATTTCAAAAGGGCATGTAGAGTGAAGTGACAAACTTTCATAAGCTATCCAGGTAAACAAAAAGAAAGGCACACAGAAGACTGGCAAAAGGACTTCATCAGTGGCCAGACAATGAGATGGCAGACAAAATTTTATTAAGATAAATTTGAAGTAATATGAAGTAAGGCATATGGAAAAACAATGTTTGTGTAGTTACACAAAATGATAGGGTCTGAGCATGAACTCAGCAGATGAGCTGGGTAAGAGAGTTCTAATTAGTACCAATTCAGTTTTCAGATACAGCCAGAAAGGAAAGTACTAGAAGTAACTAGGAAAGGGCAAGAGACCTGAAAACAGAGAACACAACCAAAAAGCAAGTATCACTGTGCCATGTGTAAATCCACAGTATGCCTACATCTTGAATACTCTATGCTATGCTGGTATCTCCAAATCTGAAAGGATACAGTAGAAAAGGAAAAGAGAGTCAGAAAAACTATGGTATAGAGAATGATTAAGCAGCCTGTAAGTCTTCCATCTGGAAAAAACACAACTGAGGAAGAGTGTCACAGGTATCTAAAATCATTAGTAGCAGAGAGGCAGTGAAGAGGAAACGATTGTCCACTGTATCTTCTGATCCAGTAGGATGAAGCAAAAGAAGTCAGGACATGGCAAGTTCACAGCAAATGAAAGCAAGCAGTTCTTCACATCAATGTCTAATGAGACCAGACGAAAGATCTGAACACAACTGTATGGACCTTGGATCTGACTCAGTACAGCTGCTCCTACGCTCTAAAGCATTACACTATCTTGGAAATTACTTCAAAGTTCCAGAGACTGCATGAGGGTCCCACTGCTACTTTTTACACTAAAAAGCAGCTTACCTGGTCAGAAACTTCTTTTATCTATGTGTTCTCTTCCTTCTCAGTTAGTGTTTCTGTTGCTGTTTCACAGTCAAATCGGTTTCATGGAGTTCTCACACACAAAAACCCAAAAGTTAGATCTCCAATGGCAGCTTCCTTGCAGTATCTTGTCAGGTGGTTAGCAGGAGCAACTGTTGCCTCCATTCTTACAAAGGATGTTCTCCCCAGCTCTCTGTCACTATTACCACGTTTTGCTGTCTTCAAGACACTTAAGCTCTGTGGTTAGCAAGTTGCTTGGAGACACGTCATATGTGTATGCTTCTTCAGTTCTTGAGTAATTCCACTTCATTGCACCATGTTATCAAATCCCAAATAGCAGCTTCTGCTCACCTAGTAGTACCTACAGAAGAGGCTCTTCAAGTCTGGGATGTTATCAAGAGACATCCAGAAGTTCCCGCAGATGCTGACTACTCTGAGAACTGGAAGTAAACTGCACAATGCATACAGCGACACTTGACAGTGGCTTTCAGCCAGGTAGACTGTAAAGAATATAGAAAGTAGCTGACACTGACAAACTACCCCAGCAATGCTCAAGAAAACAGTAGGAGAATACCTGCTATCAAGTGTCTAGTGGTATTTAGCTGACTGAGACTGGAACAACTGGGACTTGCTCATTATTAAGACCTCCAATACAACACCTGAAAAATTATTTAACATAACCACTAAACAAATAATATGATTTTGTGAGTAGACGTAAGCAGCAAAATAAGGAACTGAAGAAGAGTAAGAGGCATTTTAACAGGATTAATTTCTTGAGGACATTCAATGGCTTTCAAGTTCCTCCTAGAACATGGATCCAGAAATAGATATATGAACAGGGTTTGCCCCAATTCCTTAACCTTGAGTAACAGATGCATATCTGCCTTTGGCCCAGGTGGTTGGCAGGACAGAGATTTGCAGCTTTTATTATCCAGGGGTGACTCTAGTAAATGTATTAATTTGTTAAGGTCAGCAATGCTTTTCTGTACATTTTGATTATAGATAGTACATTTTAAAAGACAGTTTCTCCAGCAATGGCTTGCAGTTAACCCTCCAAAGAAACTGACTATAGACAATCATATAAAAATATTACCTACACAAAATAACTTAATGCATACATAAATGCTATCATAAACCAAATAGCAATTATATTAAGTTAATGTAATTAACATAGCTATCTAAGACAGTATACTAAATTGTAAACCTTAAGTATATTTAATCTACTTGATCACACTAGAGAATATAGTCTTCTATAAAGAGTACGCAAAAGTAAATTATGGCACCTCCCACTGCTGCTGTATATATACAGACTATATACAGTATACTGTATATTGTAGTTTGCTATACTTACATCAATGTTCTGTGTTTAGTAATGCATAACAAAAATCTTATGCTTATTTCAGACAATACTGAAGTGTGTATAAAAATCTTACAGATACCTCTACCTTTTTACTTTGAAATCTCTACAGTGTCAGCAAAAGACACAGACACGCAACAACCATTAACCCAGAAAGCAGTTAACTGGCTTGTTTGTCGCATTCTGTCTTTTAGACAGTATTAATTAAAAGTATCAACATTTTTCAATTAATTTCAGGTGCTACTTACACTGGGAATGACCTGGAGGTCGTGTGTTACTGACACTACTCTCAAAGGAAGAATGGAAGTTGTGTATAGTTTCTTGCAAAATCTGTCTCTCTCGTCCCTGTAAAAGCACAACAAATTAAAACAAGGTATTCTTAAATTTCTGTTTAAAAAAAATTAGTATTAAGAGTTCACAAAAAATGTAAAAATTTGCATGTCTATGCCCATAGAGTCACAGTGTACTATTAGGAATAATAACCAATCCTTATCTCCCAGATACGTAGAAAGCCTTCGTAGCCTACGTAGTAATCTTTTCCTGAAACTACAAGAAAGCAATAGAAACACTTTAATTATTTTATTCATAGCTTTATAGCATGAAGCATCATCCACCTCCCCTAATTTTTAGCCTCATCACTTGCTGCTGTTGATCTTAACTTGGGGAAATTATGTTCTGTTTAGCTAAGCTTCCAGTATCAGAGAGAGAATGGACTTGCAATCTGCAAAAGCAGCTGGGAAGTGTCAAAAAGCCTAATTAAAGAGATGCTCCAGTCCATAATCCCTCTGACAAGAACGTTGCTTACTGCATGCCATTCTTTGCAAATTTGTTTATGTCAATATGAAGTTAAAAAGCAGTAAAAGTGTAAGGAATGAGAGAAGTACTATTTACCTCATCACAGAGAAATCAAGAACTGTTAGGCAAAACACAGGAGAATTTTCCTTTTACATTATAATCTCTATCTGGACTATAGTGGCCAGATGATTCTTTTTAGCATCACTGAAATCAATATTCAGTAACTGCATTATTGCCCAGGTTTACATTACCAGTAGCTTCTGATAAAATTTCCAATAGTCTGTAAACCAACTGTACAGTAACTGAACTAGGAAAGAGCTAAGGAAAATATTTTTCACTAATCAAATACATTCAATATTTTGTTTGGAAAGCATTCATTTGGCTTTTCTAACTAACATCTGCAATTGAATTTTGAAACGTATGTTGAACTAACAATATAAGCAAACCTTGAATTAACTTACTAAGTACAGTACTTCAAAACATACCTTTCCCGCGTTCAGTTCAGAAATAGCTGCCAAAATTTGCTGCCTTGATCCATCGGTTTTAATACCGAGCTCTTTCAGATCACCATCAGTAAGTGTAAGGAAGGCTTCCATATCAACCTGCATATGAAAAAAAATAAAAGAAAAAAGATAAGACAAATTTACCTAGGCAAAGATTCACTATTACAGGTTAAAAGTGGTGGGGTTTTTAATGGTATAGACTTACTGGAAATATTGTGCACACAAGTACTTTTCATCAATTACCAGCACCAAATGGTACCCACTTTACTGCTCAGTTGTCAGGTTTTAAATATGCTGCTAACTCCTCAATTCATACAGTTTAAATATTAATGGATTTTTTTTTTCCAGACAAGCTCTATCAATACAAAATATATACTCTCCACAAAAATTTCTCTACTTACAGTACCAGCTAGTTGAAAAAGCCCAAGACTTCTCTCTTCTCTTTTATCCCCCTTTCCACATCCCCCCAAGTATTTTTGGAATTTCAGAATATTGTGCCTACTTTTCCAGTGCCTCCTGAGGACAACCTAGGGTTTGCTCATATATCAGGTTTTTATTATATCAACACATCCATAAGGCAGTGATACAAACATCTAAAACTTTTCATACTGCTAAAACCTTCACATACAGAAAATATTCATTTCTACAAAATGCTCCCTTGCCTATCATGTAGGGGAACAAAAATAAGACCAGTGTATTGCGATGCAGATAAAAAAACCCATGTGTTTGTCGTGCTGAATCCTGAACTCTGCAGCAATGTCCATTTATTGTGTGTTCAATCACTACCCTCTGCCTTTGGCCAAACACACACACAATTATTGCTCACATCTGATACCGTTTTAAACACTGTAATGAATTAATTTTACTTTTTTTCAGCAATGTTTCCTTTCATTGCATCCTTCAGGCAAGTCACTGTCACAGGCCTCATCTACAACAACGCTTAGGTTCCCCAATTTAATTCTCGGATTGCTTATTCATAGCAGATAAAGAAGAGAAAGCAGCCATCTCGGTGACTCACACCCTGCTGTTCTCCACCTACAAATGAGGTTCCAGATGAATTCCAGGGGTGATACATTATGTCCTATAAACTGTTTAGCCACATTGGGTATAGGCGTATATAGAAAAGCACAGTGTGAAAACACAGAGAAAAAAAGATATCTGAAGCACCTATCTGTACCAAAATTGTAGGTTCAGTGTAAAAAGCACTGGTATTTGCAGTACCCTTGAGAATGCCAGGAATACCACTTGGTCCAAGTTTCAAGATCCTCTCTGCAACCAGAAGTGGTTGTAAAAATTTAAATGTGAGATTCTGATGCAATGTGTATTGCACCCTACCTTTTCTAAAACATTAAAAACTAAATCTTTTAAAAAAGACATACCTCTTGTTCCTCAAAAATAGGCTGATATTTCTCAAGTGACAATTTTTTAAGAATGCCAGTCAGCTCATCTGTAATAATAGAAAAGAAAAAGAAAACATAAAAAACCCCCATAGATTAAGAAAGATTTGTGTTCTCTGCATTGTTAACTGCTGAAAGTATACATTAAAACATATATTCCACACAGTGATATATGATAACAAAAAACCCAATTATATTTATTCTGCATCAGAAATTAAAATATTGGCTTCTCACCTACTTCTGTATACTGTAATTCTATCTAGTCTCAGATTGCTAGGATAAAATCTTTCCATTATATCGCTCTTCTTCTTCATTAAAAAAACAAACCATTAAGGAAAACTTAGGCATTTCAACGTCTAAAACGCAGGTGCTTGGCCCCAGATGTCTGTCCTAGGTCATGCAGGTTAGACAGCAAAACTCCTCAAGCAGGCAACGCACTGAATGGCATATTTCCCTGTCATCATCCAGGAAGGCAAAGCATAGAGCAAGCGACTACCCAGTTGTGATACAACAAGAGTATATCTTCCATAGGGTTTGCAAGGCAAGGTTTTGGTGGCGTTGGGGCTACAGGGGTGGCTTCTGTGAGAAATTGCCAGAAGCTTTCCCTGTGTCCAACAGACCCAATGCCAGCCAGCTCCAAGATGGACCCCATCGCTGGCCAAGGCCGAGCCCATCAGCGACAGTGGTAGCACCTCTGGATAACATATTTAAGAAGGGGGAAGAAAACCAACTGCTGTGCAACAGTAGCAGCAGAAAGGAGTGAGAATATGTGAGAGAAACAACTCCGCAGACACCGAGGGCAGTGAAGAAGGAGGGGGAGGAGGTGCTCCAGGCGCTACAACAGAGACTCCCCTGCAGCCCATGGAGAAGCTCATGGTGAGGCAGGCTGTGCCCTGCAGCCCAGGGAGGTCCATGGTGGAGCAGATAACCACCTGCAGCCCATGGAGGACCCCATGCCAGAGCAGGTGGATGCGCCCAAAGGAGGCTGCAACCCTGTGGAGAGCCCACATTGGAGTGTGCTCCTGTCAGGATCTGTGGCTCCGTGGAGAGAGAAGCCCACGCTGGAGCAGGTTTGCTGGCAGGACTTGTGACCCTGCAGAAGGAACTCATGCTGGAGCAGTGCATGAAGAACTGCAGCCCATGGGAAGGACTCACACTGGAGAAGTTTGTGGAGAACTGTCTCCCATAGGAGGGACCCAAGTGTGAGGAGTCCTCCCCATGAGGAGGAGGGAGTTGCAGTGATGACATCTGATGAACTGACCACAACCTCCACTCCTCATCCCCCAGCTCTGCTTGGGTGGAGGAGGTAAAGAAATCTGGAGTAAAGCTGAGCCCAGGAAGAAGGGAGGGGTGGAGGGAAGGTGTTTTAAAGTTTGGGTTTTATTTCTCATTACCCTACTTTGATTGTTAATAAATTAAATTAATTTCCTCGAGTTGAGTCTGTTTTGCCTGTGGTGGTAACTGCTTGGTGATCTCCCTGTCCTCCTACACACAAGCCTTTTGTTATATTTTCTTTTCCCTGTCCTGCTGAGAAGCGGGGATGACAGAGTGGCTTGGTGGGCACCTGGCATCCAAGCAAGGTCAGTCCATCACAATCTGAATCTCTTCTCCCTAAGTGCCTCACATCTGGGCATCTTGCACACAGACAGGTGAAGTCCAGCTAAGGATGAAACCAGTGCAGACTTTAATTTTCGTAAGCTTACTTTCCAAGGCTAACAGCACTAGATATTAGGTTTCCTCTGAAAGTCTAAGGCAATTAAGAGTCGGAGGACCTGACAGTGACTCTTCCCACACATTTAAAATGCGGTTAGCCAGTTTAAAAGTGTAAGTGCAGTTTTAGAATAACTTGCCATTACCTCTCTTAATTACACACTACCTCTCTCAACTAAGGATTCTGTTCATTTTTATTGCTTTGCTATCAGAAGTGATGAATTTTTTTTTTTTTCCCAGAAGTACCAAAGTGGTCAGTTAAACTAAGAACTCAAATTCAAAATAAAGAAGATGAATGATTACATTATGCAACCAAACTATATTTAATATTCCCCATAGAAACTCACTTTTGTTGCAAGGACATTGCTATTCCATTCCCAAATACACTTTGCTTTTATTTATTTCACTTATTTGTCTTTTGACTGTCCCTTTTCTTTCATCATCAGTAGAAACATGAAAGGGAATCTCACTCTCTAAGCTTCTAAAAAGAAATCACGTATCTTGAGATGGGCACGCTTTTCTGTGCACCATTCTGGAGCCTCCTTCTTTACATAGAACAGCTCACAGAAAACTGAAGTGAAAAATTCTAGTTGAGTCTTATTTGTTGCTAGGGTTTTGGGGTTTTACCCAATAAATTTGGGTATGCTTACCATGATTTGCAAAGGCTGGTGTAGTTGCATTTTCATTTAAAAAAACCCCAACTTTTTTTACTAAAGCTAAAAGCTTTAGTACCCTAACTGAGGTTAATTCACGCGAAAAAATAGCCAGCTTTAAAAACATAGCATGAGAACTTCACCATGCAATTTGATGAAAATCACCATTTTACAGAAAGAAAATAGAAGTTTCATTAGATGCCCTTAGATATATTATTAACCTTTTCTTCTTTTAGGTTGCTAGTTAGCCTTCTCATTTTTCACCACACTGATGTACTTAAATTATAGGTTGTGACATGGGAAGAAGCTTTCAGGGTCTCCGAGCCCAGAGCCTTGCTGTTACAAACAACTGTAACACGTAACACTTCTCACACACAGAGACAATGCGTCCAGCTGTAGCCCTTTCATGTTTTCTTTTCCTCCTTCCCTCTTCCAGTTCCTGTATTATACACTAAGTTTGAACAAAACCTGAAACCTCTCAGTTTTACAACTCTTGCATAACATATCGTTTCTCCTTTCCTTCTTCACTAAGTCTTTCTTTGGCTCTACTCAAATTTTGTCCCATTACCTACATCCCTGGAGAAAGCAAGGGTTCTCAGAGGTCTTACTGCTTCTGCCACATTACTCTTATTTAGCATCTCTTTTGTACTACTCGGTAGTAGTAGGGCAAGATTACCTTTCTCCAAGTTTTCAGAACCTCCTTTTACTCTCACATGGTTTCGTCTTTCATGATTCTCTACATCACTGGTTCTCAGAACAGGGACAAGCTGTTGATGGTCCACCAAGTGGTTGCCTAAAAAGAAACCACACACATCTCTGAACCCTGCTGCCTACTGTTCCTTCACAGTAATATTCAACACAAATCAATTTCCCAATTCATTTAAGTTTACTTGAAAGAAAGAGAAAAGTTAACACTGCAGGCCTTCAGTATACTTATTCTTCCCATTACTGATGGGCCTATGAGCATTCGTACTGTTGTTGCTGAATCAACAAACAGTCCAAGAAGCCCTTGAATTAAAGGACTGTGCTTACAAAAGCACAATGAACCCCAAACTACTTCGGCTTCTGCAGACCTCTGCTAGAGAGGAAACTTGCTGTATCATGGCACTAGTGGTACAGTCAGAAAGCTCGGCTTCTCCAGGTGAGGATTTAACAGCTGGTAGCTTGGGGAATTCCCTAGTTACCTGACAGCGAGTTCTCTTCCCTTTATACAGTTCTAAACCAACAACTCATATGTTATCAAGCCATCATTATAAAATGGCACTAATTAAAATGTGAAAGGATCTTCTCCATCAGTCGGTACAATATGTTACAGCTAAGCCACGATAAGAGGACAGAAAGCAGGTCACACATGACCTCTCTTTAGTGTCACATGGAAGTACAGTGTCAATGGACAAAGTCAGCATAAGCAGAAACAAAACCAAATCAAAACCAGAACAATCAGCTAAAAAAACCCCAAAATAGTACGAAGTGCCTCTTGCAGATACCAGATAAAAGGTACCTCCATCTCTTATTTAAAACATTGAGTCATGTTATTTTTTTCACATTTTGAGATATTTAATATCAAAAAGTAATTGAAGAGTACTGTGTTTCCAACACAGTAACATGACTTTTTAAATGAGGTGTTGCAATTTAGACCTAAAAGTTCAACTTAAAAGGCAGTAATCTTACGAGAAAAGTAGTAACATTACTATCCCTTCTGATGACCTGAAGTTAAAAATAAGGTCAAAATAAGGCTACTTTTGCCATTTAAAAAAATAAATGCAATACATCTCTTAAAAATCAATTGCATGAAGCTACAACTCGCTGGGAATCAAAATTGTATTTCTGTAGTGATGATTCTCACTCCCACACAGATACACACTAATCCAGTACAGGCATAGCTTTAAACACTTGTGATCCTGATGAATGCATCTCTTGTAACTACAGCGACCTACTCACCATCTTCTGTAACAGTACCACTGCTGGAACCATTGCTCTTGGCCTGTCTGTGAGAAGAAGAGAGGGAGGACTCTGCGTTGTGAACCTTAGGAGACGGGGAGGGTGATGGGGAAGGTGTGAGAGTTGGTGATGTGCTTTTAGATGTAGATGAAGTCCCAGATGGAGGTCTTTTGTTCATCTCCAGTTTTTGCTGTAGTTAATGACACAATCGTTTCAGTTTAAAAAAAAACCAAACAGTGTTTACCTATATATGATGCTTCAATATTACTTAAGTTGCATACGATTTCTGCAGAGCATGTAGTCACAACCAGAAGTTTCTGCTTGATTTGTATTAAAATAATTAAATAATTGGAGCAATACTGACTTATCCCAGGTGAGAGTCTGTCCCCTCAAATTCATCAAGAAAAATACATGTATTAAGGCTGCAACTTTGGAATAAGAAAATGACTTCTATAAAGCAATACTATATACAAGCACTACAAGTATTCTTCTAATAAAAGCTGAAATTAATTTGGCTCTGAAAACAGGTCTTTTTCATTCAGAGATTTAAATGAATAAAGCCTCAATTAAAGTTTTTCAAAGTGTATCAGATGCTAACTTAAAGTAGCACTTCATGCTGGATTAACCAGAAATATGTCGCAAGCATAAACTAAGTTTTGGGTGCATTTAAACCCCTTGCTGCACTGGAATGAAAGTTTCCAGTCAACCTTTAAACTTATTACCTAACGTGAGTCAAATGATTCAAATATATTCAACATTTTGAAAATATTTAATACATTTGGAGGCATGGAAAAGAGGAAAACAGACAAATTAAAATGAGGAATAGGAATATATATGTATGTGTATCAGTCTTTTCCAAAATAAGCTAATGTACCTCATCTCCTAAACTCCTCAATATACCTATCACTTCACACATTTCCATGTTTGCATTATGGGACCCAAAATGAAGTCTTAGGTGATTTTCTCCTGGTTTCCTGAATTCAGAGTTTAACTTCAAATAACTTTTGTCAGTCAGGCTTCTACGAGAAACACATAAGGAAAAAGTTGAGTTGGGTAACGAAGCAAGAAGGCAGAACGATGGCGATTCCTGCCTCTCTACAATTTTCCTTCTATGGTATGACATAAATGGAACTTTTCTAGTAAATGACAGAGATCGTATTAAAAAGATAAAACTGATTTGAGTGGTAACTTTCTTCTATTACTCTATCGTATGACAGAATGTACCACCTCCTTAGTCCTGCACTGAACTGCCTAGAAGTAATGCAGCATGATACAAATTTAAGAGGTCTCTGAAAAGCATAGTGAACTCATTTCGATTTTTTTGTCACAAATTTCCCTATATTGTGTTATAGGCCATTCCTGTTTCAGAATAGTCTTCCCTCTCTATCGCATTGTGTGCATTTATGTAAGTTACATCACCCCGTAAACTGTCACTCAGTTTTTCTTTTCTTTCAGGCTTGTACAATCCCATCCCTCATGGATAACTTGCAAAATGAACAGTGTAACATTACTGCATTTTTAGATCAGCTGCTTCCAAGTTTAAACAGCACAAGTAATTCCACAATGAATGGCAGACGTTACATTTTCAGCATTTACTGAAACTCTTGATTACAACAGCAAAGTAGGCTGTTTAAGCTTTTGCAGCCAGTGTGGATCCATGTCATTGTGTACTCCCAACAGACACTAATGTCCCAAAAATCACCTCAGACTTGTGATACATGAACACCTATAGTGAGATTCAAACTGATCATGTGTATTGCTATTGGCAGATAGACTGAAATTACCCAGAATCTAATCAAAGAGCACCAAAAGAACTATTGCCTTTCCAACATAGTGGCATCATTTTTATTTACAAATCTTTTCAACAGTATGATGAAATGCCTTTCCAGAAGATGATCTGTCAGGGCATTGCATCTTACTACTTCGTCATCCCCTAATGTCTTCCACTGTGAGTCCAAATAATAGTTAAACTTCTTTGTGGCAGCATTGTTGTAACAACAGACCCCGAGATCTGCCGCTTAAAGCTCAGAGGCACAAATATTACCTCTTAATAGGCTAACTAATATAACTGGAGAAAAATAAGATTTTGGGGGGCACACAAGCAGCTCTTCTGAAATTATATCCAAGATAAAAACCAGCTGAGAGGAACTGCTGAGAGTTTAATTAGAAATATATTGGTCAGACCACCAAGGGGGAAAAAAAAAAGCATTTGGTAGCTGTTCAGTAGAAGAGACTTCAATGAGAGGAGAGGATAATAAAGTGGCTTTGTCTACAGGAAAGAAAGAGACAGACCATTTATAATCCGAGAAGCAGCTACATGGGATAGAAAGGGAGGAAAGATTATCGTGTGCCAAATAATTAGTATGAGTCCATAGCTTTTGGGGGTCCGGCAGAGTTATAAATTTTAGTTTCCAATCTCATCTTTGAAAAGCAACAAGTAGTCCCTTCAGCGTCAGGATCAGAGACAAAGTGCCTACTCATGGAAACTGTTTTGACATAGAAAACTGTGCAACTACCATTTTCTGATTTTTGTCCTCCAGAAATTTCAATTAAATCATAGAACAACTTTGTAACTTCATTCATCATTGATATTTACTGATTAAATATATATATATATATTGCTTACTGTTGCCATATAAGACACCACAGACTGAGACAGCAAACGTCATAATTTTATATGCTGTCCGTTTTTGTTTCCTTGGGCAAAACTTCAAGAAGAATCTCATGAGAAGATGCAAAGATAACAAAACCAAGCAATATGAGCTGTTTGAAGATTACACAAGCAAAAAGTTGAGAAATTTTGCTCTTGGTCATGTATTCTAACATTTTCAGAATACCAGGCATTAGAAATAAAAACTCAAATTATCGGCTTGCTTTCTCTTGCTCTCTGAAATGTAATGTTTCCCTGTGTGAATAAACCCACACATTTCACAATAATGTATCATATCTTCTGTTACGATTCTGCTTCTAACTTCTGAAGATTTAAAGTCTTAATCCTTAAAATTTTGTACAAGACAGTTTTTAACTTCAAGGTACATGCACAAATATGGGTGGGTCATGAGGGTAAAGCTATTCCAGGAAATTGATAGGTAAATCAGCACAGATAATACGGCCCGCACTCAGGAGCAAACCTTTGGTGGTGACAACTTATCATTCATACTGTTTGAAAATAATGCCTTGTGGAGCAGACTGGATACATGCATATTGTATCCTCAACCTGCTTGAGAGTAGGTTGGCTCTGCAGAGGGATCTGGACAGCCTGGATCGATGGTCCAAGGCCAATGGTCTGAGGTTCAACAAGGCCAAGTGTCTGGTCCTGCACTTGGGTCACAACAACCCCAAGCAGCGCTACAGGCTTGGGGAAGAGTGGCTGGAAAGCTGCCTGGTGGAAAAGGACCTGGGGGTGTTGGTGGACAGCCGGCTGAATATGAACCAGCAGTGTGCCCAGGTGGCCAAGAAGGCCAACAGCATCCTGGCCTGTATCAGCAATAGTGTGGTGAGCCGGACTAGGGAAGTGGTCATCCCCCTGTACTCAGCACTGGTGAGGCCCCACCTCGAGTACTGCGTTCAGTTTTGGGTCCCTCACTACAAGACACTGAGGTGCTGGAGTGGGTCCAGAGAAGGGCATCAAAGCTGGTGAGGGGTCTAAAGCACAAGTCTTATGAGGAGCAGCTGAGGGAACCAGGGTTGTTTAGCCTGGAGAAAAGGAGGCTGAGGGGAGACCTTAGCGCACTCTACAACTACCTAAAAAAAGGCTGAAGAGAGCTGGGGATCGGTCTCTTCTCCCAAGTAACAGGTGACAAGAGGAAATGGCCTCAAGTTGCACCAGGGGTGGTTTAGATTGGATGTTATGAAAAATTTCTACACCGAAAGGGTTATCAAACATTGGAACAGGGAAGTGGTGGAGTCACCAACTCTGGAGGTATTAAAGGACGGGTAGACATGGTGCTTAGGGACATGGTTTAGTGATGGTTTTGGCAGTGTTAGCTTGATGGTTGGACTCAATCTGAAAGGTTCCTTCCAACTTACACAATTCTATGATTCTATGATTGTTGTGGTACAAATTATCACATGCTTTGCACTCAAGTTGTGCCTTTGGAGGTAACCTAGCTACACCACTTCAGAGTGAAGCCCAGGAATAACGAACATAAAACACTGGACTCAACCAGGGTCATAGAGAGAAATAATAAGAAACCAAAATAACAGTGCAGATCTATAACAAGATCAAGTATTACATTTACTGTTCTTTAAAATAGAGTGACATTAATAATAAAGCAAAATCATGTTTTATTATTAGGTCTGATCTTTTGTAGACTTGTAATTAAAAGGAAGGTTTATGGAGCTGGAAAGTTTCCACGACTGTAATAGGTGTCCATTCATTTTAGGCTGTGCAACGTCATGCAGTTATATTTATCAACCACCAATGACTGAGACATGACCTATTAAAATTAGATGATTTGGAAGTACAAAAATTAACATTTCTCTGTACCTTTACAGCATGTCCGTTGCCAACAATTTGAGTACACTGCAAGTCAGACAGAGTGGACGAAGGAGTTGACTGGACTGGACTATGCTGTTGGCTGGGTTTCTGTTCAGGTAAGCCTGCTGCTTTTCTTCTTTGCGCTGCAATCTGAGACAAAACATTATCTGCACTGCCACCTAAGAAAAAAATAAAATAAAAACAGATTCAAGGAAAGCATAATTTTAAAATATGTATTAATTCTAAATTCACCTCTCTCCACCATTCACTTTCTGATAAAAACTGACTGGATGTAGTAAGAGACAGGACTGTACGGTTCAGACCTTCTTCAACAGCTTTCAGGCAAGAGAACAAAAATCAACCACAGGAGAAGAGAGAAGCCTGCCTTACTCTTTGGATATAGGTTTCATGAGCTACTTCACCATATTGTGCTTACTGCTGCCAGATACAATGCTTGCAGCTTTGTTTTTAACTGAATACTGATTTTTATTTTAAACAAAAAGCAAACAACACAGGCAACAGAAAGAGACAGCTCTATGAAATGTATGGTGCAATAGATAAGCATCCACCTGATCCATCATGGTCGGACTCAATAAAATCAATATGTTTTTTCTGAGACCTCTGTAACAGATGTGAGGGTTTTGTTCCCTTATGAAGGTGTCTGAATCCTGTTCTAACAAAATTTATGGAATTCTTGCTTATACAGCAACAGGAGCCCTCAGAAAAAGCTTAATATCTTCTGCCATCATCACAAACACTAATTTTTTAGCTGATCCAGATACAAATGACCCATTAAAAATAAGAGCAGTATGGTACCTGATCTGTTATGCAGTTCTCCTCCATGCCTGTTAATTCCTGCAATGTTATTGGACCCACCAGAAGAATGGGGAGAATGGTTGAAGTTGTTGGAATTTGAAGGAGATGCAGGTCTTCTTGCAAATGTTGGTAATTTGACTGGTCTAGTACCTTTGCTAGCAGATGTCTGGAAAACAAAAAGAAAAATAATTTTCATCTTTATTATTGGAGTAAAACAAAGATCAAACTTCAACTGCGATTTTATCTATTGTAAGTTATGAAATTTCCACTGAAGAACAAAAGTAGTATTTTTGTACGCATTTTGTTTGCTTACTATATCAGAGTTCCCACTGCTGTTAAAATCATGCTTGATCACTCTCTGTGGCCAGGCAGTTCTCATCTGTTCAGCTTTGCCATCTTTGCTGAGTCGTGTTAGGTCAGAATTCCAAAGCTCAAAACTTGAGGGCGGTAAGAAAGGGGGTATCACTGCTTTCAGTTTATCACTGGGCAGCCTCGTAAATGGAGCACTACTTCTCAACTGAGAGAGAGAAACAAAGAAAGAAAAAAAGAAAACACCTTCTTCTTAATAAAGATCACTGGCAGCTGATGATGTAGTTTCAAAATTTTAAGTTAAATAAAAAAGATGGAGACAAACGCATTTTTAAACAAAATAAGATGGAAACAAGATACAAAAGTAGTATTTGTGAAGATGTACAATACATAATAACAGAGAGAATCTAACGGACTTTCTGGCACCCACCAGTACGCTCATTCATTTAATATAATGAATATAGTTAATTACGTGGCAGAAACTGTCTATTCTTTCATCAGGCTGAATCTTCCTTGAAATTGACTTTAACAGGAATGTTAACAATCAATTTCCAAAGAAACAGCAAAGTAGTCCTCTCTGTATGCCCAGACAGGACACCTGGAAACAGTGACAACTGGCTGTTCCTGCTGTATGTGTTCTCCAGACACAGAAAAAAACAACACAACTGATCTGGCTCCCTGGGGTTCTGTCAGTGAGTCACATCAAAAGTTACTTAATCTTCTTAAAAAAGAACATAAAGGATAACCAGACAAATTTAATGACATCTCCAGGGAGTAAGTTGCAGGGGAAGTTAAAGCTACAGTATAACAAAAGGAGAAGTAGAATAATACAAATAAACATCCCAAACTAAATATTTGATAATTGCCTCTACTAGTAATTTCTCACTTTCAAATTGTACCTTGTTCCATCCATGTTTTCCTCACAGCACACTTCTTGTCAGCAACTAATCAGCTGTTCCATCTATTCATTGCTGACCATACAAAGGTATGGATAACTCTCGAAAAAAGTCAGTACCTGTAAACAGCTTCCATACCATACTACTCATAGTACTTCCTGGTACAAGAACTACTGATGTATCACAGTGTGAGTTCCTGCCTAGTGACTATTAAGAAATGATAGCTCTCTTTCTAATGGTGACTTGGATAGGAGGTAAAAAAAAAAATAAATAATAGAAACGATGATAGCTGCATGACCTTTCAAATGGGGCTGAACATATCAAGAACACTGCGACATACCATGGTTGTCAATAATTCATCATCCTTTCCTCCTTTTGGAGTGTTTACACCTGAAAAATATATACATGATGTTTTATTGTTTACACACTCCTACTTTTGTTCTCAAGGATAGCTTACCGTTTTCAAACATTCAACAGCTTTACCCTCAATAAGCACACAAAACCAAGATTTCCAGTGACACTGTCACGTACCTAAATTGAAGTTAAGAGTACTGGCTTATTTCACATCACAAATGCGGGGAGATGGGATTTGCATGGAGAGTGCACAATTTCAGTAGATATGCTTTATGATTTGCGTTTCTCCAATCCCTCTTTCTTCTCAGAATTATTTATTCGCTTAAATAAATTCATTTTCACTACATAAATTAGTTTATCAAAGACACTAACAACTTTTGAGTGACCTGTCTCTACTTCCAATTTAGTGGTGCTTGCTACAGAACAATAACATTGCTATATTAGCATTTTCCTGCTTAAATGACGCTGCACTCAGCGTGATCAACAGTCAGGAGTACAAAGATCTCTATATACTACAAATACACTACATGTCTTTTTAGTTACATTAAGCAAAATAAAAAATAAATCAATAAACTAGAAATAGTATCATCTTGACTATCCCACAAGAGCTCACTTCGCGTAAGACAACTCTGGCTTTACCACTAGTTTTGTTATTTGTGATCCGAGCTGTAGCAGCATCAAGGTTTCCAGAGGTGTCCACATCACTCTGTGAAACTGCTTTTATGGTGGAATTTAATGATGATGGTTCAGGTTCATCAGGAAAAGGCACAAACTGATTAGATGGAAACCCATGGCGTAATGTCTGAGTCAACTTCAGCTTGCGGAATCGATTGGACATCCTGCTCCACCAGGACTAGATTGATAAGAAGACACAACAATTTAGTTCCAACTAAAAGAAAAAAAGAGGAAAAGAAATGTACAATTAAGTAAGCCTTACAGCCATGATAAATATGCCAAGGAGTTTTTGAGATAAACTACAAAAGCAATCTTAAAGCGATTTGCAATTATCAGCAGAATCCTTCATCATAATTTGTATGCATAAGATTAATCTCTTTCCTTATTTTTTTATCTGGCAAATGTCTTACAATATTTTTCTGCACTAAAGACAAGGCAGGTAAAGTATTAGGGCTATTTGAACAGGAAATTTTTACAACTACTGGCAAATATTTAATTTTCCCATGAACTTCCAATTTCACCACCCATTCTTACACTCTCTGGCATGAATGAACTGGCATGTACATTTTCCCTTTTTTAGAGGTGGGCATAGAAGTTTCACAAAAGCGTCTCCTTAAGATTTTCAAAATCAGTGGCAAACTGGAAGATTTCGGATAGTACTCCTGTCAAACTAAAGATCCACAATCCATACAGTGCTGCTATACAGACAACTTAAACTCTGCCAGACTGGAAAGACTATAAACTGAAAAAGAGCAAGGCAAGGAACGACCAGCTGTGAAATCAACAGAAACCTTAGACCTACTGCACCTATAACCTCCTTCTGTACGTGTATCACGTATGTGGAGACCCTCAAATGAGAAGAACATCTTCACTCAAAATAAAATTTGTCCAAATATTTACAGACATACGTTTTTATAGGCAGACAGCACAAGATGCTTCAACCATTTAGCATGACATTTCTCTAGTCTACATGAGACATATAAGCTATATTAAAGAAGACCTACACAATCTGTATTAAAGAGTATGTGGCTTGTAGGTAAGTCACATTATAAATATCTTCTGATTATTTCTTCGTAAAGCTTCTTCTTCCCTTTGTGGAACACTTTTTTTAAAAAAAAAGTGTCATGTAAAAGCGATGACACTTCATCAAGGTACCTTTACATGATCTCCAATCCAGATAACACGCTATTCTAGTTTACTCTTTATTCTTAGCCATTCCTTCTCACCATATATATTCCCCTCTCTCCTTGGCACTTAACATTTTTCAACTGCTTTCTCTTTTATGTCTTCCAAACTGTCCATGCAGTAGAACTAAGTAAAATAAACTGTAAACTTATTCCCTGTAAATCAATCCTTCTAGCAGATGATTATTAAAAAGATTTTAAATCTGCACAGAGCATTAGTAATGGTCAGAGTTCTCAGACCTTTGTATCTCTTTGGAGCCATAACTAATAAAGATTTACATTACTTTCAGGAACAAAGACCTGATAGAAAAAGGCAAGAGAAACAAATAGTTCTGAGAAAGCAATAAAACCCACACAGTTCAGCATCTATTCACCTTCCAAAAGGAACTGAAAGGGCAAGAAAATCCATCTAGTTTTAACAGAGTACAACGAGCCTACAAAAGAGACTGCTTTCACAGCGTGCTTTGTTTGTTACAGGAGCAAGCTAGCTTCAGTGAACAAAAAGATCATTTCTAAGTTCCCGTCATCTTTGTTACTCTACAGTGGTGCTGCTTTGTTAGCACATGCCCACACCACAAACCAACCCGAAATGGAGTAAGTACAGACACTATGCTACCACATAAAAAACTACTGCTCTCCAGCAAAAAAGGAATGATAGTGGAGAGGTTCATCTTGTTCCTCTGGTGTTCAGAGGATGGTAGTCAGAGCTTGGGAGTTTCTGGTCTGCTGTTGCAGGTAGTTGTGACCTCTCCGTATACCCAACCACATGTAGAGAAGCTGGAATAAAGGGCTTAACACCAGACTGAAGTACCCAAGTAACAAAAATGCATTTGTAGTTACAAATAGTGCTGTTCAACAGTTCAAATCTAGTAGCAGTGAGAGAATTCAACAGTATCAAAGAACAGAAAAATAGTGTTGCCACTTGAGAAATACATTAGACATTTGTAACAACATTAGGAATGAAAGAATAAGGGGAAGAACTGGAAATCTCTCCCTTCAAACAACTTGAATCTAAAAAAGAAACTGAATGTGATTCATTCAATTCACACTGCTCCAATGCCGACATTGAAGGTACAACTTGCTGAAGAAACACAAGCAGGAAGAAAAGAGAGGAAATAGAATTTTTGCGTCTGGAAAAGATTTTGTTTTCAAGTCCTTGAAATGGTGAGAAACAAAGTAGTTAACAGTTCCTGCATGAAAGGGGTAAAGACTGAGATCACGTTTGTCCACTACATAGTCAGCAGGTAATGCAACAACAGCCTGCATCATGCATAAATTACAAATAAAAGAAACACACAACAAAATAAAAGTCTACTAGTTAATGATAAAAGTGATCAAACAGGAGACACAGAAAAGGGTTTGCTTTTTTTAAAACTTCAAAAGCAGACCATTTGTAATCAGGTATTTTTGTATGAATACCGTTAACAGGAGGAAGGTAGCAATATGCGCACATTTGCTTAATGGACTAAGAATATTTAAATGATCTTACATGAATTAAAACCAGACAGGACTGATTAAAATTACCCTAGAGTAATCATAGACAACATGAGGACTGAACAACTACTGTCTTCAAGGCAAATTAAGAGGATGGAAGAAGTTACAGAAATCAGGCAAAAGGCAAATAGATAATCACCTCTACCCCAAAGAAGAAAATCTGAAAACGTACTGGTCATAAGCTTAACTTGAAAGGGCATCATTGAAAAAAACAAATTCCACTCCAATTTCAAAAAGAAAAAAAAAAGCCAGAAGTATTAGAACAGTCTACTAAAACTGGAGTACATTTGTATTTTAAAGACATTTAAAATTAAGATCATAATTGAAATTCAGTTCCAAACTTATGAACATGGCATCTTCCACTACTTAATTATGAGATCTGTGTCTAGGCACTGAAATGCTTTGATGCAAACTCTTCCTCAAAAGCCTTCCCTTTCCTTTGCCATCTGACAAAAAGAAAGATGAACACATGCTACATTTCACAAAAAATGGAAGCAGAGTCAACCAGGAATTCAGAACCACTCCTCCTCCCAAAAAACCCAAAAAACAGTTACATATTAGATACAAAGTACTTCTTGGCAATGACTTTCTCCACTTCACTCATTACAGGAAACAATACACTAGTTATTAAGAGTGAATATATTTACCTTTAGACCTCCTTTGTCATCTGGCAACATTGGGACATTTAAGGATTGCCTACTTCTGGAACAAGGCAAAGACGATCTGTTGTTCAGTTTATTCTTGTCTTTGTCTATTTGCATGCATGCTGATGCCAGTAACCGTACAAGCTCAGTGTCTAAAAGAAAACAATAAATTAAGATAATGTTCAGTCTGGTTTGCTTTCCCAAATTACAACTGATATGCTGACACTTTCCTATAAATCCCACAGAAGAAGTAATTGATCTTGTCTCAAACACAAAGCAGATGAATCCCCAAAACCTCCTTTCTCAGCCCATGTTTCCCACTCCTTCTCCCATGCAGGTGCTGCAGTCTTACCACCACCTCTCTAACAGGATTTATCAACATAAATAAGCATGCAATTCAGCCAGAATCAGTCATGTGTGACCAAGCAAACTGCCTCCTCTCGCACTCTGCGGAATTTAAGAATGACATTGCGATGCTCCCTTTTCTCACCTGACACAGAATACAGAAAAATGAGTATTCTTTCTTCAAGCGTAGGTTGCAGAAAAGAAGCTTGAAATTAAATCCCAAAGAGAAAGGAGATGTTCAGCCTGGACAACAAAGGGACTGAAAAGACACAGTAAGAAAAAAAGGTGGATCAAAAAAGTAAGAAAAAGAGAAAGGAACAGGAAGAAAAAAGAAAAAGTACGAGATGAGGACAGGAAAGGAAAAAAATATCCTGTAAAACTGTGTTTTTTACGGAAGTCAGGAAAGACTTTCAGAAGGGCAGACAGAACTGCCCAATATATTCCTCTCACTGAACAGGTAACAAGACAAACGAATCTGTCCTACAAGAAGTTAGTTCTAAGGAAAAAAGCATTCACTGTATTTATTTTTGCAAAATGCCATACTATTCGTGATCTACTTTTGACGAAGGAAAGGTATCCACTAGTGACCAAGAATCCCATAATGAGTAAATACAGAGAAAGCAAACATTAATTCCATCATCAGTGGTGTTTTTTGGCTTCAGATAAAGCAATTCAGGTACTATGCAAAGTTTACAATAACAAATCACATTGGCTAAACAAACTACAATACATGTGTTTTATTGAAGCCTCCCCAAACCATGTTTTTTTATTAAAGCACTCCCATAAAAACAGCCTCAGCCCTGAAATGTGATTTATTCTCAACCTTTACAGACCCAGTGAGAGGTTCAGCCAGGAATTCACTATTTTCATTCTGATTGCACTCTCTCTGCCCTGCCCCTTTGCTGCTGTTTACTGAGGGGAAATTTCTAGCTCCAACTGATAGCTCTGTGATAATGACATCCCAGAATACCTGGGCCATCACAGTCAAATGCCATTGAACTGGCTCTGGTGACACTAACAACAAATTTTGGAGCACCTTCAAAAACAAAGGCAAGAGGAAAGTGCAAAATCTGTTATCCCATAAATGTATACACTCATCTAACCAATTAACTCAAATCCCATCATTTTCAGGCAGCATCCCTTCTTGATCCAGTCCAGCATAGACCTCAGAGGATACTTCCTAGCAACTTTAATGTATTTTCTAGATTGGAAGGGATGTTAATCTGTTTACGTTGTACATTTCCGCAGTGGTCTTTGAAATAACATACCTGGATCATTCAGCAGCATTATCAGGTCAAAAGCTGTGTATCCATTTTTTGCACGAAGATTGACATCAGCTCCTTGATTTAACAAATACTTTACAACATCTTTGTTTCTTTGAGGGAAGAAAAAAAGGCATTGCTCACGTTAAAAAACAGAAGAAAGAAAAAAGGAGAAAACCCTAATACTCCATTTTCATCCTTTTATATCATTGCTCCTCAATTAAAGATCAGTTTTACCTTTTCTATAGCTAAGTTAACCAAGTCTAAAATTTGCCCACAACCTATTCAGAAGCTCCCACAATTCCTCTGCCAGTCAGTGTTTACTCACTCAGAATTACGATAATCAGCATGCAGAAAGTCAGTCTAAAAAACCTAATCTGAACAGTCAGTTTCTTAAATTGACCCTTTAGAACTGACTCTGGAATTTCTTGCAAACACCTTCCCAATGGAAGGCTATTAATGCCTAGGGCAAAAATCAGATGGAAAGACAAATGTCAGTGCTGCAGTCATTACATACCATCACTAATACTTCAACACAACTTCATATTCAGAACAGGCAAGAAATTGCATATAAAAAAGCCAAATTGACTGAAGATAATTTATAAACTCCAACAGTACTTTGCTTAATTAGAGATATAAATTACATAATTGAGAAGGCACATTATCACTTCCTTAAGCTGTTTGTAATGCAAAACCAATTGGCATTAAATGATAACCAGCACAAACACCTTCCAACAAAAGCTCATAAAAGCTAGTTGCATAAAAGAAACTCACAATCCTATTTCCATTAGTCCCTCTCCCCTCCCATACACCTGAAAAAATAAGCAGGACTTGCCTTGTGAGTTAAAAACAATACTGTACTCCAGCCTACAAAATAAGCAAACAGACAAGAAAGCTAGAAAAAAATATATTTAATTCAAAACTCCTCTTGAGCAGAGACTGACTTTGTATAAAAACAATCTCTGACATCTCTGACATGCATAAGCAACACAGAGCAAAAATGGTAAACAGCAATAGCTGACTGCAAACTCTAATACTGAAGTTGGCATACAAATCTAAACCACTCCACTTCAGAGTGTTACTTCTTTTTGTACAGATGCAGTTTACAGTTCTGAACTCACTCCAGTTAAAATCAACCTAAAATTGAGGAGGAATGTTCCTTCTCTCTTCCAGCAAAAATTATGCATACCCCCACCACAGCTCCTCTGCATACTTCCCATTACTTTTTTCCTATTCCTTAACACTGTCATTCCTCCATCCTGCTTTCCAGTCCTGCATCTTGAAGGTACGCAGAGACACAATCCTTTAGTGCCCCTGGCTCGCACAGACAGGGCAAGCTGAGGCTCTGCAGATGCTAAAGATTTCCAGTTGTTAGGAAAATTTGCAACTGGCTCATGCCAACCAAGGGGAAAAGCTAGGACGCAAAGTATAGAATTAAAAGGGTAACTATTTATTCATGCACATGAAGTGTCATAGTCAAACTGGGGCATGCCGAATGTGGTTTTACACAGGGTTCTTGTACCCTTAAAGTGCTCAGGTACAACATGATTTGACTAATCACTAACACCCACACTATTGATTACTAATTACAGTAAAACTTTGCAAAGCAACCTTATTTCTGCAGCATCCTTGCTGCTTGTCCATTCATCCAGATGTCCCTGGAGTCTCTCTTGCTATTGTTACTTATGTAATAGTGCCAGCCAACACTGACGGAGTTTCAAAAATGTGTCAGAGGGGCTATCATGCTGCTGTTTCCTTGGATGACTAGAGGTAAAAGATATCCCTAGTCAACCAAGGCAACTGCAGCATGCTTGATGGACAGCTCTCTAAGCTTCCAAAGAGACAAGTCCTTACTTCCAGGGCTGAGATGTCCTTCTGGTCCTTCGACTGAGCTAGTGTCCTTTTGGTTTTGTTTTTTTTTGTTTTTTTTACTTAAGCATGAACAATACCAAAGTCTCCAGTAAAATTCCACTTCCTCAAACATTAAGTGTATTAACAGAAATAGACTTTCATACTATAAAGACTGATAAATACAATAGGGAAGGGAATTTTCGTAACACAATCCTCTAGGAAACTGAAAGGGCAGTATCTGAATACATGCAGCACCCAGCTGCACTCTGCGCTGCCACAGACAAGTACTGGCAACAGGATGTGCCAGCAGCCCTGCAAATAACCTTCTGCTGGCTGCTTCTACTCCAGCTGTGCACTGTGGTGGCTGCTGTTAAGTGAAATGGCCACACCAGAAAAACCGATCTTCAGGCACTTCCATCATAGAATCATAGAATCATAGAATCATAGAATCATAGAATCATAGGGTTGGAAGGGACCTCGAAAGATCATCTAGTCCAACCCCCCTGCCAGAGCAGGGCCACCTAGAGCACATCACCCAGGAACGCGTCCAGGCGGGTTTTGAATGTCTCCAGTGAAGGAGACTCCACAACCTCTCTGGGCAGCCTGTTCCAGTGCTCTGTCACTCTCACAGTAAAAAAATTCCTCCTGATATCCCTCTTGAATCTCCTATGCTCCAATTTACATCCATTACTCCTTGTCTTATCACTGGTCATCACTGAAAACAACTTCTCTCCATCTTCCTGACACTCCCCCTTTAGGTATTTGAAGACATTGATGAGGTCACCCCTCATCACTTCCATGAAATGCCTATCGCTACAATCAGTACGGCGTTGGTGAGGAAGCAGAAAATCTCATCTTAGAATCACAGAATGGACCAGGCTGGAAGGAACCCTAAAGATCATCTAGTTCCAACCCCCCGGCCATGGGCAGGGACACCTCCCACTAGACCAGGTTGCTCAAAGCCCCATCCAGCCTGGCCTTGAACACTTCCAGGAATGGGGCATCCACAGCCTCCCTGGGCAACCTGTTCCAGTGCCTCACCACCCTCACAGTAAAGAATTACTTCCTCACATCTAACCTAACAATTTAAAACTGTTACCCCATGTCCTATCACTACACTCCCTCATAAAGAGTCCTTCCCTACTTTTTTGTATCCCTTTGAATACTGGAAGGCCGCTATAAGGCTTTCTGGGCTGTGAGCACACATTGCTGCCTTGCATTGAGCTTCTCATTGACCAACACACCCAAGTCCTTCTCTTCAGGGCAGTTCTCAATTCATTCTCTGCCCAGCCTGTATTTGTGCTTGGGACTGCCCTGATTCACATGCAGGACCTTGCACTTGGCCTTGCTGAACTTCATGAGGTTTGCACAGGCCCACCTCTCAAGCCTGTCCAGGTCCCTCTGGATGGCATCCCTTTCCTCCAGCATGTTGACTGCTCCACACAGCTTGGTGTTGTCGGCAAACTTGCTGAGAGTGCACTTAATCCCGCTTTGTCACTGACAAAGATGTTAAACAGCACCAGTCCCAATACCAACCCCTGAGGAATGCGACTTGTCACTGGTCTCCACCTGGACATCGAGACGTTGATCACAACTCTTAGATGCAGCCATCCAGCCAGTTTCTTATCCACCGAGTCTTATCTGACTTCTTATCTGTCAAGTCCCTGTCTCTCCAAGTTAGAGACAAGGATGTTGTGCAGGACAGTGTCAAATGCTTTTCACAAGCCCAGGCGATATCAGGTAGGCAGCATCAGTCGGTTTTCCCTTATACACCAATGGTGTAACCCTGTCGCAGAAGGCCACCAAATTTGTGAGACACGACTGGCCTTTAGTGAAGCCATGCTGGCTGCCACCAATCACCTCTTTATTTTACATACACCTCAGCATATTTTCCATGATCTTGCCAGGCACAGAGATGAGACTGACCTGCCTGTACTTCCTCAGGTCTTCCTTTTTTCCCCCTTTTTAAAAATAGGGGTTATGTTTCCCCTTTTCCAGTTGGTGGGAACTTCACTAGACTGACNTTACTTCCTCACATCTAACCTAACAATTTAAAACTGTTACCCCATGTCCTATCACTACACTCCCTCATAAAGAGTCCTTCCCTACTTTTTTGTATCCCTTTGAATACTGGAAGGCCGCTATAAGGCTTTCTGGGCTGTGAGCACACATTGCTGCCTTGCACTGAGCTTCTCATTGACCAACACACCCAAGTCCTTCTCTTCAGGGCAGTTCTCAATTCATTCTCTGCCCAGCCTGTATTTGTGCTTGGGACTGCCCTGATTCACATGCAGGACCTTGCACTTGGCCTTGCTGAACTTCATGAGGTTTGCACAGGCCCACCTCTCAAGCCTGTCCAGGTCGCTCTGGATGGCATCCCTTTCCTCCAGCATGTTGACTGCTCCACACAGCTTGGTGTTGTCGGCAAACTTGCTGAGAGTGCACTTAATCCCGCTTTGTCACTGACAAAGATGTTAAACAGCACCAGTCCCAATACCAACCCCTGAGGAATGCGACTTGTCACTGGTCTCCACCTGGACATCGAGACGTTGATCACAACTCTTTGATGCAGCCATCCAGCCAGTTTCTTATCCACCGAGTCTTATCTGACTTCTTATCTGTCAAGTCCCTGTCTCTCCAAGTTAGAGACAAGGATGTTGTGCAGGACAGTGTCAAATGCTTTTCACAAGCCCAGGCGATATCAGGTAGGCAGCATCAGTCGGTTTTCCCTTATACACCAATGGTGTAACCCTGTCGCAGAAGGCCACCAAATTTGTGAGACACGACTGGCCTTTAGTGAAGCCATGCTGGCTGCCACCAATCACCTCTTTATTTTACATAGACCTCAGCATATTTTCCATGATCTTGCCAGGCACAGAGATGAGAGTGACCTGCCTGTACTTCCTCAGGTCTTCCTTTTTTCCCCCTTTTTAAAAATAGGGGTTATGTTTCCCCTTTTCCAGTTGGTGGGAACTTCACTAGACTGACACAACTTCTTAAATATGATGGACAGTGGCTTAAGAACTTCATCTGCCAGTTCCCTTGGGACCCACAGACATATCTAATCAGGTCCCATGGATTTGTGCACCTTCAGGTTCCTCGGATGGTCTCAAACCTGATCTTAGGCAGTCCCTGTCTTTACTCTTTGTGACTTGGGCAGTGGCTAGAGCACTTGATGGTGAAGACTGAGGCAAAGAAGTCATTGAATCCTTCAGCCTTTTCCATATCCCAGGCAATCAGGTCTCCCATTTCCTTCCAGAGAGGGCTCACATTTTCCCTTATCTTCCTTTTATCACTGATGTACCTGTACAAGCTTTTCTTGTTGCCCTTGACATCCCTGGCCAGATTTAACTCTACTTGGGCTTTAGCTTTCCTAACCTGATCTTTGGCTGCTCAATTTCTCTGTATTCTTCCCAGGCTACCTGTCCTTGCTTCCACCCTCTGTAGGCTTCCTTCTTCTGTTTGAGTTGGCCAGCAGGTCCTTGCTCATCTATGCAGGCTTCCTGGTGGTTTTGCCTGACTTTCTCTTTATTGGGGTGCATCACTCCTGAGCTTGGAGGTGGTGATCCTTGAATATTAACCATCTTTCTTGGGCCCCTCTTCCATCCACGGCTTTGTTCCATGGTACTCCACCAAGCAAAGCACCTACATCTGGACCATCTTGGTCCCAGGAACTACTTCAGAAAGTTTTCATGAATTACTGACAACTTGACCTCCTATTTTTCCACTTTGCTACACTCTCATAGTCCAATGAGATCTGTTGACTAAAAAGAGAAGCTGGAGCAGAATATCTGCATTTGTACAATTAATGTAAGCAATACCTGGCAGTGAAGGGAAGCTTCACCTTCGTGAGGGCCTCACCTACAAAAATGTAGAAAAGTTCACCTTCCTAAACTGAATATCCTGCATTCTGACCATGCCAAGTGTATGACAGAGATCACATGTGAAGTACCAGGCCAATTTCTGGGGTCTGACTCTTAAGTAATTTATAATGAGCTTTAGAGAAAATGGCAATTAGTTCTCCAGGGGGCACATTTCAGAAACTCAATGAGAACCAAAAGCTGAATAGGGGAATATAAGAATAGGTTTAAGACTGCAAACATGGCACATGGAAGGGTGATTGCCTTGAAGTTTCACAACTTGATGCAAGCTTATAACCCTAGCAGGGGGTGATACTATCTTACAAAACACTAAAAAACATTGAAGGATGGAAGCTGGAATCTGCACTAGAGCTCCTAGTGCTTGCCTGGAGCACCATGTTCCGAGCACTTACTGAGCAAGATTCAAGTTCCCAAATGTGCCACTCATTCTGCAGTCCAAATGGCACTGAGGTCTCCTCTGAAAAGCTGAGTGCAGTGCAAGAGTCCTGAAAAACTGAGGCCACAAGCCTCTCTATTTCTTGTAAGACCCCTCTGCTTCCAGAGTCAATATGATTTTTTTATTGAGATGTAAGAAGAATTAAACTTCTTTACTGCTAGACACAAAGACAGCATGTATCTTACCCGTGGTATGTGGCCTGCATTAGTGCTGTCCAGCCATGAACATTATCCTGTTTGTCAACATCAGCGTTTTTCTCAACAAGGAGCTGAACAAGGGGCAGCTGTCCAGTTACAGCCGCAATCATTAATGGAGATGCACCATCAACATTGGTAATATTGACCTGACATGGGTCTTCATCAACAATCTCTTTAACCAGCTGAAAGTTTCCTGTGAAATAGCAATAAAACATAATCCACATGAGCAACAGAGAACTGCTTAGCCACTGAAATCATACGTATTCTGATTTGCTGACATTGGTCTACATTTAGTGGAATTAAAAGAGAAAATTAAAGTATTAGAGCAACTGCAACACTAATGCTAAGTATTTGTATGCATCCTTGGTCTTTTAGTTGATCAGTACATCTTCCCATGCTACATAAAATTGTGGCATAAGCACGAGGTACTGTTGTCCCTCATTTTTCCCTACTTGTACACTTAAAGTACAATCCCATTACAAGAATAATTTTCTGAAATTAATGACTAAACTATAAAGGCTGTAGAAACTGCAGTGCATCCCTCATGTGGAGACACAGGTAGGGAATATTTCTATTAAATTGTCCTAAGATGATGTTGTGCAAGGAAAACTGATGATGCTGAGACATGATGATTTGTCCTTCAGCAGAGCAACGATCCCTGTTGCAATTCCATAGGCTGAAATCAAGAGAGCAAAAATTTTAGAATCAAAGAGATTGGGTACAAAGGCACTATGAAAGGTGGTGGTGGCCATACTTGCCTTAAGCAGATAGAACAATGCCCTATGTCACAATGACCTATAAGCTTCTCTTACAAAGGTGATTCACTGATTCTAAAAACTGTACTGACACAACTCTACAACCTCCCAAGGAATTAATCTATTCCAATGCTCAGTTTTCTTATATTCAGACTTTTTTTTTTAGCTCTGCCTCCAATATTTAAACTAAATCTCTAAAGCAAAACTTTCCTTCTTGCTCAAGAGTAATGCATTATTCCTGTCATCTTTCTAGTTCTTTAAAAGTGAACCTAAGGTTCAAGTTTCCACATGAAGAGGCTGGTAGCCACTGAGTTCTTTTATAGATTATGAAATGCTGTACAAAATATTCTACTGAACATATTTTAACCAGGTTGTGGGTTTTTTTCCTAAATCTTAATAAAGGTAGGAACAAGCACTTTTTAAAAATGTATGAGGTAGCCAGGGTCATCTTAAGCAGAGAGCTTAAGCTCACTCAGCTCCCTCACTTTTTTGATGACATACGGCAAGCAAAAGCATGGAAGAAGCTAAGAGGAAAAAAGAACCAGATCTCTGTGAGCGAATATGTAACACTGTAGGAACAGAAGCAAGAAGAAGCAAATCATCAACTGCCATGCAAATGGAAAAACTCTCACTTTTACAAAAACCCTTCAGATGGCAAACTGCTTCATGACACGAGCTGCCTTCAACTCAATCACAAGCACGAACATTTTCCTTGGAAAGTCAGTCAGAATCACAGACAACCCCCTGCAGTCACTTGAATGTGCTCACTGCAACTAACACCTACCCGCGGAACTCAGCTAATTTCTTGGAACAGGAGAGATAACAAAAGCACGGAACTACTTTTTTATGTCCCAATTAAGTAAAAGACAGCAGGTGGCTTTTTTAACACAGACTCGCATCACAGACTTCGTTAACAGAAACCCTGGAACCTACAGAGACTCCACAATCGACTTTGAACTCTGGCCCGCACACTTCTTAAACTAGTGAGTTGATCTTTTAACAGTGCTGCCACCCATAGCAAAGCATTTCAGAAAAAAAACAAAAGGAGTATGCTGACCAAAATTCATTTGGCTCCCCCCATAAGACTCCTTCTGACCTAGCACTAACATTTCTAAACCTCAAACTAAAAGTTACAGGGGCACAAGAAGGGCAGCTGAACTCTCTAAAATCTAACAGACCCGAGGCCCCCCTACAAAGAGGTTTTGGTAGCTGTCGTAGTTTAACCCCAGTCGGCAACTAAGCACCACAGAGCCACTCGCTCACCCCCTCCCCCACCCCCGCAGTGGAATGGGGGAGATAATCAGGAAAGTAAGAAAACTCATGGGTTGAAATAAAGAAATTAACGAAGTTTAGTAAGTAAAGCAAAAGTCACGCACGCAAGCAAAGCAAAACAAGGAATTCATTCATTGCTTCCTATTGACACACAAGTATTCAGGCATTTCCAAGGAAAGGAGGGTTCTATCCCACATAGTGGTCACTTGGGAAGACAAACGCTGTAACTCCAAACATCCCCTCCTTCCTTCCTCTTCCCCGAGCTTTATATGCTGAGCATGATGTCATATGGCATAGAATATCCCTTCAGTCAGTTGAGGTCAGCTGCCATGGTTGTGTCCCCTTCCAGCTTCTTGCGTGCCCCCCACCTTCTTGTTGGCAGGCCAGTATGAGAAATTGGTAAGTCCTTGACTGCTCAGCAACAATTAAAATATCAATGTAACAACTATTCTCATACTAAATCCAAAACACAGCAGTTACTAGAAAGAAAATTAACTCTATCCCAGCTGAATTCTGGACAGCAGCTTACATGTGAGTCAGCATTTGAGAAAGAGCTCCCAGTACCTTCTTGTCCACTATTATGTCTGCTCATTTCTAGTTCTGGCAGCCTGAAAAAGACATGAAATACCTGAGATGGTGACTTATGACGGTTAATTGAAAAGCAACTGCTGAACTGCTGTACCAAACCCAGGATGAGATCTGAACACTAAGGCCAGGCTTGACCATTTAAAACACACCTCTAAGCTTTCAATAGGAATGAAGAAACAATAAAACTTGGAAGGTAATTGTAGACTTAAAGATGCATTGCTAAAATACATTTGGACAGATGTTGTGAAAAAATGGTATTTCCCTAATAAAAATCATTTATTTACAAATAATAAAAAAAAAAAAGATCTAAAAATTCATCAGAAACTGTGGAAGTTGCTGACTTAAGAGCTCTCTTCAGGCTGCAATTTCCTGTTGAAAGCAAGGTGAACCAAACCAAAGGCTTCATGATTATGGTACAGTCAGGAATGGGTACACGAACTAAAAAGGTGAAATGAGAGGCAGCTGCGCTCACCCCTAAAGCTCACGTATTCTGCATGTACATATCACAGTCAGCAGGGGTAGAGCCAGCTTCCAGTGCAATATCACCAGATTTTCTATGCCACAGACACAGAAAACACAGCCCCAGTAAGGACTAGGTCCACCACAATGCACAAGGCTGTGTTACCAATGTTTCGTCATTGTCTGGGGCATTTTAGTCCCAAGTAAGGGCAGGTTGACTGGAGAAGAAACAAACCTCTTGGGTCTCATGGGACACCTCTCATGACTTCACTGGACATAAGATTTAACCTCACGTGAGAATGACATGTTTCAATATTTGGAAAAAAAAAAATAGATCAGGAACATTACTACTGAGTGACTACTTTTTTTCCGACTTTCTACGTAGCTAGGACTGCTGGCAATAGGCTAAACATGCTATCGTATAACTGAAAACTTATTTAAAAGGCAAAATATCAGTTGTAAGAGCAGTAATAAGACAAGGTTCAAGTACTGAATCTCTCTAACCTTTCAAAGAGATAGCAAACAGCGCAGAGTTTTCTGACCAGTGGCATTACTAGGAACCTCAGCAGAAAGTGAATAGTCCTGTTTCCCATGCCAAAGCCATCAGATAGCAAGCCTCAAGCCTAACTCATAATTTCATCACTTTTTCCTATTCTGGAAGATCCAGGAAAATAGGTAACCAGAAAGCAGCCTGCCATCATCAATGCCTGGATGACATTTACTGGATGAAAAAACAGGATGTCACTGCCTATTTCTGTTCGTCATGAACAGTTTTTGCAGTTTTGTGCTCATGAAAGTCACTCTTGCTCAGGAAAGAACATGCAATACCCGAGACACTAAAGAGCAGTTACAACGCTAATACACAGTAGAGGCCAGAGTACCTTTTGTACCAATTAACACTTTTGTTTTCGTACTTCAAAATCTTATTAAAAGTAGCATGGCCTTGGAATCACTGCAACTACTAAATCACACCATTTTGGCATGAAGGGCACAAGCAGGAGTTCATAAAAGATCTTCTTGTATTGGAATGTGAAGAGATATAAACTGCAGAAACAAATGTATTTTTAAAATGAAAAGAAAAATCAGGAAAAAAAAGAAAGTCACATGTAAAAACACAACATGCCTCAGCTTCCCATGTTAACAAACAAACAGGCTCTGAAGTTACAAGAACCAGACATGGTGGAAGAGTCCTACTTACCCAATTTCAAAGCATGAAAGACATCAGGCTGCCTCTTTTCTGTATCTGGAAGAAATATAAATACTACTATTAGCCATCATTAAAAAAGAAAAAAATCTAGTAAATTTTTTATAGCAAAGACTATTAAAATTTACATAAAGGTACTATAAAAATATGCTTGGACATACATTTAATAAAAACAAAGAAAGTACTGATAACCTTTTTATTCCCTTTAGGAAGAATGACTCACCTGTACAGTTCTCTGTGCAGAATTAAAGCTACAAACTATAATAAAGCACCAGTACAGGCCTTTGCCTTTCAACTTCCATTCTCTATCAGGAAATTGTATTTGGAAACTTCTGTGTTTCCTGCCTGGAAGACTAAAACTTCAATTAAAGAACCACAGTATGGTTCTGTGGTCTGGTGTAATCCTCTGTACAACAGCAAACACTCAAATAGTACAGGATTATTTTGAAAGGTGACTCAAAAGGAGTTTTACAAGACGTCTCATTTTTATTTCCTCTTCAGTATTGCCAGGTTAATTTGTGAAGGTCACAAAAATAATAGAGAAGATTTAACTACACAGCTTGCTATTTGTGCATTAACCGATATCCTTCAGCTCCCAGGTCATCATCCTTAAAATAAGAACTTATAAATTTTAGTACTTTGAGCGAAGGATCTTTCCTTCGACTTGTCTTCAAAGAGCTTTGAAACTGATGACACTATATAACATGAGGAAAAAAATGACATATTTTGCACCTTCTACTCAAGCCAGAAAAATGCATCCTCTCCATCTTCCAAAGCATTACTGACACTACAGAACCGACAGGATTTTAACAAAAACAAGGGGATGTTAAGAGATTTCCCTAGCCCAATTCTGCCATTTTTATGATAAGAAAAGGTTAGTGTTCATAGCTTGACTCCAAAGGAAGTAATTTAAAAATGCTGAACAAAAGCAATTGCTAGAAAGCCCCCCAAAACATGAGAACCTCTAATTTTAAGACTGGGAAAGACAGCTGTGGGTCATATATTTCCTCCTGGTTCAGAAACTGATCTTACAGAAGGAACTGTGCATGATCTCACCACTGGAAAACAGATTTCAAAAGACTAGCTTAGAAAAGGACCAGACTCTGTACTTGGCATGTGAAAAGACTGGAAGAGGGGCAGCCACAGGGAGCAGAAGACCACAAGGAGATGCCAGAAGGATGGACTACCATCTGAGTGAGCTGAAGCAAGGACGGGGACCAAATACAAGGAACACCTAAGCCATTTCAGGTTTTGAATTTGTTAACTGAAAACAGCCCTGAGAAGAGAGTTTTCTTTTGGGAAACAGTTCACCTTATCTATGGCAATAGATCAGAAGACAAGTTCCTTTTCTACTGCCTTCTCTATGAGAGAGGGTATCTTTTTTTCTTCCCAGGATATACAAGACTCATCGCTAGTAGGAGACTGAAGCCATGGTCAAAAAACAATGCAGAAATTTATGTGGAGGCTTAACATTTTTACCCCTCTCTCTCTGCCCCAATTAGTTACTACGCTTCTGCTGGTGGAAACTCTCCCTCAGCAGAGGTGACAGGAACACTCACCTTCTTTAACGAAAGTCCACCCTCCTAGCTTAAACAGATTTCTTCAATATTTTAAGTTGTACGACTACAGAAGGCTTCGAGGCTCATCAGGCCAACTCTGCCTGCACATATGTTCTGTATGTGCAAACACACAGGCAAGGTATAAAGTGCTGCACTAGTGAATCCCACAGATGTCTGCGTCTCTCTGTGTGCTGTAACCAACCGATGTCTATTCCTCAGAGACTGGTCATGAGCAAATGTCTACAGTCAGCCGGTTCCGTCTGGTAGCACGGCTGCATGAACGCCCTAGGCTCCAGCTTAACCTATGAGTCAACATCTGACTATGTTAACACCTACTCTGAAACAGAAAGAGATGTCAGATTTTTGTCCTTGCTTCTTAAAGTACAAGGGAAGCTTGACCTGCAGGAATGACACCAAATTTAAATAAAATACGACAATGTGGGGGATTGCGGACACGTCCACACAGCAGTGTAACACGGAAATAATTAGGTTAGATTTAAATGAGCCTATTTCAGTATCACAAGTGGCAGAGAGCCCAGAGTGGACTATCCTACCCTAAAGGCTTTCTGCCACCATAGCTGGATGGGTGGTAGCACCTGGAAAAGGTTATTTCTAGCACTGTCTGCATCCTTAGATTTCATAGTAAGTACTCCAAAGCTGAAAAATTCCAAACCCTCTTGTTAAGCACCTCCCAGCACTGGTCTGCACCATAAAGCACAAATACCTTAAAAAGTGTCCCCAAACAGCCACATAGAGAATAAGGTCTCAGGCTCTGAAATGACTCATGAACAATAACACCCAAACTGTCTGATTTCAGGAACAGATATAATGCATTTCTGTTAGCATAAACGAACTTCTGGAGAAGGAAAAAGGAGTAAATCCATAATACTTTAACAAAATTAACGTAAAACATTAATAATATTATTTTATAGAACCAGCTAAAAAGAAAAGCCGATTTGGAAAGATATCTGGGAGAGGTTATCTTCAATAAGTAAAAAATTTTTAAAAACTAAATTCATTAACATTTCAAACTGGCAAGTGACAGCAAGTAGATTTAACCTTTATCTTAAAAAAAATACGAGGAAATTACACACAAAAAACTGTCAACAGAATATGAATGTACTTAGTAATTTAAAAAACAAACTTGGGAAATTACTCTGTTCTTTTGATTGAGTGTGCGGTACTGGATATACTCGTTGAGACTGAAGGAAAAATTTTCTAGTCTAAGTTTGCTCACACCTTCCGAAGCCTTTAGATCACCTAGTTCAGATATCACCTCTCTCTACAAAATCCTGGATTTCTGATATCCTTCCACACTCATGGCTAAGCCTACACGACCACCAGACATTATTTAATTACACAGTCACACACAAAGTTTCTTTATCAATTTTCTTGCCTCATTCACTGCACCTAACAAATGCATTACAAGACAAAACTAAAACCCATAAAAGCAGCATTTCTTAACTTCATTTTACTTGAGATTTGCATTGAAATAATGTTATTTTAATCTAGTTTTGTACACATTAGAGTACAGTGTGTGTGCTTATCTGTGTGAGTGCACACACAGAGGCATATTCACATTCGAGGGGAGGAGGTTGCTTATAAATTTTATGACGTCCTGAAGTTAATGAAGTATTCCCCTCTCCTACAAGGAACAGAAAAGTTGGGGACATGCTGACTTGTTATTCATCCACATAAATACTTGGTTTTCTTAGAATCCACAGTCCATTATCAAAGGATTTTGAGGAGGTTTCACAGACTCAGAGAGTGCTAGAATAAACCGTTAGGTTAACCTCATCTGGCTTCCTGCATGTACGTGCCTTGTATGCAACACTCAGTGAAGGCAATCCAACGATGAGTTTTAGAAAGCATTTAACCTTGATTGCAACTGTTAAGAGATTGCACGCCTCTGCTAAGCCACTCCAGGTCTAAGCTTCACTGCAAAACATAGCGTCTTATTTCCCATTCAAATTCTTCTAACTTTAAACTCACAGATTTCTTCTTTGGCTGCCATAGAAAAAGGGCTTCCAGTATTGGACTTCCTGTCCTTAATGTGGACACTTTATTAATCACGTCTCTTAACCACTTCCTCATGAAGCTGGACAGACTGAACTTCTTCAGTCCCTCCTTACAAGGCAGGTTATCTAGATTTTATATCTTTTAGGTTTTCTCTGAGTTTGCAGTATCCTTTCTTTGATATCCTACTCTGGTTTCGATGTCTCTTCTTTAGTGCCATTTCAAGTAGGCCTGTGCAATTTTCTTCCTAAATGAGCACCTATATCATGTGTTTTAAATGCAAAAACCAATTAAAATATTAAAACACTTTAAAATGTTTCACATGATTTTTATTGCAGGACAGGAATCCCCTCATGCTAATGTGGAGGTAATCTGCTGAAGTTGGGCACACCTGAGGTAGGTGTACCTACTCCACTATTTTAAAAAGAGTGTAGTTACAAATTATAAAGAACATTGTGGACATAGAAAATAATCCCTTCAATTTCTAGATATGCAATCAAAGCTTCAAGAAAGCAAAAAAAAACCCTAACGTTCCATACCTGCCTGGGGTCTGATCGTTGTGAGAGATTCCAGGTACTCTTTCATGTCTTTGTGTTTGAAGCCAAGAGAGATTTCAAAAGGTGTTTTATGTAGTACATTCAGGTGATCAGGATTTGCACCCTTCTCCATGAGCTGCTGTGCCAAGCTCACCTTTCCACAAACAGCTGCCAGCATTAAAGGACTCCAGCCCATAGTCTTTACAGTGTAATTACAATCGGCTCCCCAGTCTAGTAACAGATGTACCACTGCTTCGTGTCCATGCTGAGCAGCTGCCATTAATGGAGTGATATCGGGAAGGTCGTCTCTGCTGCTGTTAAGTACATTTGTGCTAAAATGGTCGTAATTGTCTACAAAAGCTCCGGATTCCAGCAACAATTTCACCATGCTAACATGGCCGCCTCTGGAGGCCATTGTAAGGACACTGGCTCCTAACTTATTCTGTGCATTGAGATCAGCACCATTCTCCAGCAAGATGTGAGCCACGCTTAGATGTCCAAACCTTGAGAGAAAGACATAAGGAGGAGAATTAGCACCTTGGATGGCAGAGGCTTCTCAAAGAAAACTGACACACTCTGAACACGGACAATGTTGTTACCAAATTGGTCTACTGACTCATACACCACGTGAGATCATGCACGCATCACTGAATGTGGTAGTGGTCACCTTACCGCAGGGGCGCAATCAACAGCTTAGGACTGTAAATTAAACCATTCCACATGTACCAGTGACCATGCTCATAAACCAGATACCCATTTTAAGAGGATCAAAGTAGAGGTCAAAGCAGCAAGGTGCTAGCCTCATTTTCAGCTGCATAACATCAAGACGTAACTTACATAAACCACAGAGTCACTTTCATCCTCTTATTTCCAGCCCTGTATCACATTCAGGAATCAAAGCCAGTTTGTTTGCAAATATCTTAATTAAGTACCTTCATTACTATTGAACGAGTAAAAACTTCAAAGAGTCAGTGTTAAAGAAAAAAAAAAAAGACGACCGTTTCATCAACTGGATAGCCAGTCTCCTGTGCTTGCATCATCCCTTGCTTTCCAGTTGTGAACCACTAACAAACCCCCACAATGGAGGAAGGCTCAGAGAAGACAGGCATGTGCCCATGAAGCTCTGGGAAGAACACAGCAAGTGTCCACAGCTGTTGTAAAGAAAGCTGAACTTCTCTCAACACAAAGGGGACCAGAGGGTGGCCTTTGTTTCAGAGGAACAGCTCTATCAGCAGAGTGGGACAACTGGCTGCGTGAATGGCCTTCCCCAAAACAATCAATAGAAAATATTATCTTCCTGACCAGCTGGCCAGACCAGCATGGGGAAATGTCTATGCAGCCCAGCTCAACACAAAACTGAGCAGCCAATAAAATAAATTTTGAAGACAGCAAGGGGCTTGAGCTGGCTTCCAGTGACATGTTGCTCCCCGGGAACTGGGAACGCCCAGCATCGTGATGTTGAGCATACAGGGACTGCTAACAGGCACACTGTTGGTCCTGTGGTTCTACTGTGTGTTGCAGTTCCCATGTTAGGCTCATTGCCCTGTCATTCGTTTCAGTGGCCAGTCCAGCCCAATCCACACCACTCGTGTTACAATGTCAGGAGATTGCTGCATTGCTTGGCTAAATCCAATTCCTGTGTAACATCAGGCATCTTCCAATAAGAAAATTTGGTACTAAAGCATTAAAGTAATCTTGTGTGGAATATCTAAAAGTACTTGGTCAGAGTATTGAACTCTGACACGGCTTTCACCAGTAACCCAGCTTTAATACAACTTGACTATCAGAGGCTCTGGTATTTTGTCAGTAAGCAAAAGACAATCATGCATACTAGTTAACCATGAGAAAATGGAAACCTTTTGCTGTTCTTCAGCTCAGTAATCCCACATTTCAATATACATAATACACTGACGAGATGTGTACTTTGTGCTCTTCCTACAGATATCACGCATTTCTATACACTTAAGCAGTGTTTTAACGCAATTGAGCTTTGATCCTGAAAGCAGCCTTTGTACGCTGCAGCAAAGCAAATATCAGTTGAGGAAATCCCGAAGAATGCTACTAACCACTAACTGCTGACAGGAGACCAAAACTCCCTAGTTTCCTCTCAGAAAGTACGTAGTTGCAGGAGGAAGCCTCCAGGGCCTGCCTAGTCCCTAGGTCTATCCTGATAGCCTTCACTGTGTCCCTTCAAGTAGAGCCTGCAACCACTGTATGCATGATTAATTTTATGCATATATGCTATCTCCTGTCCAATTTCAACAGGACTAACCACAGCTAGAAAATTAAACATGTACATAGTTTGAAACCTGCATCTGTACAAACACTATGTTTCCTTTTTGGTTATCCATTAAAAAGAAAAAAAAACAAACCATGCTCTTCCACTTTAAGCTTTTTCTGCAGGTTTCAATGATATCTACAGCACTTTTCAAATGTCAGAAAGTCATTTCTGTAAAAGAGTGAGAGGGTTATAGTGATTCGAGTTTATTGTTTTTAGAGAACAAGCATAAGGTTTTCACTATGGGAAAAAAATCTAAGAACGTTTCTGCAACTTTTTTCCCTTTTTTAACCTTCATAAAATAACAAAGTTGTTGAACCTTGTCTTCCTTGTTCTTACTGGGAAACCAGCTGTGTGACTCATTCTTTGGGAACTTTCTATGGGCTTTAATTGAAAAGAGAAATGTTGACTCTGAAACAGACTCTTTTCTTCCAAGTATTTTAATCTGTTATGAAACAAGAAAAAAAGAAACCCAAAAAACATTTATCCTCTCAATTAAACGTTCGATTACTACAGGAAAAGACTGCCCTCCAACACTGCAAAACACATCTGTAAATCCAGAAGGTACTTGTATATGTAAAGACAAGCACAAGCACAAGCATTGGCAATACGGGAACCTCCCACAACCCAGCAGCGGGTTACACGAAGCACAGCGTCACTGGTGCAAAAAGCAATCCAGTTTTGTCATTAAAAAACACCTCAGCAATGGTTTCCCGTATCCTTCAGCTAGCCATTTAGCCATTTATGGAAAAGCCAAAGGAAAAGGGATTATTCTGTTTGCTTCAGCACGTTTTATGTCAGAGGTGAGTTTTCCACAGGTAGCTAAGACAAGTACATACCAAAAAAATTTTGTTAAAAACACAGGAAAATGAAGTAAGGGCGTCTTATTTCCATAGAAGAAAAGAGGGGCACAGTGTTTTCATGTTCGAGTTACCTCCGACCGCGATTCTGCACTGGTTTTTACCCAAGAAACAGCATGCACAGCTCAATCACCTCATCTTTACGACGGAAGGGGGGGGGGGGAAAAACCTAACTGCCCAGCGTCAGACTTACACAAATTTAAACCCGACAAACCCTCCTCACCCAAACCCGGCGACGGCAACAGGTGAATATTCCGCTCCCCCCGGCATAACCACACCAAGCCACGACCCACCGCGGCCTACAACATGGCGCCTCCCCCACCGAGCCCTCACACACGCGGAGTCCCCTGGAACCCCCCTATAGCGCTCCCGGGCGCCCTCCCCCGGCCTGGGGAGAGGGATTTGGAGGGCGAAAGGGGCCGAGCGCCGGCGGCAGCCCCGGGGCGGGGAAGGGAGGGCCGCC
>VXBO01001644.1:935232-998048 GCA_013400135.1 Rhinoptilus africanus | reverse complement strand
GCGAGGGCCTTCCCCGCCTGGGCCGGGGGCCTGGGCGTCTCTCCCGGCCGGGCAGGCCTCCCCTGCCCCGGCCGTGTCAGCCCTCCTCGCCCTGGGTCACCGCGGCTCCTGCCCCCTTCCTCGGGTGTTTTCTGTCCCCTTCTCCGGGTGTTTTCTGCCATCCGCTGGCATCGGGGCTGCCTTCCTACTGCCACTACTGACCCCCACGCAGCCAAGTGTCTCCGCCATACGTGGCTTTCTGCCCGAGGTCACCACAGCAAGCCCTCGCTACATTCACTGTCACCCGACACAACAGTGCCTTTTTTTCTGCTTTATAACGTGATTTCGACAGCCTGGCAGGGTCCCTCCCGGTCAGCCCTGCTCCGCCTACATCTACTTCAGCCTTTACTTGCACCTTGTTGTTCCCTCAGCTCCAAACTGGTCTCTTCTTTAGCAGAGACACAAGATCCACAGTCGAGTAATTCCCAAAAACCCCACATATCTTTCCTGCTTATCAGTTAGTCTTTCTGTTTAAAGAGTTTGAGTGTAAAATTCTGATTTCTTGTGGCATCTAAAAGTATCTTTTCTTTAGCTTCAGCCTCCCAGGTAACCTGAAATCTTTTCCAGTTTATACTGATTTACAAAGTTAAAAAAATAAATAAATAAAGCACCCAGGAAATAACTCTTGAGCTGCAGTTGACCAGTCATTTAAGGATATTGTGTTGTGTCCCTGTAAGTTTGGGCAGGTTGTTCTATGTTAAAATCATTCCCCTCAGCATCAGAACATGGCACTTCAGTGGAGTGTTTGGAGACGAGAAGACTAGAGAGGTTATAAGGAGTGTAGTGAAACTACCAAATGCCACTAAAATGAAGCCATCCCCTGGTTTTGGGCAGTGGCATCTGTATCTTCCAAGTTCTATGGCTTTCTGCCTCTGGTCCACTTGCAAATCCAGGTTGCCAGACCATCAGGGCAAAGGGCCAAATGCATTACTCTTGGAGAAAGACTCCAGCAAACAAGAGTCCCGGCTGTGTTTATGGCCACTTAAACCAGGCCTCTGGGAAAGAACCATTCACGGCAAAGAAAAAAATACTTACACTTTTGCAAATTTATCATTACAGAAAAAATACAACAATTTCATAGACAAGCTAAATATTCAGCAATGTTCCCTCAACTCTAAACACCATATGTTAACTCTTGTAACATACATAAATATTTAACATATGTATTTATGTTAAATAATTTCCTTAAGCATAAAGATGCCTACAGTGGTCATCATCAGTGGCAAGATACGTGGTTAGGTAGACTTTTGGTCTAGCCACTACAATCATTCTTAGGTTACGATAGTATGAGGAGCTTGCCATTATCAATAAAGCTGGATAGTGCAATCCATTCTGCAAGATTTCAGAGCTTGGAAGATGCGAATGGCAAGAGTGATTAATGCAATACATTATTCATGATTCAAGAAAATTGGGTCATACTTACCATATCAAAGTGCATGCTTGGATATAGTCAAATTAGTGACAGAATCACTCCCGTTTATCTTTGAGATAAGCTACTGAAGATGTTGATCGTACAAATTTATGTTATGTAGCTTATGATTATGGTATCAAATTCTACTAATGGTTTGCAACTCCAGACAAAGATATCATGAATGTAATTAGGAATGTAACAGCAGAAGATGCAACTCTTATTTTTAGAAACCTATAAGTAAGCAATAGGAAATATTTGTTGGGGTTTACAAAATGAGAGGAAATTATTTGTGCTAAATGCTGCTGCTAAATTCTGCTGCTGTCATCTGATGGTCGTTACTATCTTCAGTCAGCATCCGCGGCATTTGTACAGATGTGATCACTCAGTGATTTCTGTCACTGACAGGGAATCAAAATATCACAAGGGCAAGGGAAAAATAATCAGTTCTTTTCTGAACTGAATGAAGTGCTATAGAATATTCTCATGGTGATGCAGTACCAAGCTCTCTGGAAAAATACAGGACTTGATTTCGTCACCAATGAAAGAACAACCTAAGCCTTTTGAACTGTTCACTAGGGTAAGAGGATGGCGAAAGCTTAGGTTGGAAGATAGTACAGGAAAAAACAAAACCAAGATTCTCAAATGCAGGTTGTGCATTAATCATTTGCAAGATTTGTCCAAACTGCATCTGGTTTGTCCAGTCAGTGAAGAATGCATGGCTTTTGAAAAGAAATTCCTTCATGTCACCAATGTGCTAATTTGTGTATTGCTTGAGGTTGAAATAACTTAAAAAGACAGAGAAAAACTTGATGAATGAAAAAATTACTTTAGACTAAAGGAGACGAGAAAAGTGCAAGGAACAGAACAGGCCCACCAAAAAAAAAGCGGAACAGATAAAGCAAGAGCAAACATGTGGCCAACATTTGTGAAATTTTTCTAACAGAAGTCTCCACTGCAAATGATATCAAAACACCAGCAGGGAGATAAATGGACCAATATAAGCTTTATTAAAGCTACTCATAATAAAAGGCGACATAAAGGAGATAAACTTAGAGCCGTCGTTCTGCAAGAGATGGAACCCATCATTTGCAAAACAAAGCATAGGAAACCATTAGGGTACCATTAGGTACCATAAGGTACCTGTAGAGCTAGTAAAGTAAGTATAATATGGCAAATATGCAGTGATATAGAACCACAAATTGGCCAGGTAATGTGACAAAAAATCCTGTTGCTCTTACAGCAGTAATAGGATGTAATACGTTTGGACATATCCTCATACCATGATACACAGGAGAAGAATTTCTACCTTATACATAATTTACATCACACCATATGGAAGACTATAAAGTTACCATCATAATCAAAAACATCTCAGAAAGGGAAAAATGCAAATAGTCAAGCAATCCATTCCAAAGAAATCCAGAAAACTAGAGGTAGCTGAATCAGTCATAATCTTCATTATGAAAGTCTGGGGATGATGGCATCTCAAATCCCCAAATACGATGGCGCTATTTTCATGGCAATTCAAGGAATAAAAGGCTTATTTTCTACTGTAGAACCTTACTGATGTGAATCACAAGCAAGTCATACTTCTCAGAAAAAGAAAACTGGAAGTTTTAGCTTGTGTTTTGTGTGAAGACAGTTATCTCCATTTCAAAGAAAAAACATAGACACATATATTAGATATACCACCAGAGAAAAGCAGATGTTTCTCCGGTACCATCAGACTCATATGTTAACTTTGGTCCTTTCAGACATAAAAAAAGAAATAATCTTGAAAAATTACAAAAAAAGAAAAAGTGGTGTTAAGTGCCTACAGGATAGGATGACTAAGATTAATTCCACCATGTAATATCCCCATGAGTTTTTGGTTCAGAATTTTAATCATGGCCTATATAGTAGGTCTCTACTTTGTCTACTATAGCCAGCTGCTATACCTTTGTGATGAAATTACTTAGTTTATATGTTTCTGTATATGCCAGAATTTTGATCACACTTTCAAAAATTATTTGCAGTTCAGTATTTTGATTCACTGTGTCTGCACCAGAATGTATGAAAGATCAGTCGGGTTTCCAATATAACAGACCTCAAACAGTCCCTTCAGTAACACGTCACATAATTCCGCACACAGAAATGTGTTCCAATAATTTTTGACAGTGAAGCTTGCTGGCCATGGCTTCCTTTACATATGATACCTCTTTTACTGCCCGCAGTTCATGCTTGCTATTTAACTAAAGAGAACATTTATATACCAATGATACATACTTATAGCAAGCAAATACACCAACCGATGCCTTTGTCATTCATGTTGTTACAACCTTTAAGCTATCCTGGCTTGCATATGACCTTTTGAACAAGGTATTTNGCTATTTTACGTCCAGTTAAAGCAACGGTGAACAATGACACCTAGGTCCAAAGCGATCTCCAGTGGGTATGTCTTATAACTTGGCTGAACCTTCTTCCCCCTGAACAAATTTTCTACCTGTCTGCAATGTATTTGTACGCCGTGTTCCTCTGATACTTTTTTTTTCCTTTTCTTTTTTAGAATACCTAAGAGTTGGCTATTACTAAAACTAGGAATGTTATTCTGGAATACAGGTCTAGTGGGAGGTGTCCCTGCCCATAGCAGGGGGGTTGGAACTATATGATCTTTAAGGTCCCTTCCAACCCTGACAATTCTATGATTCTATGATTCTATTTGGTACTTTGTTTTCCCCTGAAAGTATGAATTTAGGGAGGTATTCGAGCTTTGGGTTTATTCAAAATGCATACTCTATCAGCTGATACTTCTCCACACCCCATTTCCATTTTATAATTTTGCTTCATTTTGACTGCAAGTACAGACCTTATTAAAAAAAACCAAAAAAACCCTTTTGATGAGGAAAATTGTAAAGCCTTTGCAAAATATAATACCTGGTTGTTTTTTTTCTGTAATGGATATGTCATCAGTATAAAATAAGAATAACTTTTAATAATACCTGATGTGTAAAATAGTTCATCTTAAGTTACTGCTTTAAGTTTCCTTTGTTTGTATACGATTCCTTCAATAAGCTGATGCATTTTTAGGTAAACTAAATACTGCAGTTCTAATAGATATTTCAGTGAGCAACAGACGGTCTTAATTTCAACTATTATATTCACTATAATGTAAGTTTTTACAGACAGTTACATACTGCTGTGTTTAGTCTTCTCTTACTGCTTTTTGAAAGATTTTTGTCTTTTTTGTGTGGAAAAAAATATGATTTCACTTTTTAAAAATAAACTCTTCCAATGTATTAATTATTCCACTGGTCTGGTTTAATTTTGACAACTAAGGGCATATTTGATCTTCCTATGTAAGTAATTATTGGTTTTATATGACTTATTCTACCTGTTTCTGACTGAAACTCCTTAAGGAAACATTCTTACTAATCTTTTTTTTTAAAAAAAAACCTCAAACCCAATTGTTTTAATTTCCGTTGTTATTAAAACTGGGGGAAAAAAAATTGCTTAAAAGGAACTTTTCCATTTAAATGTTGTTGCAAGCTTTACGGAGAGCAGGAAACTAATTTACCCTATTAATTCTAGATTTTTTTAATCAGGGGCTTATTTTCACATTCAGAGCAGAAATCTTTAAATATTTCATCTCAGAAATTTCAGTCTTCCCATTTTAATTAAACCCCGCAAACTTTTGAAAAGCTTTAAGAAAAAGCGTCTTTAACTTCACATTCTTTACATCTTCTCCAAACTTATTTGTGAACGCAACTAATTTATTCTTAATGATTTCTGCACTAACACCATTACTGTACTTTCGCTTGCTGTATTTCCTCAGATTTATGTGCTTGGACATCATCCCCGGGGAACTACCATCTACTGGTATTGCTTTCAGTCCTCACTGCGATGATGATCGCAGGAGGTCTTCCCAGCTCCTTTACTCTAAGGGCATTATTTACTACTGAGAGCCACATCCTTTCCCACCAGCTGTAACCTTTCTTGCTTCTGTGGAAGCAAGCTGATGCTCTCCTACCTTTTCTTCAAGCCCTTTCTTCCTTTTTAAAGCCTGACTTGAGAGGTAGCTATGCTGCTTATCTGCTTCAACAGCCTTTCCTGATCTTACCCTGTCTGCCGCTGATTGCAGCATGCCTCCTGCATTCCTGTCACATACTGTTCTCTGTTTCACACTTTTTTATCTCAAAACTTGTTTTAGTCATGTGACCATGTTCTTGTGTTTCTTCCACATTGCTCTACTATTTAAATACTTATTCTTCTAATACTTAAGAACCACTGCAGCAGAACTCTCCTGTTTTCTTTCTCACTGTTCTTAATTAACACTCAGTCCTATATTTTGCTCTTTACATCTTCCCAATCTCCACCAATAATTTCTTTCGGGAGCCCAGGAGGACCTCCTTCTCCTTTGATTCATTCCAGGTAATCCTTGTTGCGTTCCTCATGCTTAACATTTCTGTTACCCTACTCTAAGTAATTTGCAACCTTACACAAAGGGAACAAACCCAAGACTGTTTGTTCCAGACAACCAGAGCTAAAGCAGCAGCATGTGCCAGAAATGCTGACTGTGTCTTTAGGGTTTACTCCTCCACTAGCCAGCAACTAGGGAATCCCTAGTTGCTATAGGGGTTCCCTATACATATTCCTTATATATAAACTCAATACCTCCTGCTATAAACTCAATACCAACGACACCAGTTGGGCTTTCTTCATTCGGGAAGGATGACGAGCAAAGAGACAGCGCAGTCACCAGGCATGCAATTACTTGTGCCACGTAATTCTTCCGACCCCAATCTTGCTAGACGACGCGGCTTCCTTTATATACAGTGTATATTCTTCTGTTCAGTATCTTGGTATTTTATAGCTGTCTACAAACCATATTTACACACACGTACTTAACCAGTATTACACTTGTTATTCCAGCTTGTAGGTATGCTTTGAAACTAGATTTTATGGATATGTAATTATCTGTAATAAGATAACTCTATAGCGGAATAAGACATAATGAAATTATATCTACACAGACACACACACTCATCTGCAAATCCACCTAAACTACTTGATTTATGCTCCTTTGCCAGCATCAAGATGACTCATTATTATTTAGCACCCTTCTGTCCAGCAAGGCCTCCGCAGTAGATGACAACCTCTGTGTTTGTTGCCACATACAATATTTATTATCATGTAAAATCAGAAACAGCTCATAGCTGTATGCTGTGAGCCTGTCTGGTAGTGACGAGGATTTTCCCCTCCCTTAGCGCCAGAGGTGTTTTCATCCATTCCTTAGCAGTGCTGGTGAGCACCACCCAATACCGCCTACCAGGAGGTCCCTCTCTGGGGCTGGCCAGTGTCCTCTGCTGGGTTGATCTTGACAGGCCTCCAAGAGCAGAGGACAGTGCAGTAAACAGTCTCTTTGTAAAGCGCACAGAGCAAATGGCACCTCAAAGTCTAGATTTCAATTTACTACTGAGAGCCACAGAGAAACTGCCTCCGTTATGTTATGCTCACGTTAAGGTTTTTCAAATGCAGAATCACGAATTCTCACGTAATCTCCTGGCCTCAGGATCGCAAGTTCAGGCAAAGGGGCAGCATCCTGTTAGGGGGTGAAGTGGAAAAGCAGCACGGATGCGTTCTTGACTATGAAGCAAATTAGAAAGTTTTGACTACACGCTACAGTTGCTTTATTCCCATAATTGTGTCAAGCCATGAAATGGATCAACCATTATCTGCATAATAAATTTGGGATTTTCACTTGTCTTCTGGATTTCTCTCTCTGAGGCTACATTAGTTGACCTTTTTTTTTTTTTTTTTTCCCAACCAAGAACACTGCTTTCTTCAGTAGAAGAGTTTGTCATTAAATCCCACGGCTTCTTGGCTCACGTTCCGTTTACTTCTAAAGCACGTGCTTTTCTAGAGGCAGCAGAATGGATGAAGCCTAGTTTGCCAATGGCTTGTTTCCTTCAGCCCCAAAGCTCTTCCTAGTCCCATGCTGGCAAATAATGGCCCTTGCTGTCCTCCTGCAGCCGTCAGGAGACAGCAAGCCTTGGGACCCATCCCCGTGATCTCCAATGGCTGAAACGGCTTGCTGTGGCCGTGCCAGCCAGACTTTCCCTTGCTGAGCATACCCCTGCGTATCCGCCATACAGCTAGGAGCTGCCATACAGCTCATGAAGGTCCCGCAAGCTTCAGAGCGACCAGATCACCTCCTCCTCCAGGGGTAACAGCAAGGATGCGAAGGGAACACGCCTTCCTCCCTCCTCCCCGCATCCCAGTGGTGCAGGACCCAGCAGCACCGGGCTGTCCCCGCTCCGCTCCACTCCACTCCTTCCCTCCCTCCCCAGCCTCGGGAGCTTTGGGACAAGCGCCCGGGGCTGGGTCAGGACCATTTCAGGCTCCACCGATCTTGTCCCCAGCGAGAGCCTGCGCCTCCCCCGGGGTGCCGGGGCCGACCACCCCGAAAGCGAGGAGCACCGCTCANGCCGCGCCCCGCCGCCGCCGCCGCTTCCCGCCGACAGCGAGCTGCTGCGGAAGCCGGTGTACGCCAAGCCGGCCCCGGAGCCGGGGTCGCTGGGCGAGCTGGGCCGGGCGGTGCGGCTGGAGCTGAGCCCGGCCGAGAAGCGGCGGCAGGAGGAGAGCATCCGCCGGCACCAGATCAACATCTACCTGAGCGACCGCATCTCCCTGCACCGCCGCCTGCCCGAGCGCTGGCACCCGCTGTGAGTACCCGCCGCGCCACCTGCCGCCCCCGCCGGGCTCCCGAGCGGGGGGACCCCGGGGGCAGGGGAGCCGTGTCGTTCCCCCCCCCCCCCCCCCCCGGTGTGGCTCTCCGTAGCGGCTCTCCCACAGAGAGCAGCGTTTGGTGGCAGCGGTCGGCAAGGGGGAATCGGCTGTAGCTCGCTCAGGGAGGTGGAGGCTTTTAAAGCTCTTTTTCCACCCCCTCTTTACTCTTTAAAATCACAGCGTTTGCTCGCAAAGTCAAAACCGTCGCCGGTTTTGCTTGGTTCCCGCTCCTCCGCAGAAGAGAAGAGCACGGTGGTGGTGTGTGTGCAGCTCAGGAGAGGGTGTTTTCCTCTGGTGGCCCCCCAGCAGTGGGGTTTCAGCCCTTCTCCTGCTGCCGTCCCCTGGGTAAGTCACCGTAGGCAGCAGCGAACTTCAGCAGCCGCTCCCAGCTCTACAAATGTTACGCTTCCCAAAACCTCAGCTTTGCATTGTGTTCAAATGCCTTATGCCACACAGTATAAAAGCAGATTGTTTTACCGTCAGGTTTACCAGGAGCCATGTGCAAGTGTTCGCAGAGACGCATGACATTCTTCTGAACTGGGACTTTGCTTGTACCCGGATACTTTGCTGCTGGGACAATTTACTTTTACAATTATGACACTAATGCCAGATGGTGGCGTGAGCAATTGTAAACTAAGGATTAGGTCCTGGTTGCTGAGATAATTCTATTTTACAGACAGTTGTGAATTTGGTGCTGCCCAGTGGATACAGCTCCATGGTCGGTTGTGGCCTAAGGCAAACTCTTGGTTCAGCTGAGTGGTTTGTCCTGGAGGAGCGAGCAGCCAGGGGATGAGAGGAACGGGTTGGCCCAAGGGGTCAGGACACAGTCCTGGCTGCAGAGCCCTCTCCTCTGTTTCTCTCGAGCTTGTCTCCAGCCAGTTTATTTCATTGCAGCAGGTTTGTCTGGTGAGGTAGCAAAGAGCTGTGGGGAAAAAGCAGGGCTCTGCCTCTACCATGAGTTGACTTCATGTCAATGTGTCTTGTCCGGTAGTTCACCCAACTCCAGTTGTAAGTACTGAATGTAAAACGTGAATTGTATGATAACTCTTAAACAGCTGCAGTACAAGTGCAAGACTTTTTTTATTGTGAATTTAAGCATGGCAGTAGGCTTGTTTTTCTTTTGTTCTCCCCTTAGAAGCGGTCTATAGACAACAGGATAAAAAGGACTGTTTTAGTTGCGTTTTTTTTCTACAGGAAGAATTTAAATCATTTCAGTTAATCATTTTGGACTCCTGCCACTTCTCTCAGGCGGGGTGCTGGAGGAAATGGAAGATCACAGTTGTCGAGCAGGGGATGTTATAGATGGGGGGGGCGTGTGTGTGATTCTTGAAATGAAAATAACGTAAATGGGTGGATGGATTTTTGGCTACAACGACACACCCTTTTTGATTTGAATAGTTGGATGTTGAAATGAAAAAATGTATCCAGACCAAAAGGATTGCAAAGCATCAGTGACATAATCTTGGAGATAGTTGCCTTCTGAGACTGGGGCTGTATTGTGCTGTTGTATTATCTGCTGGCACGTGCTTTATGCTATTTCACACAGTTAAATCTTGATTGTGGCAGAAGCATCACAGAAGGTATTCACCTTACACAGCAACTGTAAAAAAACTTCCCCAAAGACAATTTTGCAATGTAATTGTTAACTATCTCTCTTAAGAAGGTATACCATGTATGAGATCGAAGTAAAAAAAAAAGTATTGAAAAAGGTATCACCAAGCCCGTAGCAATAGAAAATTTATTGTACTTCAGTGTAAGATTAGAGGCTATACAGGCTGAAATGTCAAGCCTAGGAAAAATATGATTTGGTTTCTTTATTTTAAGGTTTGTAATGCCTGACCATTCATGATCTTTAGTGAACGTTTGGGTGATTGCTGATCCTACAATAGTAGGAAATAAATAGTAATGATAGATTTCAACTAGACTTCAGCAGTCCACAAAAATGATGCAAAGGCTGAATTTTAGATGTGAACAATGAAAAACTTTTGGTACCTGAAGACCAGAAAGTCTCCACCGTTTGTTTTTTCTTAGTGGAGTCCCAGAGGAGAACCAGAGAGCTGTGTGCTGGCAAGCCTTGGCTCTCTTCCAGACATATTATTTAGAAACTGTGGTAAGGAAAATAATTGGTAGCAGGCAGGTAGGTGTGATCTATTAAGAAAGAGACAACTTGGCCTTTGTCAAGGATGACGTGTCTCACAAACCTGTTGCAGTTCTTTGACTGTCTTAATTACCTAAATAGGGAAATGTATTGTTATTTCCAGAGGCTTTTGATGAGGTCCTTAAACAACTGTGAAATAAGGTGGAAATTCCTTGCCTTTATAAATAACTGGATAAAATCTGAGAAGCAGTTGTGATTTTACTGGTTTTGTTGTTGGTTTTGTTTTGTTTTGTTTTAATAGTGGAGGGTCACGTCACTGGTAACACTTCACAGAAATGTGCGTTGGACCCGATGCAGTTCAACTTATGGCATGGCTTCCATAAAGAAGTGACTAATTAATTTACAGCTGAAAGATAGGCTACTGACAAGGTGCCTTTTGCTGAGCTGCTGCAATACTATGTCAATGCATGAAGTAGGTAAAAAATTCTGCCACCTCTTTTTTTCCCAAAATCCTTTACTGTATAGCATAAGGAAGTCCATCTACTAGAAAATTTAAGTCAAGTATTAATGAGACATTAACAGACACTGTGCTTGGAGACTTTATTCTGGGCTATGGGCTTTTGATCTGCTTCAGCATGTTCTATTTGTGTGTGGAGGTAAGGCTGGAAACTTTGGATCCCAGGAAAATGGGAGGATGGAAGAAAGGGAAATAATGATAGGCACCATCCCCACCACCTGGATGCCTCACTGCTCCTTTTGACCTCTGTGCCCTCCCACACTCATCAGTAAACCCAGTCTCTGGGTGTCAATTTGTGAAAATCGCAATCCTGTGAATATAGTGAAAACTAGAATTTTTGCTAAAAAGATTTAGAATATCTGAGTCAAAAAGCCTTTAAACCTGGTCAGCAAAATTATGGATACAAGGTGTTGCTTTATCAGAAACTGATGACAAAAACCCCTTTTCCTGCTGCTGTATGTTGTACATCCTGGATCTGCTATCAAACCAGAAACGTGGTAGTAGTAGTAATAGTAATTTGCTAGTACCCATGTCTGATAATCCTGTGCAGGAAGAGAATAAGAATAGTTTGACTGAGATTACTCTGCTAAATAATGAATTGTTTGACAAAATTTGACTATGAATCCTATGCAGGTGTTATTTACTCTATTACAAAGTTTCTTCAACTTCAGATGTTTCTCCAACATATTCCTGCCAATGTAAATATTGATAAGCCCTTTATCCTTTCTTTTTATTACAAACCACTGTAACCTGTTTTTCTGAGAACAGATCCTGTTTCTATCGAATCACAAACTTGGAGGACTTGACAGCTTCTATCGTTTCCTTTAGACAGTTCCTGCTTCCTTTAAATGTCTGCCTTTGAGGTCAGCGACTGGTAATACTGTGTTTCATCACACAGGAGCTCTTCGGTTTTCTTGGTGGCTAGAATTGTGTGTGTGTATGTATGTGTATATATGTACCTATATGTGTGTGTAAATATATATGTATACATGAATATATATTTAAACATAAATAAAAACAAATTAAACATATATAAACAAGCTATAAAAATTGTTCTTTTGGTAAAATGTTATGCATAGGAATGTAAGGAAATTACTAAATGGTGACACAGTTTGTACAAGGTTGGAAGTGAAATATGCCATAGGGTCAGAGAATGGCAGAGGTTGGAAGGAACTTCTGGGGTTTCTAGTCCAGCCTCCTGCTGGGAGCAGGGCAACTTTGGTGTTAGAACGTGTTGCTAAGGGCCACCCTCCTCCTGTCAAATTGTTGAAAGTCTCCAAGGATGGAGATTCAACAGCCTCTCTGGGCACTTCTTTTGAGGCCACAGTGAAATTTCCCACCCTGCCAATCACAGTGTTGTCCTTCATTTCTTGAGTTTATACGCATAGGTGAGCCAACAGTTACAGCAGGTTTAAAACAAGCAAGCATCCTCTGTCAGCCACTGACTTGCTGAGGGCCCTCTTAGGGCTGATGCCCTGTAAGAGCAGCAGGGTGGGCTCTAGGCCATGCGTTTTGGCCACTGCTGCTCTGCCTTCCCCCCTCAGCCCCCCACAACAGCACGGTCGCACCTGGGTCGGACGGGTTTCTCAATGCGTGCTCTTTTTACAGGACAGACCGACTTTTACAGTTTATTACAAAGTGTAAGAAGTACGTTTCCAGGTTTTGTGCTTGGGTCCATCTAGATTAAGGACTGTTCTTGAGCATTGTTCATGATTTTAGATGTTCTACCTTTTTTTTTTTTTTTTTTAATTTTTTTTTTTTTCTCCAGCCCCCCCGAGAAAAGANACAGTAGGGGTGCATTATACATCTATTTCAGGGATGGCTTCTGTAAAAACACCCCAGCCTTTTTTTTTTTTTTTTTTAGCTGACTCTTGTTACAAAAGGACCAAGGCAGGGATAGGGACTTCTGTGCTGACTCCACATTTTATGTTGTCTCTTTTATGGTAGAAGACTGAGTAAGCTCTTGAGCCTCATTTCACTTGTCCTTGCAAGCAAATGGATTTGTACGTCTTTCCTGTCTTTCCTTACCTGGCAAACAATTTTCAGTAGCCACAAAAGCCCGTGAAATTTTGAATGTGGTCTGGATAGTAATTTGCAGCTATAAAAGAAGTTTTAGATATTCGTTCTTCAATTCTACGTAACTTTCGCGTGTTGAAGAGAAGGTTTGTTTGTATCTATGTTTTTTTTCTATATATACGCATGTTTTAATGTATGTATTTAAGTAGCTGTGTATATATTTAAGTGTCTGTGTATATATAGGTAGATAGATAAACACAAATACTGAATTTCCTCTGTCTCCATCATTTATGCCTGTAGTATTTATTTTTTGGGCTGAGTTTAGTGTAACAATCTTACACTAAGGCTTTTCTGACTTTCCAAACTGCTTTTTCTGCCTCTTGCTAGATTAGAACATGATTCTCTTACAGTTTCACTTACTACCATGTTTTGTTTTGTGTACTGGGTTGTAAATAGCGCATTATGTAGGCTGCTCACCCGGCAGTATCTTGCTAGCAAATTGCCAGCATAGTCCTCAAGATTAGGTTTTGGTCTCTCTTCCACTCCCATAGTCACAGCATCTGATTTTGATGGACACGCTGCTCCTGCCAGGAGTTTTCACCTAACCCTGTTCCAGGAAATGTCGCAGCAGCTGTGTGTTTCCTCCCTGGAACACCACAGCGACTGCTGGACTTCACCCAGAAGTTTCTCTTCCATCTGTTATCTAAAGGTGAAATAACTGCGGTGACTTTTTTTTTTTTTTTTGCAACACATCTAGGAAAAGTGAACTCTTTGGAGAGCTTACCTGCAGAAGCTTGGCCTTGCCGGCGCATCCCTTCCCTCTAACCCCGCAGCTGATTGTGTGCTCTGCGCCCGGGGCTTGCGTTGGCACAGGTATTCCCATGCCTGACGTTTGGTCAGAGTCCAGAAGACTCATCGCTCTTCTACTTAGGAGCAAGTCCTTTGCATAAAACACTTGTAGGTGTATTTGCTTTAGTAGTTTCATAAGGCTGTGGTCACTTGCTTGGGGTTGGCTTTTTTTTTTGTTTTGTTTGTTTTCTGAGCTTTTTTTGAAGCGGATAATTGGTTACTGGTAACTATATAAAACGTAATACCTTTTAGTCATTACTTTATTGTTAGCTGGCAGGATTCCTTGTATGTATAAACCAACTTTAGACCTGCAAAGCAGTGTGTCTCTCAGACTCACGGAATGGTAGAGGTTGGAAGGGACCTCTGGAGATCATCTCCTCCAACCCCCTGCCAGAGCAGGGCCACCTTAGAGCAGGTTACACAGGAACGCGTCCAGGTGGGTTTTGAATGTCTCCAGAGATGGAGACTCCACCACCTCCCTGGGCAGCTTGTTCCAGTGCTCTGCCACCCTCAAGGTAAAGAAGTTTCTCCTCATGTTTAGGTGGAACTTCCTATACTCAAGTTTGTACCCGTTACCTCTTGTCCTGTCACTGGGCACCACTGAAAAGAGCCTGGCCCCATCCTCTTGACACCCACCCTTTAAGATCGCTCTGGGACATGCTATTTCCTCCTTCACACAGTTAAGTGAGGGAGTAATAAATCTGCAGCATTGTTTATGTTTGGCTGGTTTTTTGTTTTCCTTTTTTTTTTAAATAGCCAGGCTTGCTTTTTACAGCAGTACAGAGTAAGAATACAGCAATGCTTCCACAAGTGCTTTAGGATCTCTTACTATTTTCCGTTTCTATCTTCTGTAAAAAATGTGTCAGTTTTCTTTGTCCTTATGCTTTCATTTAATAGTCACCTGCAAACATTTTCCAGAAGAGCTAACATGATTATTTTTTGACCGTTTTTCTTTACAGATTTTGGTAGAGATCCTCAGCTTCCTCTGATGTCTAGATGAGTGGTTGATTTCATTTTTAACCAGATAAAGGTCCCAGATAAGTGATAGTAACCACAAATTATGATTTTTTTTTCCTTCTTTAAATAGTAGTTTTACTATACACAATTGTTTGTAAGGACCAGGTGCATCCACACCCTACTAATAGTGATGGTTACAATACCTTCTTTCAGTTATTGTATTACTCTGCAAAATATTTTTCTTGTCCTGGGTCAGATTGCTCACATCAAAATACGTTTGTGAATGTAGGCATAGGAAATATATGGCTCTGTGCAAATGTTAAGTGTATCTCATGACCTTGGAAGAAAATTGCAAACACAAGTAACTATTTGAGCAAAATGAAACCACTATTTCAAATCAGTGAAATAAAATAAAAAAATAATTGTTTTTTCCCCACTGACACATGCAGAAATGCCTTCTGATGTGCACAGAATCTGGATGAGGGAGGAACTTCTGTTGCCTTTTTCTAACAACTTGGAATTAGAATGATCTGTGGATTTCTTGAATTTGTGTATTTTAGGCTATAGATATAGTCCACTCTTATAGGTGAGCTTTCTAGGCAATTTTTTCTTAATGTATTTTTAATCTGTCTTGAACAGATTTGCTTTTTTTTTTCTTCAACCTTCTTTGACAATATTTTCTGATAGTTCAGACTTCCCAGCTTTTTTTTTGACTTCTCACAATGTTTTTATACTAGCCAGTGCAGCCCTCTTATTATCTGAAATCTTAAAAGCAGTGTTTGTCAGTCTGTCTTGTTGAGACCTTATTGTCACTGGGAAAATTGTTCTTTAACACATGAAATAAACTGGAAAACCATTTCACAATCTAGCTAGCCTCTGTTTTCAGAGACTTGATCATATCATGGTGTTGTAGACCGAACTATATCCTGGGGGGGACTCTTTCCTAATGAGGTTTGTTTCAGCAGATGCAATTTAGGGAGCATTTACCCGGGCTGCTGGGCTGGGAGTGAGTGGTGAGGAAGCGTGGGCCAGCATGGCTTTAACTCATGTTGCTTATGTGTTCCAGCCTTGCCCTGAGTAATTCGTCCACGCTGGCAGTTATCGGTACCTCGCTGCTATCTGCTTTGCTAATTGGACCAAGACACGCCTTCCGTAAACGTCAGCACCTTTTTCTGTGATACCCGAATGCACGTGGGGTATGTAGGTGTGCAAAACCAGCTGCAGCCTTTCCGTGCTTAGATAAGACTCTTTATTTTTTTTTTTAATCTTTTTTCAAAACCAGTTGGTTCAAGGTAGTTTTATGTGAGAAAATAAATTAGCATGAAAAGTTGGGTAGTGCTGGGAGGAGATAAGAATAGTCTGATTTATCATATCCTTTAATTCCACTGGAAATGTCACACCTCTACATAGAATCACATAATGATAGGGGTTGGAAGGGACCCCTGGAGATCATCACAGGTTTTGGCGTAATAGGGCTGCGTCGCTTTTGGCTTGCATGCTGGATTTTATCCATAGGTTGCTCCCCTTGAAGGAGGGGTGAGGAGCAGCTGTTTAAATGCATGTTCAGCCTGGGGTAGGTAATGCGACCTTGCTGACTCTGCAGGGTGGCTCAGAAACCAGTACTGCCACCTGTGTCATGCTGCTGAGCTTGGGATGCTCGTGGATGGCCCTGTGGAACCCTCAGCTGCTGCTGGGAGCAGGAGGGAAGGGAGAAATGGAAAAGTGGTGAGAAAAAGACCCCAGCACAGCTGTGTCCTCTGCCGTGGCTTTGGGAGGGTGGGAGGAGGAGGTTGGGTGCAGATGCCTGCCAGACCCCTGAGTTCATGTTGCTGCCTCTGCAGTTTATGGGGTGGGGAGTGGAGGTGAAATTGGATTGAGACACTCATTCATCCAGATCAGCTGTTTTCACTTTCAGCCTACAAAAGGCCATGTTTGAGCACACCCCTTACTAAAGGGGCATCTGCTGTTTAATTCAACATCTTACCCCTGTACAAATTCTAGCTCTGGGGCCCCCAGTATAAGAAGGACATGGACCTGTTGGAATGGGTCCAGGGGAGGGCCATGAAGATGATCCGAGGGCTGGAGCACCTCTCCTATGAGGACAGGCTGAGAGAGTTGGGGTTGTTCAGCCTGGAGAAGAGAAGGCTCCAGGGAGACCTTATAGCCGCCTTCCAGTACCTGAAGGGGGTCTACAGGAAAGGTGGGGAGGGACTCTTTATCAGGGAGTGTAGTGATGGGATGAGGGATAACAGTTTTAAACTGAAAGAGGGGAGATTTAGATTAGATATAAGGAATAAATTCTTTCCGGTGCCTCACCATCCTGAGAGTAATGGACTGGCCAGGGAAGCTGTGGATGCCCCATCCCTGGCAGCGTTCAAGGCCAGGCTGGATGGGGCTTTGAGCAGCCTGGTCTAGTGGGAGGTGTCCCTGCCCACGGCAGGAGGGCTGGAATGAGATGATCTTTAAGGTCCCTTCAGACTCTGTTCTATGAAATTAGGAACAGAAAAGGAGGTGGTGGTGTGAGTCAGCATGTCCACCACCCACTGTAACCAACCCAGCAAGGCTGGTTCCCAGCCCACTGCGTGCAACCCAGCCTGCAGCAGGAGCCTGACAGTGTTTGCCAGATGATGCTGTGATGGTGCAACATCAGGTAACGTGGTCACATAAATCATGTTAAATCAGATATAGCAGTGACATGGGCTGTTTTGAACTCCCCGGGAGAAGCTGCAGCATCTTGAACTCTCTATTTTCAGGCATTCATAAGGAAACTTCAAAACTTAAAAATTTCAACTGTCTAGAACAATTTTGGCTTTGTGGATTGTTGAGAATAATTTTAACGTCTTGATTTTCAACATATACTTTTTTCCATTAAAAATGTTCCAGAAAGTTATTTATAAAAGAGAAATATGCCTTTAGAAAACGTGAAATAATTTGAGCCAGTTGTATTCTTACCAAGTCTTTCAAAATTCACAGAACATTCCACGTTTTTTCTTCAAACTATGTGCAACTTGGCATATAGAACATAAAAATTTGGAGATTAAAAATGTATCTTCTCTTGCCGTATAGTTGTTGCAGTTGTGGTGAGAGTCTTACATAAAAGTCTGTCAGCAACCATTCCTAATTAACTCATGGCAGCATGCCCGGCGTGCACACATTCATGCTGTCTCTCCCTGTGTATAGATATGCATCTCTAAGAGAGAAACAGCTCCTTAACAATGAAATAAATTGAATGATTACATTAATTGACACAAATGTTCTCTAAAATAGCCCATTTAATTTTGTTTAGGCATTTCCTGACTGATGTCTCCTAAATAACCTGTTGTAGAACTTGCTCACAGAAGATTTTGTAGCGTGGTAGATTCCAAGGTTAAATTATAAAGCTTGTCAGCCGTATAGCCTTGGTTAGACTGTGATTTGCAAATGCGGTGTGAAAGCATAAAACCGAAACCCCACGGGAAGGTGGATGTATGTGATGATAGCCCTTTACGTGCTTTGCTTCAAGTTGCATTTTGTGGAGGTGGATGTTTGAGTAGATGCTGCAGTGAAAGATCCAGGAAAGACTGTACACAGCGAACTTGTTTTTAAGTTTGTGTTCAGGCACAGCGTTATTCTCTCTCTCTCTTCTCCTGTCTAGGAATTTAAAGATTCGTGGCTGAATACAATTAGAATTTTTAAAACGCAGATGTTGATTTTATTACAAATTGGTAAACAGAAGCTGGTCTTTTGGCGTTTCTTGTGTTATACCTGTCTTTTCAGTCAGGATGATCAAGCAGGAGGGCTCCTGGAACATCTGCCCAGTGTGGCGGAGGGTGCCTGAGGGAATCCAAGGAGGTGCAGCAGCAGGGCGCTGCTGGAGCAGGGCAGTGTCCCACCTGCTCCCCAGGAGGTGGCCTGGGGCAGTCCCGGCTGCGTTCTCTCTGGGTGCAGCTCTGCCGTGCCCAAAGACTCTGCTTGCGCGTTTTCCAGTGGGGTTGCAGAGAACGGGAGCCATCGGGGGACAGAGGCTGAGAAGGTGTCACTCTTTTGCATCATGTTACCCGTGATGGTTGTTATCCATTATATATCACTGTTTCTCAGTGAATTCCAAGTGCTATTTAGAACATACCTTTGTTTTGCTGGCTTTAAGAAGGCTGCTTGCATGCACTGGCAGTAGGTTTTTCTTCAGTGGCTGATCCTGCTATCTGATAACTTTTTCCAGAATCAGCTTGACTGGAGATATTTGTACTTTTCTGAAGAAAGTGAACCTACTCAACATGCACACATTTTTAACTTAACTGTTGAGATTTTCTTAATATATGTAATTATTATCTATATAAATAGTAAAGTTCCTGTGCTTGAATAAGATAATAAAAGTAGTGGAGGAATACGTTGGGCCATGAATGTCTGTGCTTCTGCATTTACCATCCATGCTTGGAAATGTCACGTTTACAGGCAACTCATTTCCTCAGGTCTATGTTATGTCTTTTTGAACCGTTTGGTAATTATGATAACTAGGTTCAAGGTGATGTATCAGGCAGCCGACAGGAGGGACTAAAGGTAGTTTCCTGTCATTTAACTTTAGCCATGGAAAAGTTAAACATCTGCGCTGTAGTTAAACCTCTGTAGACCAGGCAGAAGTCTGTTTGTCTGTGCTAGATAAACGTCTTAAAGAGAGTGAGGTGAATTGCCTCTGGTTTTGTCTTTATGGGCATGCAGAGTCTAGACAATTAACTCAAAGCTAGCACCTAGCTTTCAGATGTCTAACGCAAGATGCAATTAATCTTGTCTCAACATGATCTCCTGTATTGGGAAAGGCTGGTGTTACACATTTAGGGTGGCACTAAAGAGCACCTTAGTCAGAAGCCAAAAGCAGCTTGCCATATAGGCATTATAAATATACATTCCCAGTATCTGCAAAAACATATTTTTGGACCGCTGTCACCAGTTTGTATCCTCCCTGTCATTTTAATGTAACTGATACACATTTGTTTTTCTGAAGAATCCAAAGTAGGAGTGAAATGATTCACTTGGAAAGTAGGATCTTGGATACTTGAGTGACACACAGAGAATAAAAATACGTCCTCAAGTTCTCAAAGGTGGATACAGAAGATGCACTGTTCAGGTGGTTCTGTTGTAAATAGGAGTTGGGAAATGGAAAAGCTGAGTTATGGCCACTAGGCTTTAAGTCACGTTTCATATTTGTAGGTTTTTTTAAAGCTTGTGTATCTTGTGAAGTGGTAGTGTTTAGAGTCCAAATGCACGCCGCTTCGTTGTTATTCAACAACGCTTCTAAGCATTTCCATTTCAGAGATTCATTCTTTCTTACTATTATTTTCTTACACTGTTATTTTTCCAGGGTTTGAACACTTTAGATTTGTGATCTCCCTGGTGGGATTATTTTTGAAGACTGAGCAAAACTCTTTAAAATGTCTTTCAAAACAGAAAGTTAAGGAAAATTATGCTTCATTTCATCAACAATATTTGAGACTGCTAGCAGATGAGCTCTTGTAGTAATCTAGTAAGGAATACATGTCTTGTAAACAATTTCTGAGATAAGCATGTGAATCTGTGTAGAAGTTGAATAATGGGGTTTTTTTATAATTCTTTAAGATTTTCAAATTTTTGGTTGGCCTGTACGTGATGATTAGTTTTCCCTAAAATAAACTTTGCGTACTAAAAAGCTAGGCGTCCAGCCATGCTCTGTGTATCTTGATGTGCATGGTGAGAGGTAGGTTTCTTTCTTTGGCAGGCTGTCAGCCTTGTCCAACGGGGCTGCTGGGGGGACAGGGACTGCGGGGGGATGCGGGCATCACTCGGGGCAGCCTCGACAGCACCTTGCCCTGCCTTGGCAAGTCGCTTCTCTGCGCTTGCAATCTGCCTTCCACCACGGAGCTAGTAAATAAAACACCTCGATAGTTTTGGCCTTTTTCTTGACTTCAGAAACCTAAGAAACGTGTGCTCTGGTATGTCCCCTTGGAGGCTGACCTTTTCCCACGGCGCAGGGTATGCTCATCCAAGGAGGCAGCAATGCACAGGGAATCACAAACAGTTTGGAGGATTGCCTTGCTCTGTGCCAAATTATGTTGCCCGTCTCCAGCATGTGATTTTCAGGAAAATCCATTGAAGTCTTTAATCTATAATTAGGTTTATAAGCTTCTTTAGGCCTTGTGGATTTCCTTTTTTAAAGAATGGAATACAACATTATTATTCCGTGAATCTTTCTGATATGTTTTCCAGAGAAAACTTTCCTGGAAGTTTTCTGTTTACTTTTTTTTCCTTCATTTTTCTAAAATGGGTAGGTAAAGATCCCATTTCCGTCAAGAAATGAACTGAAATTACCTGGTACAAGTGACTGTGATATATAAGAATAATTTTTTCCTGGCAGTACTGAGCATAAATGTTTTTCAATAGGCTAAAGTAAATATGTATTTCTAAAATTGTATTCATACAGTAGGTTTTTCTGCCTTTTTTTTAAAGTTAATTAAAATGTCACTCCTTTTTTAATGCATTACTACGTGAACATTTGGCAAAATAAATCACTTCTGTCACCAGCCAATGGTGCAAGGCAGTTCTCTGTTAATGCCCCTGTTTGCCTCAGGACAAGTTACAGCCTGGATGGGCATTTTTGTACTTCACTGCATAGGTACATGTGTGTATATTGTGTATCTACCTGTTTATGTTTATCTGTATGTGTGCATGCCGTGCATGCATATTGTATGCAGTAAGTGCTGTTGCATAGCATTCCCTTCGTGTTTGAGAAGCGCCCTTCTGTGTGCCTCCCCTGCCCCAGTGTCATTTCTCCTTATTGCCTCCTCACTTTTAGGTTATTTATTACAAAAGTTCCCTACAGACTTTTTTCCCTCATAAGAATTTAAATTTTACAGCCTAACCCTAACTAGGGTTAGACCCTAACTAGGTTCAGACTTTTTTTCTTTCTATACCACAGAACTTAATAAATATTGTTTCATCTTTAAAGAAACCTAGAAGAAGTCATTTTTCTATTGCTAACAGCAGTGTTAATTAATCAGTAAATATATTCTCAATGTGCTATAGGTATACCGTACTCATCCGATGTTACTGTCTGGGTGTTTTGAAGCATTTCAGTTCCCCTAAACTGACTTAAGGGATCTTGCTGTCACGTTTTCTATTAAGCAGTTCTGGTTTCCCTCTTCTGCTCTCCACAGCATGTGTTTTGGAGGACTCACTGCTGTTCTGTTTTGGTAGGAGGGATGTTCTACCTGCTTTGGTATCCGTCATGATCTAGTAGTCTACAGAAGCTCAAGTGTGTCTGTCTGCCTCATACAAGCCCCAGTGACTCCAGGCAGTAAACTAGAGGCATAAGAAAATTCAAACATCTCTAAAACATTTCTGTTCATTTTTAACAAAACTTCTGATGCAGAATGCTCTAAGAAAAGGGGAGAAATGGTAATAAATACCGCCATTACCTTAAAATTCTTTCAGATCAGGGGAATCTTTAACACTTTACATGTTTGGCTCAGCTGGAAGTTTCTTGGCATCCTTACGTTCATTTGGGGAAGTTCATATATATATATATGTGTGTGTGTATTTATAGCACATACATTCTGGAGCTTAATCCAAAGGTTTGCAAACTTCCTGGCTCTCTGTAGAGCCAAAACCATGCATTTCTATGTCTGTCTGTGTTTTTTGTGGATTTCACTATTATATCTTGGCAGTTCCGTGGGCTTCCCAAATTCTGCTCAGTGTGCATACATCTCAGTTCTGTAGATGTTGGGGGTTTTTTTCTCTTTATATATTGCTGTTCCTTCACAGTTATGGTTTTACTGTCTAGCACTTGTTTTATTTTCCAAAACACAAGTTATAGTAATTTATGCTACTGTTTTTACCGCACTTCGGTTTCCTATTTCCTTTTTCTTGTTGTTTCTTTCTGTAATCTGAGGCATGTTTTAACCATTGCTTGTTCCTCTCCTTGAGGTAATTTCGTGCAAAGACAGCTACTGCGCATATACCAGCCCAGAATACCTCCTATCATTTTTCTTTGTAGACATTTTTTGGAGTTGCAGAATTTTAGTCGTAATGCTGCTGTGGAAATGGGACTTCTGGAAGACCAGCTTCTGGAAAGTGTTTGCGTGACTTTTCCATGTTCATACCTTTAAGATGTTTTATTATTCTTATTTCACAGTTAGTAAGCAGCATATGAACTCTTCATTTGAGAATAGTTTTATGAAAATTAACAGATGCCTTTGCACTTGTACCTAAATGTAATCCCCTCCCTTACAGGTGCAGAGAGAAGAAGTACGATTATTACAGCCTGCCAAAAACCTCCGTTGTGATAGCTTTTTATAATGAGGCTTGGTCAACGCTTCTGCGAACTGTTCATAGTGTTCTTGAGACATCTCCAGATATACTTCTGGAAGAAATCATCCTTGTAGATGATTACAGTGACAAAGGTAGGACGAATAGTTCTAAATAATGTTGATTGTTGGTGGGGTTTTCTGCTCAGCCAGTCATCACAGGAGGAAAAAATACGCTGTTTGGGTAACATACCATAAAACTGTACAACATAGGCATCTAATTGGAGAACGGGTTTTCTTCCAGTGTGCCAGTGAAAATTTTGAGTTCTGGACAAAATTTAGTTTAGAATGGGGAAGGACATTTGTTGTGTTGCAACAGGATGCTGCCATATATGGATAACTATGGTCTGGTTGGAGCATTTCAGGATTCCTAATTTGAGCAAGTAATGGTGTAATGTATAGTAAGGAGATATCTGGTTATCTGTTTTCAGTTGAGTTATGGGACACAAAACAGTGCTGGCATTTTCCACCAGATGTGAATTGTGTTAAGAATAAAACTTCTACATGGGAAAAGCTTTATGTAACATTTGACATCGCTTAACAGTTTGGAAATTAATTAAGATGCAAACATGGAGCATTCAATTTCTTAAAAGTAACCGTGATTTGTATCCATGCAAGTTCTGTGCTTTTTCCTTGTCCTTTCCTAACATGGGCAGTATAGCAGAATCAGAATTCAAGATGCTGTTATCTTTAAGGCACTGCTATAAGCAATGTGCTGCTGAAAAAACAGCTTTCCGTAGCATGATGTAAACCAATCATTCCAGAACTATATTATTCCTTTCTTTATTCGGTTTGTTACAGAACATCTGAAGGAGACTTTGGAAAACTATGTGGCTGGCCTACGCAAGGTGCGCCTTATCCGTGCAAACAAGCGAGAGGGGCTGGTTCGAGCGCGGCTGCTGGGGGCATCTGTGGCCAAAGGGGACATCCTGACGTTCCTGGACTGCCACTGTGAATGCCACGAGGGCTGGCTGGAGCCGCTGCTGGCGAGGTGAGGTTACGTTCTGGGTGGGGTTTCTCTCCCATTGCAGAAGAGACAGTTTGGCACTCTTCTGCAGTGGAAAAATAACTCCTTGCAGTTGTTTACTGAAGGTTACAGCAGCCTGGACCCTGAGGCACTGCTGAGGTTTGTCTGCTGGTGGTGGGGTACTGCATGGAACTGCGGAAGATCAGGAGGTGGATTTTTTTTGTTGTTTTCTCTTGAGGACCAGGCTGCTCGTTTTTTCTTCGCAGAAGGAAAAATTTTATTTTCAAGACGAGGAATCCTCTCCCAGCTTTGAAACTATGTAGGGAAAGGTGTCTACTGTCAGTCTGGATGGTAGCTGAAAAAAAGGTCTGGAAAGATGCATGCCCTAAGACATCCCCTGTTGCAGGGTGACATGCACATAAGCAGATTGGAATATAAGTCAATAAACTCCACCTTCCTAGTCCCAAGCAAATCCATCTTTCCAAACTTGTTCTGATACAAAGCATCATGGGGTAGGGTAGGGAGGAGTTAATGTTAAGTCAACACTGACTTTTACTTGGACACCGTCTGTCCTGGGACACTGTACTTAACAGCTATGTAGTTTTTCATCTGTACTGCAGATTTGTCAAGCAGTTCAGAAAGCTTTCATTAATTAAAAAAACCTCTAAAAAACAAAGGAAAAAAACCCCAACAGCCCTCCCTAAAAACCAAAATACTAACGCTGTATTACAACTTAGAATATTTATGATGTTCTTGAAGCCTCACCCACGCATAGTCAGCAGCCAGATATGCGCTTTTCCCACTGTCAGTTCAGCCACTGGTACATCTCACCGCAGCCCCCTGCCGCCCCCACATCACATGCACGAGGCTGTATTGCTTTTGCCCCTCTTGCCGACAGCTTACATCTTTATCCCCTTGGATGCCATTAGCAGGTACTGATAGATAGAATACCTGAATCACACCTCCTTGATATTGTGTGTAGAAAACCAGCTCTTTTCAAAACGTAATTAAGAAAAGAAAAAGTCCTTTCCTCCAGGTCAGTGGTTTGATTTGCATCCTATGAAGGTTCCTACCAAATACTGTAGACTTCAGAGAAGGACCAGAAAAAACAGCCCTATGCAAACTGCAGGGAGATTTCAAAAAGCATATTCTATCTTGAGGTGTGCAAGTCTTCCTGATTCCTAGTGGAACTTGCATTCTCAAACTTCCCATGTCCATTTGAAAATATATTTGGAATAATACTTTTTTTTCTTAAAACTGTCATATTTAACTCATTTCTAAATTTCACATCGAGTATATTCCAGTTAACTGTGGGTTAACTTTGAACAGTATAGATAGTGTGAAGAAAGGAAAAGAGGAAAAATCAAAGAATAAGCATAGTTTTAATGACTGTCCTCTAAAGAAACAGTACGTAACTGTGGAGACGATTCCGTAACTACTTCACTTCTTTGGCAAACCACTAGATGGCAATCTTGAGGAAGGATTGGGATAATTTTAAATACAATAAATGGCCACCTGTAAAAAGTTAGCCCTGGATGTGTCTTGGAATTTTTGGCTGCCTTGCTGCAGATGCAGACCTCATCTCTAAGGGGTTGTCTGCATTGTCTCTAAGGGCATATCTGAATTAAACGTACAGGAGCAATACAACAGCGTTAGCATTTTGCAGTGCAAACATAGTTGTATTTATAAGGTGCCTGTGCATTGTACCATCTAGTTAAGAATTAACTTACGGAAAAGATGATGGCTTTTCACTTTCCTGATTCCTTTCCTAACTGAAATCACATGCCAGCTACCTAAGTTTTACTCCTTTTTTTTTTTTTTTGTAGGAGCAACAAAGAATTTTTACATTTTATTAGGATTTTTATTCCTCTGTGTACTTATCATTCTCATTGCTTTGTACATAAGTTTTATGCAAGTGAGACAGGAGATAGCAGTATTCGTATAAGCCCAACCAAACACTATTCCAATGTGAGATCATAAAGAAGAAAACAGCTGTGTTTCTTCTTCCCTCCGACAACATGAGACCATTTCATACTTAAGGCAGTCTCTCTCAGCTCAGACAATACTTCTTTGGAAATGCTGCTGTTTGGCTGCTGTAATTTCAGAGCCAGAGCCCCTTGGTCAACCAGCAGGTTTTAAGCTTAATAATCCCATGAGGAACTAGCTCCCCGCAAATGACAGATACATCACATGTCTTCCTTGTTTGGTTCAGTTTTCCTCTTCCTCTGGAATATGCAAATCAGAAAATGCAGGGCTAAAGCAGGTACCAGCATCTTGAAGTCAAACAAGTAACTTGATTTCGGTGAACTAACAGAAGATGTCTAAGACCAGTGTAGACAAGATTGCTAAAGAGTGATTTAGGAGAAAGACCTTAGCTTGAGCTTGCGCACTTGAAGGTGATCTCTCCTAGTACCAAGAGAGACCTTTCCATAAGTTGAGCTGAAGACAAAGGATCCTGCTGCCTTTCATAAGAGCAAATGCTTTTGGAAAGGAATACATAAAACCCTGCACAGTATTGAGAAATGGGAGGAAAGCATTTATCTTCTTGCAGAAGTAGACCTGCAAGAATTGTCGTCAGCTCTGATGTATTCTTAGTATGATTAAGATCTTAACTATCTTTACATCAGCCTTGCTGATAGGTATGTCATTCTTCCGCACTATCTTGCTTCTCCTTTTTATCTCCTATGTTGCTAGGGTTTCTGGAGGTCTTCTTCATGTATGTTTCACTGGTGGACATCTAATACCAACGGCGTTGCATGGTTGGTTTTTTTAAGCTCATGGCTTCCTTTTGAGTTACTGTTGTAGTGCTCAGTACAACATTTTGCAGATGATCACAGTTACAAGAACAACCATGACCTTAAGGGCCAAGAAGCTAGGTAATTTATTATTCATCTTTGCAGAACTATACAATTGTGCTGCTCTCTTAATGTCTCAAAGGTAGTTACCTGTACAAAATGAAATAGACATTTTTGGTGCTGGCTGTGGCAGCCAAGCCAGATGCTCAGTGTGTTACCTCAAGCCATCTGGCATACCTCGCTTCCACTGTCCGAGAAGGTTGATGCTTGCCAGGTGCCTACAGCTGAGTCCGTCCTTATGCATCCTCCTGATGCATCCCCATCAAGAAATGGGTTGTTATTCTTGTAGCCTTTATTTCCTTGTATTGCAGCATGAATTGAAAAGGAGCAAAACTTAGTGTTTGGTATCTGTAAGGGTTCTCTGTTCTTGACAGTTCTAGTTTTTGAGAGAAGTTTCTAATGGGAGTCACCCTTTTCTTTTAAAAACATACTAGGATTGCGGAAGAAGAATCAGCTGTCGTCTGCCCTGTTATTGATGTTATTGACTGGAATACATTTGAGTACTTGGGAAATGCCGGCGAGCCACAGATTGGTGGATTTGACTGGAGGCTGGTCTTCACTTGGCATGCCATTCCTGAAAGAGAACAAAAACGAAGGAAGTCCAAGACCGATGTGGTCAGGTAATTTTTACACTCTTATGAAGCTCTGAATGTTGCAAGTGTTTTTGATGTCACTTGGAAATGCCAGGGTCTGAAAAATATTTGAGAAATGAGCATATTACTAAAAGTTTTGTATTTTGCTTAGTTCCCCTTTTTTCCAAAATAGGTCTTGCTCACCGTGCACCTGGAGAAATGTTGCTCTAAGAGCTGAAATTCCCATGTAATCTTCCATATGGAATCTTTATTGCATAAGTAGCCCTTTGACTCCTGCAGGCAAACTCCCACAGACACTTATCAGCACATGGAAAGGTTCTAAGTAGTAACTAATACTGAAGGATGTCCTCTGTGAAAAGCAAATAGATCCATGTTGTAAAAATGTATCATGGTCAATGATGAAAAAGGGGGGAAAAAAATCATCAGTAAAAAGGCAGAAGTACTTTTGGAGGCTTTATCTGCGCTGTAGTGATAGCGGTGTTTCCTTGTGGTGTTTTCAAAGGTGAACTGGTTTCCCAGTTCTTTATTGGGAAGAAATGATACAGCTCTACCCACCGTAGTTTCTGTGAAGGGCTAACTCACAGGAGCTCATGCAGATGTCTTCCTTGCAGGTTTTAGTTTTGTTTTATTTTAAGACAAGTTGCAGTCATTCAGTACTATTTGTCACTCCATGCTGTATTTTTAGGAGAGGTAAGGTAAGAGTACAAACAATCCATCTGGAAAATGGACACTGTAGACAAAATCCTGATAGCTGATGGTCTGTGTTCGACTTGGAAGTTGTTGTATAGCAGCAGTGTGTTGTAAGAAATGGAGCAACTGTGTGGCACTTTTAACACCACAATTTTATTAGTGCTTGCTTTTATTTATAATCTGTTGTTTTATGGGCTACAGAAAATACAGAATTATTTTTCTCAGTCTTTTCTAGGTTGCTTATCATAACAATACCTAGTACTTCACAAATATTAATGAACTTAGCAACTAAGTGAAAATGTTGTTTATTTTTTTTGAAATGGGAAATGCAAGGCAGGAATTTAGTCCTTCTCAGCATATGTTAGTCCACATCCTCCTTAAAAAAAGTTTCAAAATAGGGTAGATGTTTTTTAGATGTTTTTAAAGCCTTTAGTTTAAATATGATGCTTTTCTCCATGACAAGAAGAATTGTCTTTGGCATGCCAAGGGGAAAATGATGAAGGATAAAGCTTCACAGCAGCCCGGGGACTGTGAGCTTGGCAAGTGTCTGGAGAAAGCAGCAGTGCCGAGAGTGGTGTCACCGACAGCTATGTGTGGAAAGATGAGATCTGGAGTGAGACAGAAGAGCTTGACTGCTTATGGAGTTTGGGGGTTTTGTTTTGTTTTTATTTTTTTTTCCCTTCCGTCTCACTTCATCTCATTCCATCCTTTGAAACAACATATGACACTGTAAGACAGCGTTTCTTCAAAAAGATGGCTGGTAAAATTAGTTTTGACAGAGTAAGAGTGACTAATCACTGCACCTAGCATTTGTTAGTATTTACCTCAACAGCAATTTAGTGAAATTCATAAAGTGTCAGCTGAATTTAGTTCCAACTGGCATTATATGCTTGGCACTTTAAGGAGGGTCATTTTTTAAGACTGTAAACAATTAAGAACCATATTGAACAAATACAAGTTTATGTGTATGTGCACACACTACCCTAGTGGAAGTACATGCCTTAAGTGTGCTGTTGCTCTGGGCCTTGTGGTCTTCGACGAGGATCTGGTCTTGACCCCAGATTTTTTTCTCCTGGACTTAGTAAAAAAAAAACCCAAACAGTAGGGCAGATCTTCTTAGGAAAAAAAAATCTCTTTAGGGGCTCTATTTACTTAATTCTGCTCAACTGATGTCTGAGAGTTTTTCCACTTGATATTAATGGGATCAGGAATGTTGTTATTAATTACTGAAGCACAGACATTGGTTTATTTGTTACTTAAGTAAAACATATAAGGATACTGCACTTACAGTTTCAGAGCTAATATAATTCTGCCACAAAAAATCTTATGCTCTATTATGTGAAGGTAAGAGACTAGTCATTTATTGTCTCTCACAAAGACGCTGTGATTGCAAAAATTTATATTAACACAATGTTTATCTTCTCCGATTTCATTGTTATTTTTATTTTAATACATTCTGGAGCTTGTTTCAGATACAATTTTCTACTACAAAATTAAATTTAAATGGCCTGATGATAACAGATCAATGGCTGACTGTTACTTTGTATCCAGAAAAGACTGAGAAAATGGAAAATCAAAATATACTGGGTTTTTTATCTGTTGCATTGGTTCATGAATTTTTTTTTTTGCTTTTTATTCAATTCAGAGTTACTATCCTCTTTTTTTAGGTCTCCGACCATGGCAGGAGGATTGTTTTCTGTGAGCAAGAAGTATTTTGATTATCTTGGTTCTTATGACACAGGAATGGAAGTCTGGGGAGGAGAAAACCTCGAATTCTCATTTAGGGTAAGTGGCTCCATTAAAAGGTTTTTTTCCTGAGAATAAAAACAAGCATCTTTCTTTCTTCACACCCTTTTACTTAATGAGATAGCTGTTATGTAAGCAAGTATTAAGAAGAGAATATTTTGGGAGATGTTTATATGATTTTCTTTTCCTTGTCACGCTTTGTTATAGCTGTATTTTCCTTCTGAATAGGCATTTAAAAACAATTTTTAAAAACATGTCTTTGTTTAGAATGCCAGTATAAAATGTAAGTAGTGGTGTGATATTAGCGGATGAAGTTTACATGCTGTGCCTTGAAGAGGATTGTTGGAAAGAAACATTTATAATTCTCTGACATGACCAGAGCTCTCACCGTGGTTGATGGAGCGTGCAGGAGGCAGCTGGTGGCAATTACCAGTGGGGCAAGACAATCCAGCCCCTGCACTTCTTTAAGGCTTTATTCTGTTCCACTTCAGGAAAAGTTTGTGTAAAGGTTGTAGAAGATGATGGGGAAAATGTCCAGGAACTGTAGAGCTGCACCCAACCGGAGGAGGGTGGACCAGTGCTCAGGTGTGAGGCAGATAGATAGCTGGAATTAAAAGGACTTACGGTAGGGGAAGACAGGCGACACAAATCAGTCCAGACTGATGAACGAAATAGTCTTGTCCTCCTCAACTCTGCAATTACCTCTGCTGCTGCTAATTCCCACTGAGCACTGTCTGCCTGTGGTTTGCCCTGTACCACCTTTAGCAATCCAGTGGTGGTGTAAAAGGTACGCTGCAGGGGTGTGTTTGGCTTGCAGGGAGTTCACAACTTAGTATCCTGAATTTTCCTTGTTTCCTGCTCATCATCAGATATGCTTTATGGTCACATTTACATTTCCGTGCGTGGATGGAGCAGCTCTCTTCTGGGAGGCCAACATTTTTGCAGGACAGGCTGTGCAGTGGCCAGCAAATATGCCAGGGCATGTTAATTTTCCTAGTGCAGATTGCCGCTTGGATCCAAATTGTGCACAACATGCGCTCCTCTATTTGATTTCAAGCCCTTGTTCTCATGCTTCCTACCGTGAGGGTTTTTGTGGAAGAGAGCAGAGCACTATGATGTTGTGTAACCGTGTTCTTCTGGCTGCCCACAGTGCTGAAGAAGGTCAAGAGGGATAAATCAGTGTTAATTCTGTTGTCTCGGTGGCTTCTAGACCTGCCAGACCTGAAAATTAGGAGCATGGATACTGAAAAACACTGTAAATTAATTCATTGTTCTTCTCATCTCTGAAAACACCACTCTCTCCTGATGACATGAAAGGACTTGTCCTCAAGCCTCCTCTTTCTCGTACTTCGATTATTCTAAACGGAAGAAACTCTCTATGGTTTTGAGAGGTGCAACAAGGACAAAGCTTCAGCTAAAAGCACGATGACTAAGAGAGATAGCGGCTGCATGCTGAATGCAGGATCGAGTCAATGTGCCTTGATTTCAAATTGCTTAATGCTGTTTGGCTGGATAAAATTTCACTTCATGGGCCATTAATGGGCATTGAAACCCCTCTTTCTGAGGGATGCAAAACATACCCTTTCATCTTCCGCCTCCTGCGCATGGAGCAAGGGGAATCTGGTCGTAAGTTTTTTTTCCCCCCTCTCTGCTCTTGGTCCCACTAGTGGCACTGCTGTGTAAGTTTGTTTCTGGTGACCGCCGCTTGATACACCCACAGTCTGTCCTTCAACCCACCGTCACGGCACGAGAGAAAACCACATCTGTGCAAAAACGCAAAATTATTTATCACTAAGTCCTTTCTTTGGTTAGAAATTTCATTGCCCCTGGGGCTGGGTGATAAGCCTCTGATTGCTTGGGGTCTTCTCTTTTCTGATCTTTTTGTATGGCTTCTTGCTGTCTGGATCTGGAAATCCGTTTTTCAGTGTAAGCAGCTGAGGTGGGCTCACACCACTGGGGAGGTTCTTTTGCCCACCCAGCTCCCAGCAGACCAGGCATGAGCCCCACACTGGGGGGCCCAGGCGCAAGCAAAACTGCAGCAGAGAGAGGAGCAGGAACAGAGTATTTTCTGCAGTTTGTCTTTGTTCAGGAGGTAGCATCCTTTTTTTTTTTTTTTTCCATTTTTTAATTTCTTCCAGAGAACCTAAAACGTTAGAATTGGAGGTGGTGGAGCTTATAGAGCTTTTCTTATTTAGCGTTCATTCATTGACCCAGTGATTAGGTCACTTGTCCAAAGACCCTGGCGGGGATGAGCATGCCAAGGTGGCATCTGTACTTTTACTGTAGCGTTTCATAACGCCACCATCTGTCTCCGAAAAGAAAAGAAAAAATATCGGTAGTCTGCATGCACCAAGATGAAAGCGAAAGTAAAAATGAATGTCACCTTGTTCTCTTTTTCTGCTGAAGGAAAAAAGTACGCTTTTATGATGAGCTGTGAGATAGTCAGACCTAGTAGAGAAACATATTTTCACGTAAGCATGCAATATATACATGAAATCTAATGTACTTCCATGTTAAAGGAGGTGCAAATAATTTTAGGGGACAACCTTCTCCCGAGTCACTTGTTAAGCATTCAGTAGTCAGCTTTGGTTTCTCTAGTGAATACCTTGCTTTCTCTCTCTTCCTTGCTCTTCATTTGTACCTCATTATATATGGAGGTCGAAATGTTTTTTACATTCAAAAAAATAAATAAGCCTTTTGAGGCATTGTTTAGCTGAAATATACTTAATTTGTTCATAACAGAGGAAGACAAGAGTAATTTCGAACTGTTTTAATAAAGGAAGCAGAAGTTAATAAGCATTGCTTAGCAACCTACAGTTATCTTCTAGAGAAATAAGGAATTTTAATTGTTGAAAAATCAGCTGTTGTGGAATTCTCTTTTTGGCAGCAATTTAACAGAAATATGGTTGGTCTGTTTCAGTCCACTTAAATCTGACTTTATGACAACAGAGTAAAAGAACGTGCTTCCTCTTAACTGTACATTTTTACTTCAGTAGTCTTTGTGGTCTGTTCCTCATATCTTGTTTAAAAACAGACTGATCAAAACAATAATGATCAATAAAAATGCTTATATGGAATAGAACAAATATGGAAATTGTTAAACTTTTAAGAAATGTAATGGGGCTTAATATTTGCTGACAAACAAATCTCATGATAAATTTCAACTTTAAAAAAATAATCTTGGATATAGAGATAACAGTGTAAGAAAGCCGTTTTGAAAAAAAATTCAAAAAGGGAGATCTTAAAGTGAAAGCAGATAGCTGGTTTCTTAGCAGCTTTCAAAATGGCAATGGTGTAACTCAGATGTGAAAATATGCAAACTCTTTAAAAGATCGGTACAGAATTCTAGCTTTCTTGTATAATTCCTGTAATCATCTTTCTGTTCACATGACAAATATACTTCTTCCCCAAAAAGCAACAAAAAAGGAGAAAGAAACCTCTCATAAAAAGCAATAAATTAAACTTTTAAATCCAGGAAGTGAAGATTATCCAGTGGTCCCTATAGTAGAATAATGAATTATGTATACTTTTAAGGGAACTGTTTGCTTTTAAAGTAAACATATGTATTAGAGCACTTACAATTTTGCTGTTAAGCACAGTATTGTACCACATGTGAAGATCTGATATCATCATCCAAACCAAATCGACAGAGACAACACTTGTTGATTTCTAAATTAAAAAATTTGAGAGAAATCACAAGTAACTTAAAATTAACAGTCTGAAGACAATGTCCATCTTGTGTATGCTGAAAGCCTTCATCAGGAGTACCTTTCTAGATCCCTAAAAGTCACAGGGAGAGAGATGGGGAAAAGTGGCATCACTGATCTGTTGCAATTGGTATGATTTGCTGCCTCATAGCTTTCACTCTTGCTGTGTTAATTTGAATAACGTGCAATTAAAATGTATGTGCTTTACAAGAAGGTTGTCAGGGAGCAAACCTCTCTACCCCTTAAATATGTCTCAGCTAATTTCCCTTGTCCTCTATCTACAAAGGAAAGGTGAGCTGCCAAGTGCACACAGTTGAACACACAAGGTCAATTAGCTCACTGGAGTGCCAGTTCTCCAAAAAACTTCCACAGAAAGTCTGTCAGAGCCTTTGGTGATAACCTCAAATTTGTTGAAGTGCAGCAACATGTCCCGCCTTTCCTCCCATGTGACAATTTCAGAAACCTTGTTTTGGGCACCTGTCAGAAACAGGTTGTCTGCCACATGGTACCTAGTGTTAAATGGAAAAATATCTGGCCACACTTTCCTTTCATTACATCAAACTTGAGGTCAGGGGCTGTGTGGGTGAGGCTGCCAAAAGTCCATGCTTTTCAAGGGAGATAAGAATAATTGAAAAAATTTCTACAGAGTTCTGAGACTAGTGTCCCTGTTTGGCAGTCATTTATGGGCTTTGTCTCCAGGGCCGTGTATTTCCAGACTTGGAGAGCTAGAGGCATGAGGATGAGGGCAGAGTGAGTTCTACCAATTCCACATTCAGGTTCAAGTACTTTCCATGACAGTAGGGATATTGTTTTAGATAGGAGAGGCTGTTTCCAGTTATCTTGGCTGGACCACCATGGGTCAGTTACAGAATTACTTTGTTTTTTTTCTTTTCATGCGTTGGTTCTTGGGTTCTTTTCCCACCTTTCCAATGAAAAAGTTAGTTATAATTTATGACTGGGCACTCGTACCTCTCTTCTGAAATGGTGAATATAGAAATGGAAGCACAACTTACTGTTCTCCAGTAATATGACAAGCTTACATGGTTTGTCAAGGCAACTTCCCTGCAGAAGACAAGAGTATGTTTCTGGTAAGAAATCAGTTATCGGTTTCTTTGAGGAGGCTATTCATATGGCTAATTGGGATTAGAAACATGGCTGTTTTGTTACGTAACTTGAATTGCAGACCACAGTGGGGCCTGCAGAAATATTGTGGACCATTTATCATTCCTTCAGAGAAAGCAGAGCTAAGAAAGGGATAATTGTACACCATGTGAAACCAGAGATGAGCTTATCTCTTTGTTGCTCCCAGTGATTTGCTCTGAGTTCACAAGGATGTCATTTAATCTCATCAAATGAGACATACAATTATTGTATGTGTTGCTTACAGTATGCTGTGATGTTCTTGAGAAGGTATTATACTTGCAAAGACTTATTATTACTATATCTGTGTCCTGCTGGCAAAGATTCCAGTTAACGATGCACAATGTCAATTCTTTATTCAGATATGGCAATGTGGAGGAAGTCTTGAGATCCACCCATGCTCTCACGTTGGTCACGTCTTCCCCAAACAAGCTCCATACTCACGGTCTAAAGCTTTGGCAAATAGTGTGCGTGCAGCTGAAGTGTGGATGGATGAATATAAAGAACTTTATTATCACCGAAACCCCCACGCTCGCCTGGTGAGTTCAAGTCTATTGTTCTGGGAATTTCAATAGAATTTGTTTTCAATGAAATAACTATTAATTTAGCTAATATTTAACATAAAGTGCTCTTTATGTTTCTTACTTCTTCTGCAACTTTTTCCCAAACATAGAATAAGTGTGTATATAGTTAATTTTTAATTCTTTGGAAGAAATCAGAAATTCTGTAAGACTAAAGAAGGCCGCCTTTATGTCAATATTAAATGAATGAATGAATAAATAAATGAAAGAATAAAGTTAAGCAAGGTGACCCAACTATGGAACAGCTGTTTAGCCTGAAATTTATGCTTCTGTGAAACAGCTGATACAGGATTCTATCAATAAAGAATTACAGAAGAGACACACAATTAACAAACGTTAATCAACAAGGTTCAATGGACAGTAGATTTTAAGTGAACAGCATGATAATAATCTTTAGAAAAATTACCTGTCTTGTGATAATTGTAAAACTTTGATGTAAGACAAAAGGGATTTTTCTGTTTGATTTACTGCTACACAACATTTGGCTAGAAATAAAAAACTGAACCAAAACAAAATCAATATTGCAAATATTAAATTAATTAAAAGCAGTTCTGGGAACTTGGGTGAAAATGTGCCTAATAAAATGTTTGAAGTATCAGTTATGGGTGGCTTTTGGGTTTTTAAAAAATGTTAATATTTTTATTTTCTGTCAGGAAGAAAATATGAGATCACTTGTTTGCAAGACTTTTCAGGAGATAAATACTGTAAAAGTTGAGTAGGTCAGAACAGCAAAGCGGTGTGCAAATTCATAGCTTGGATATATTTATGGTGAGGAGCCTGTAGGCTGGAAGACAATAACACTGAAATATCCTCCCAATGTCTAGAAATTACTTACATGAACCTCTGGCACAAAGTCCAAAATTCAGGCCGAGAAGAAATCACTCTCTGCTGTTGCTTGTTTCTGGAGGTGCTTAATCTTTGCATGGAAAGTTTTACAAGTAGGGGCTTTCTGGTTTTGTGCACGGGGGGAGCTGCCCTGAAGTGGGTTCCTGGGCACTTGCCTCTGGCTATGCCGGACCAGGGAGGACGACAGGGACCTACCCACACATTTGAGTAGCCTACCCCAGTAGACATGCCAGCGGAAAAAGGGCTCCTGAAACCATTATGCTTTTAAAAGATATGCGGGAGGACGCTGGGGAAGCTGAATTTGGTTAGCTTCTGTCTTGTGTTCCTTTGGATTAAACTGGGTAATTAGATCATTACAGTCTATGCATTTGTAATAATTGTTTTACTTTAACATCATAAAAGCCATTTAGGTTTTATTATTAGAGTCTGACTTTAAGAGAAATATGGGTTTTGTGTATCTGAAGATGGAGCTCACAGGCAATGCCAGGTTGGTTCTGCTTTTCATATGCAAAGAGAAAACAGCAATAAATGCTGACAGTTTTTCATGTAAAGTTCTGGGCAGCTGATGTCTGTGATGACAGAACTTCAACTTTAAAGGATATTTGTGTGTTAGTATCGGAAGCTTTGCCTGTTGGCTTACTGTGAAACAGTGGATAAAAGCTGAGACTCGAGTGGTTTGGGTTTTTTGCACGTATCAAAGCTGCCGCCAGTGCACTCTGGTTTCCATAATACTCTCTGCACCTCTTGTTGCCGTGGTTGAGTTCAGACCCCTTTACTTCATCTAACCCAAATATTCAGTTCCGTAGCATAATGGAAAAGTGATTGATGCTATGGCTGCAGAGTTTGCTTGGGTAAAGTTTCGCTTCAAGATTAATGTTCAGACCTCGGAGCTAATATGTCATGCTGTTTGTTTATTCAAGCAGGCATCTCTGCCTCTATTTTGCATCTGCTTTGTGTTTTCAGTGATATTTCCACAGCTTTGAGAAATGCAAGTATATTTGTGGTTTGATGAAAGAGTGCATCAAGCGACCTGTAAAAAATCTAGGGGCTACAAATGGTAGCTCATGCCTGGCTGTCTGAAGTTCCTAGTCAACATAAAGATAGATTTTTGAAGACAATCATGAAAAGATGTGAACTCTAATCCAATCCATAGACAGGGAAAAGTCTGCAATGAGAGCTTGTATCTGGAGGTCTGAGATTTCATACTCCCCACCCCACAAAACTGTGAAGTTCAAAGGAAGCATTAGCAGATTTTACCAATTCCATCAGTTGAGTGTAAAACGGTCTGTACAGGTAATTTGCAAATGGATGGTGGAATAATTTAAAATTCTCAAGATTCATTCACTGCTTTTCAGATTTTCAATTATCCAGCTAAAGGAAGTTTTATTTTCCAATACGCCTTCTCAGTTCCCAGCAATCTGTATTCAAGGGCTTCCTTACTTGCAGATTTAGGGAGTTTTCTCAGGCGAACTGTTTTCTAGAATATTTTAAAGTTTTATGTGCACTGTTCCAATTCTTTTCTGTCAACATTCAATAAATGTAAGGATAATGAAATCAAATCCAGCACCCAAACATGGGGATTTTTCCTGGCTAAAAGTCCTACTCATCACTTTAGCATACGGTTCCTTATAACATATAAAGATAATTCAAAAGAGAGCATCTGTTCTGGTTGGGGTTTTTTTAATCGTTTTTTTTTTCCTTTTGTATTTTCTTTCAGGAACCATATGGAGATGTGGCAGAAAGGAGACTCCTTCGAGAGAAGCTGAAATGCAAAGACTTCAAATGGTTCCTGGAGAACGTGTACCCAGAGCTTCATGTACCTGAGGACAGACCGGGCTTCTTTGGAATGGTACGTGGCTACTGAGAAAGGGCCTTCTCGCGGTTCTCTGAGCTCTCCTACTAACTCAGTATGAAGGTACTTCTGTGCCAAAATCAATTTGGGATTTTGGTAGATTTCAGTTAGAATTGCTAGGCTTTGAAATGTGGTTTCTGTCAGAGTCTTTATTCCGGGGGATGCTGCTGTTTATGAAGGAGTTCTGTGAGAGGGTAGGAGAACAGGTAATGTTGCCATGAATTACACCTTCCAAGTGGTGACATCTTGGGAGTGTTAAAAGCAGCAAAGGATGAGGTTTTTTGGTTTTTTATTTCTTGAAACATTGCATAGCAAAAAAGAGAGCGCCTGAGTGTTGACTTGAGAATAGAAAGGGTGCTTTGAAACACGTATTTGCACATTTTATCTAATGAAAACTATGACATTGTGATGATGGGAAAGAGAGTTGGTGCTGTGTGCTCCCAGATCACACAGGATTCTGTATGTCAAAACCAACACGTTAATTTTTAATCTGGAGGTCACTTAAGACCAGCACAGGTTTATAAGCAATGTTCATTGATTCAATGTCAGAATCCTCTTCTCCTTTTTTAAGACTCGACAGCTTTCTGTGCTATTTGCAGCTTACAAATAAGTATAAACTATAGCTCCAGGTGTATATCACATTACTGTAATCTCATTTGGAAGGGATGAAAGCAGAGATGATGCAGCAAAATACCCACTTCCTCTGAAAAATCAGCAGATAACTGCTGCGTGTCTTATTAGGAAGACAAGGCTGCACCTTTCTGCCAGGCAAAGATGTATAAAACGCCTTCCTGATAACCAGTGCCATGTTGACTTAGAAGAACTTTTGCTGGCAACTCAGTCACTCTGTGGGTGTAGCTGAGCTGCGTTCCTGCACTGCTCCATCGCATCCAGCCCGTCTCGTATCGCAAGTCTTGCCTTGCTGCCATCTGCGCTTCGGTTACTCAACCTCTGTTGGGTCAGCGGAGGAAAAAACCTGATTGTTGTGGGGGTACAAAACAAGACAGGATCCAAGCCTCCCTGCCGTCTTCCCCGAGAGCTTTGTTACCTGTTGGATGAAAAAGAACCTGATGCGGAAACGCTGTGGTTTCCCATAGGGAGCTGCGTTTCCCACGGGGAGAGCCGTCAGAGCTCCCACAGGGAGCGTGTCACTTGGCAGCAAAGCCCTTAGGAGCCTCTGAGGGAGCAGCTGCCCTCCTCCATTTGCCTGGAGTTGGTATCTCTGTGTGATCACTGGCATGAAAGTTGATATCCACCCATTATCCGGTACCTTGAACAGACCCCGGTACAACATCACTTCGTTTTTTGTTGTTTTGTGCTGGATCATGAAGTGACAAGGTCAGAGAGAGTTGAAGCGGTAAATGTTATAAGACTCACCTTCCAGGACCATTTGAGTAATCTTATGCTCCCCTCCACCTCCATCCTTCACCCTCCAAAAGAAAGCCGAGGGTGGTGGTGGGGATAGCGCTTCAGCCCCCTGGGGAGGGGAAGGGGTTTATGCAGTTTCTTTCACGATTTAACTGCATGTGTTACCCTCCGGAAAGCTGTTAATAATACCTAGAAATAATAATTCTTGTTCAGAGCTGCTTGAGGTATCGACAGTGTAATTTAGGTGTGCTCTATATGTTTCTCTAAAAAAAAAAAATTCTTAAATGCTGTCATCTAGTTGTGAGCATAAGAATATAACAAGTTATTTTTTTTCTGGAAGAATTTAAAATGTGATTAAAGTACAGTTATACTCTTAAGAAAGTGACAGTGAAAAATGACACCAACTGATTTGTGGATATTGAGTCCCATCTGCTAACTTCAATGAATCATTGATCGTGTTCTTTACTCCTGCCTTAGCCGTGTAGTGCTTTTCTAAATCACAAAAATACTGCGTTTAAAAGTGTCGGCTTTGTTAACAACTTGGCTAGTGTGAGGTTATTTAATTGTTCAAAGAGATTGCAAAGGGATATGGAGATTTCTCCCTCTCTTTAAAATCTTTACACTGAAGTTGAAAAATCTTTCTAAGATTACCCATAGGTTAGCTGCCTAAAACTTTATTTAAACATATAGAATTTTGAATATTTTTGCCTGAACTGTGTTTGCATTCTTATAAACTGCCTGAGGCCTAGGAATGAGGCCCTACTCCTTACTAGTAAAATTAGTACACTTCATACCAAAATCATACAGCGTAAGTAAACCTGGAATGCCACAATGATGATTTCACTCAGTACCCTGAACAAAATCATACTTTGAGACGGGGTGCTATCAATATTACAAGTGTTCTCATTCATAAAATTTTTTTTTTGTTTTTAGTGTTTTTTTTTAACTCGTCAGATTTTTCCATAAAAGTTTCAGTAGTGGAACTGTGGAGTGAAGTTCAAAATGTAAAATTTCAAACATGAAGGGTACAGAGGCCATTATGAGATGAAATTTTGGACGAGATAGCAACATTAGATATAAAGATAACTGCATGGACAACTTTAAAAAAATAAATTGCCACAACTTCAAGGTCTATTCCCTTTTTTGCACAGCATCTCTGTAGGAGCACATCGTAAGTCCCTATTCAGTATTTTAATGAAAGAGCAAAGAAAATTTGGAGAGGTTAATGTGATTTCCCATCTGAGGTCCCAGAAATGTTTTGTGCAGTGGCATATTAAAGCAAGGTGAACTAGAAGCTCATGGAGCTCTTAATGAGTGTGGATCAAATCTCTTCTCAGGGCATCTCAGCTGCCAGGGTAGGGGCATAGGCATGGTCTATCTTCTATCTATATATAGGTATAAGGAAGAAATTTTTTACAATGAGGATGATGAGGGACTGGAGCAGGTGCTCAAGGTCAGATTGGATGGGGCTTTGAGCAACCTGATCTAATGGAAGATGTCCCTGCCCATGGCAGGGGGGTTGGATTCAGTGGTCCCTAAAGGTTCCTTCCAGCCCAAACCTTTCTGTGGTTGTATGATTCTACGTCCTTGCTTGGCTGAAGAGCTGTCATTTTTAAGCCATACAGAGCCTTGGGCAGCTGTACAAACAGTGTATTTTTGGTTCTTGGACTACATGCAGCTTTGAAACTTAGTGTGGGACATGAACTAAACATTTTGACTTTGATTTATTTAATTCCTTCTTTGGTGTGAATGAAGCTGGTAGGCACTTAGTGGGTTAAACTAATAAGATGTCAGTGTTTCCATAGCCATAGTGATGGCTATTTTCACCACCTATTCTTAAAGGCGTCTGGGACTGATCAAAATCTAGAATTTTTTGCATTGACAGCTTCCTTCCACATTCTCCCCCAAGACCATCTTGTCTTCATTGAATTTCCAAATGCTTAGTCATAATTTTCTTTTTTTAGACCAGATGTAACCTAAAAAAATTAGGAAGAAATATTTTAAGCCTTTAAAACTATGAAGAATTTTGTTTTGCTGTGGCATGAAAGTGTTTTGTAAATTATTTAAATAGTACATAATATATATGGACAGGCTTAGAGAAGAAGAGATCTTATCTATGTGGCTTAAGTTTTGTGATTAAAAAAGCTATTGCATTCTGGTTTTCCAAGTTCTCAGAGGTATCAGGCTCCAAAACAGCCTCCTCTAGGGTATACCTCTAAAACTGCATTATTATATGATTTGTAGAGCTGCCACTTGAGATTGAATTGGTACCCAAGGTTATAGCTGATTAGACCTGGAGATCTGATGCCCATCACAGGAATGCCCACTCCATTGGCTGTACAGCCTCTGAAAGCTTGAGACAGACTTTTAAAAAGAAAGTTGGAGAAATTCTAGTGTTTGATATTAGTCTCAAGTGAACACACCGTCACTTGAGACGTGTGCTTGAGGCTGCCAGAGAGATCTGGACTTGCTGGGGTGACTAGCTGAATTCCAACAGCAGTGAAAGGAACTCATCATCAGTTCCTTCAAAGGATCTTAGTCATCAACGTTGCATACCCATTTCAGCACTGCACTTAATAAGTTAACAGAAATATGAGAATATTCACTTCTCTCTTTTTTCCCCCCCAAAAAAGGCTTCTATAAAATAGTATACACTCAGTAAAATCGTTGCCTGTGACTGCTCAGATTACCTTTGAGGTAAAAGCTTGTGCTTGGTCAGTGCAATGAAGCTGTTGGCTTGCTACAAATTCATATCTTGCTGTGTCCTACAGTATCATCGGCCCATAACACTAATGCATCAGCACCAATGCCACTGTGGCAGAATAAAGAGGATTCTGATCTATTTTGTGGATGAGGAGAAAGTTTGGCTGTGCTCCACTGGCCGTATTTATCAACTAATGTAATGAAGTTCTAATGTAAAAAATCTGTTGTTGATGCTGTGCTTACAGTTATATGAAATGGAGTTTATCTTAAAAAAAAAAAAAGAATTATTTACAGAATGCCATCTAAATTGCATCGTTACAGGCAAATGTCCAGATGTTAAGAAACAACAGATTTAAATTTCTACAAGAAGTAAGGCGTGAGGGTCTGAGATGAAATATGTCAGTAGTTGCTACCTCCAGAGTGGTAACTAAATGGCACAGTAGAGTACACCTGTGATGCTTCAATAGGACACAAATGTTGTAGAGACCAGTCAGTAATCCTGTATGGGCAGAACTTTTTATAACTGAACTATGTATTTTAATGGCAAGGTGATCGACATTTTTCTTGCTTCTGTTTCTCTAATGCAGCACTCTGCAAAAGAATTAAGGTAAGTCATGGAGAAAATTTTGTTCTTTTTGCATGATTTGTTTATGGTGGATATGGGAACAAAGATAGCTTCAGAAATAAATGGATGATTGCTGTTTTGATAGAGCTGTTGCACGTAAAAGGAACTTACACTGTGTATTCTCATTTAACAAGAGAAAAATATTACCTTCACAAATTCATACTTTTTTCTGCCTTGGAACAGAGGGCTCATTTTTTTTATACCTTTTTTCCCCCCCCCCCTATAAATGGTGCTACAATCAGATTTTTAAATCTGATTACTTTCAAATCTTTGTTATTTCAGATCAGGTCATGTAGCAGCTTAGTATGCACTATTCCCACAGATTAGGTCTTGAACATCTATTAGGCTTCCTGATGAAATATGGGTATAAAAGAACATCTACCGATGTCTGATAAAACAAACTAAAGAATCAGGATGAAATATGGAAATTTAGGAACATGTGTTTATGTATCAGATGCATTTATGCATGAAAGAGAAAAATGAGAGAACATAGGTGGTAGCATCCTGGGAGAACAGGCTCAGTTTTAAACTATCTGAAACAAAGCTTAAGTAAATAATCTTTTACGCAGCTTTCGTCTTGTTGGCTGTATTTGAGCATTGTGTAACATGCGTGGGAGAGTTACAGCAGTTCTGGTGGTGCATGGTGTTTTAAAATAGGTTATTTGAAATTCCAGGCCACAAAAGGGAGCACATGCTAGAGCACGTGCTGGGGGCTGACAGCGAAGGGCGCACGCTCGGAGCGGTAGCGAAGGTGTTGGGCTGCCTGGAAGGGCACCGCTGATAAGTGCTTTGCTACCTTTATCTTCCCGTGGAGTCAGGAAACAGTCAGGCAAAGGCATACGTTGTTAAACATACTAATGAGAGACCCTCTGATCCTGAGGACAGTCACTGACAACAACCAAAACTGATTTATATTTTTAGAGATACAGTTACCCTTTTTAAGTGGTTATGACTTTAAGGTGACATTTTTTGATGTAGAATGTGAAAATGTGAGAAGTGTATTGTTTGGTTTAGTTAGTTCCGTGTGTTAAAAATAATCTGTAAAAGATACTTTTTGTTCCTGTTTTTTTTAAGGGTAATTCTTGCCTAATGTTATGAAGGTAAACAAAATGTCTTCTTTTGACAGCTCAGGGAAGGCTGCAGTGGTCTAGTGTGTTCCTATCAAACCTTTCTGTAGAAAGGGTGCCCAGGGGATTTCTTTTGCTTCTGGTAAACTTGGATGCTAAAACTGAGGATGAATTTTTATCATACGCCAAATTCAGACATTAGTTTGTCCTGTACTGAAAAATGACACCAAATGTGTAGTGCAAACGTGTTCAGAGAAGAATTAAGAGGCAAAGCCTGTAAGGGTAGGGCTTATGTCCTACGTTTATAGATTTGGCTCCGACAGGAGAGCCTCACACGCCCAGCAGCCCTGCAAGGGGCCCCAAGCCATGGTGGCTCGGTGGTCCTCCCCAGCGCCCCAGTGTATTGCTGTTGCCTTGGGCTGTCAGCCCAGGCGTGCTGAGAGCTTGGCTCTCTTTTCAGCAGGAGCGGCACAAAGCAGCGGAAAGGAGACGTTGAGCAGCAATAAAAAGTAGAAGCTGGGAAAGCGAAATATATGTAGAACACAAATATTTAATTTTCCAACTTGTGCGGTTTGCTCTGTGGTGGATTTGGGTCCTGCGGGGTTTGTCTTGTTTGTTTGGTTTTAGCCTTCTGCAATCCCTTCCTGTCCGTTCATTCTCTGCGTTTGGGAACTGAGGATACAATTATCACGACTAGGGAGGAGCGGGGAAATTACACCTTGCTGGAACAACTCTTCTGAGATTTACTCTGCTTATTCTTTTTGTCTGTGATATAATTACACTCGGTAACAGAGGCATTCAGCTTGAACCTATATTTACAGAACCTATTTTGCTCTGTGTAATTTTAAATTTGGTTAAGTGGCTAATACTACAAGTCAGTAATTGTTATGGCTTTGTTTAACTTATTTTCAGTTATTTTTGCCTCCTGAATATTTAAATGCAAATCCATGTTAATTGGCCTGATGTTTTTAAAGTCGGGTAGTGTAATATTTAAAAATTTGATCTAGAAGTTATGTACCTGTTGTGTCACAGATCAGCAACACTAGTACTGACGGTTTAATAGCACACCTAGTGTCTCTTTACAAAGACATATCTTACCCCCTTTCATGATTTCTGGTCTTAAAATCTGCCTGCTTGTTCAACCTCAAGAGGGTACTGGAGTCCTTTTGAGAACAAATCCTTCTAACGTCTCCCATTTGACAAACTGAGAAAAGTATGTAGTCGTCTTTTTATAAGAAAATTGAACAAGTAGATCCTGGGGTGGGGGAAAGCTAAAGACATGGCAGACTCTTTTGTTTCGCATGAGTTGCTAGCTTGTTGGGTCTCAACACAGCTTTTTATAGTTACTACTAGTTGCTTCATTTGCAAATACACTGGAACACGGTGTCATTCCTAGGGGAAGACATTGTGTCTGGCTGCTTCCATGCCCAAAGTCAAAGATGGTCCCAACAGTTTTGTTTCACATTATTCTGAGAGAGATGTTGCTGTTGGATCTGTTTGATCTATTCCAATTATTTTGAGCCAGCTCTGGGGTATAAACCTCACATCCCAGCAGGATGGGTATAAAATGACTGCAGCATATCTTGCTTACTTTAGATTAACACTTTAAAATATTCTTTTGTTTTGATTAGCTGAAGAATAGAGGAATGGCAAACTTCTGTTTTGATTATAACCCTACAAATGAACATAAGATAACTGGACAAAGGGTCATATTGTACCCATGTCATGGCATGGGACAAAATCAGGTAAGATTCATGTTTTATTTTCATTTTGACTAATGCTATCTCTGTAACGTAAAAATTATGGTAAAAAGCATTGCAGTAGGGCTTAGAGAACATATTGCCACAATAAGGTGATCTTACATCGACTTTCGATGCTTTTAATTTTGACATCTCTTGAGGTCAGGCATAGGGTAAAAGGTGAAAGCAAAAGAGAAATATAACTCGTAGGAAAATAGTTCTTATGAGATGACAATTTTAAAGTTATCTTTTGTTTAGCTATCACTAAAAGATTAACTGAATTTACTGCAAAGGTATCAAATCGCTGGATATTAATGCACTTTCGTCTCTGCTGATGGTGCGATGTAGCTGCATACCCTTGGTAGCTCGCACCAGGCTGAGCAGTGATTGTCTTGGAGCTGTGCAATTAGTGCTCCCTCTGCTGGCATCCAATGGACAAACTCCCTGACTGGAATATGAACAGGTAAAGGAATGTACGAGATGACACAAGAGGATTGCAGAGCCTGAGGAGGAAAGGCCAAACCCAGGAAAGGGGCGAAACAATATTAGAGGAATGGGCACAAGGCACGAGAGGGCTGACGGGACCCAAGGAAAGGGGGCCAAGGTGACAGAGGGCAGAAGTTTGGGACAGAGGTAGGGTAACAGGCGAGGAGCAGGGCATGTGTGATAGTGGAAGAAGTAATTAGGAGACACGGGGATGGAGCGTGAAACAAGCAGCATCACTGAAGAGCTCTTTAGTGGAAAGGGACAGGGGCCTGAACATGGGAGCTGAGTTACCAGTTGGCAAATGGAGGCATGAGTAGGGGTGACAGGTACCAACTGCAAGAGAAAGAGTGGACAGCAGGAAGAGCTATGGGCCGGGGCACAGAGGGAGGCTAAAATAAGACAAGACATAGAAGTACAAGTGAGATGGGAAATGGAAGTCAGGATTGCTGAACTTGCACCTCCTTTTTCTGGCTCACAAATACCTGTGAAACCTACAAGCAGGACATCACTCTCCATTTCCTTCCCATCCCACCGGCCTTTTGACAGTCGTTCCTAAAAGGTAACAGGCTGCTCCTGGTGGTGTGAATTCCCTAGCTCAGTTGGCAGGTGACAGTGGCAGGATGGAAACAGTCAAATCTTCCACACATACATTCACCACTGTCAGCTGATGGGACTGATGGTGACAAGGTTGGTCATCCTCTAGTTGTATCAACGCTAAGGAGAGCAAGGCACTTCACTACAGAGTTTCACAGATGTTTGCTGACGACAGCCAGCCTTTAACTTTTGTTTTGTCCTTGGAAGGGAATCTGCCATCCTAATCCCAAGCTCTTCTGCCTGTTCTCCTCCGGACTGCTCTTATCACTATGCTCATTACAATACACAGCTTTAGCAGCAGACCCTCATTACAAAGCTTCCCTCCAGTCCCCTGCCCTGCATCACATGTCACAAACAACTCCAGCTTCTCCACTCCATGTTATTTAACACTTTCTTTTCCATGCTGGCTGGCTCCCAGTCTTTCTCTAACGCTCTTGCTCTGTCTCTCCCCTCACTTGTTCCCCCCACCAGTTACTACCCATACTAGGTCACATTTTACTCCTTTTCACACACCTTTCTTCTTTCCTGGCTAGGTCCTACTTTTAATCCTCTAGTCTTCTCTTTCTCGTCCCTTCCTCCAGTTGCAGAGTTTGTTCTACCGTTCATCAGTTTCTTCCTCAAATAACGCTCCCTGCTGCACATTCACAGTGTCTCATGGTATAAAAGAATAAAGCTTATTCTCCGGAGTACAGCTCAGTAAAGTTATTCTCCAAAACCATCTTGATAGTATTTAACATTAATGAAGGTTAACTTGGTCAGCCATATGTGTCTTACACTCCAGTACACCCATCCTCTGGCATGATATGCTAGTGGCAGGTGGCTGTTTATGTTGGGGACAACTGCAAAAGCTCTTTTCACTGGAAGCAATTCTCCACTTAAAGTGACCTCTGAATATCTGAGTGCACTGTGCCGAGAGGAGAGAGCTCTGTGCTCTTGATTATTTAAATGGGAGCACCTGCTCCCATTTTATGTCTCAGTAAGTAAAAACACTCAGAAAACTGAGATCTCTGGTAATTTGTTGCTATTTTTCCTTGAATCCATGGCCTAAATGAAAGGTTTCCCTGTTGTCCTTTTGAGTTCCTTTTCTGTAAGCAGTAAGAAAGCTAACTGTGGGTTGTTTAAAATTAGCATGTTCATTACAGCAAGAAGGTGAGGATACAATTGTGGTGATAGGAGCTGAGCGTATATAGAAGAGAGGCAGAAAATACGCAAAACTCTGACTACTCGGTGCTTGCACCTCAGGCTGCTGATGTGTTTTGGGAGCATCTGCCCTGGCAGATGAGAATGAAAAGCTTTGAAATTCAACACGATTAAAGCACATTGCCCTTCTTGGTATGGCCAGGAAGCAGTACAGAGGGCACCAATGCGTGATGGCAGGAAGCCGACCAGATGTGATAAGAGGATGGGAAACCACTGAGCAACCAACTTTGTCTGACAGTGCCCTCCCAGTATTCCCGTTCGCAGCTGCTAGAGTTGAGGCAAACAAAGAGCTTAGCAAAGCCCTTGGGTTTTCTGAAAAAGGGGTGTCAGACCTGGTAATGTCTTTGCTGGTTCTTACCATTGGGTGCAAACTTCTTCCTGCATGCAGAAGAATGGTAGCCAGGCACAGAGAGGGATGGGAGTGTGTTTCAGGATTTGGAGAGGTATCCAAAGTCTGCCTCCATCTCCGGTACCACAGAGCACTGATGCAGCTGGGACATTTGCTGTAGATGGCCCAGAAAGGGGTAGGCACTGGATAAAAGCCTCATCAAGTTTCCCAGTAGCACTTAAGGGAATCTACTGGTTCTCTGAAGGAAAGAAATGCAGTAAGGCTACTAGTTTTTGGGCCATGGATCAGCTTGAAAATGCTTCCTTTCTGCCCACAGAACCCATGGGGCAAGGAAAGAGCACTAAAAAACACTTCTCCTTTGAGAAGGAAGAGATTTATCTCACGTATTACTGTAGCTTGAAAAAGCCCAAAGCCTGAAGTACTTCTTCCATTTGAAGCAGTATAGGGTAAAGAGATGTATAATGTTCATTGGGCAAGGAGGCAGAAGTGCTTGATTGCTAATACTTAGCAATAAAACCCCAATCCTTAATGTTATTCAGAAATTAACCATTTTACTTGCTTTACTTCTCCAAAATCTGGTGTGAGTCCTTGAGAGGCCATTCAGGAAAGATGTCAGTATTAAGGACCGCTCTGACCCAGTAGTTGCTCCACCTACTCTTGATGCATCCAATACAGTTAGCAGCTTGCAGGCTTTCACTGATACCAAATACAAACTGCTAAAAAGAGTTATTATATCTTATAAATCCACTAATGAGCAAGGCTCTAAATGTGGCCTTGTGAAAGCAGCAGCTGTAAAAAAGTGTCCGTCCAGACACAAATGAGCAGGAGTGAAGCTTCTTTATTTGTGAGTTATAGGCGTAAAATGAGCTCCCTTCCAGGTCACTGTGCCTTTCCATGTGCCAATCGGATACTGAACCTGGGAACTAAAGCCTCAAGGCCAGGGAATAGCCCCTGCCTATTGGGGTAACAAATAGTAATAAATAAATTGGGCCAATATTTGACATTTGACCTTTGTTGATGAGACATTTCTGGCATTAAGCGAATGTTGTAAAGGCAGTGCAACCTACATCATAGGACCCGGTCCTAGAAATAGGTTTTAAGGGAAATCAGAGTCTCCTGGATGTTATGTCAGCAGGTGGACTCCAAACTTGAAGTTGCCTTCTCAAAACACTCACTTCCCTTTGTGGCATCACAAATGAATGGTGGTGGACATGTTAGTTCTGGGGAGATCACTTGCATCACTGCCCAAACAAGCTTATCTGTGATAAGCTGAGGCAGTGGACAGCATTGGGCTGTGTATGGCTTTGACAGCCACCTCATCAGAGAAATTCCTGATTATGATAAAAGGAGGGGCAGAGGAGATTTCATAGTATCATAGAATTTCCTAGGTTGGAAGGGACCTTTCGGGTCATCTAGTCCAACCATCAACCTAACTCTGACAAAACCCATCACTAAACCATATCTCTAAGCACCACGTCTACCCATCTTTTAGAAATCTCCAGGGATGGTGACTCAGCCGCTTCCCTGGGCAGCCTGTTCCAATGCTTAATAACCCTTTCGGTGTAAAAATTTTTCCTAATATCCAGTCTAAACCTCCCCTGGCCCAACTGGAGACTGTTTCCTCTTGTCCTATTGCCTGTTACTTGGGAGAAGAGACCTACACCCACCTCGCCATAGCCTCCTTTCTGGTAGTTGTAGAGAGCAATAAGGCCTCCCATCAGCCTCCTTTTCTCCAGGCTAAGCAACCCCAGCTCCCTCAACCGCTCTTCGTGTAAGACTTGTTCTCCAGACCCTTCACCAGCTTGGTTGCCCTTCTCTGGACGCGCTCCAGCACCTCAATGTCTGTCTTGTAGTGGGGCCCAAATCTGGACACAGTAATTGAGTTTCCTGAAACAAGTACCATCAGCAGAGTCTAGATCAGAGCTCTTAGACCTGGAAATGGATGACTGCAGACTTCGTAATCGCATGGTCCTGTTTACATTAAAACTCCATTTCCAGTTTCTCTTTCAAGGTTAATTAGCCGTGGTGGTTGTTAAGGATGGTTTTGTGGTAAGTTCAAGTATATACAACACTTCTGAATTGCTACAGCCCCCTTCAAAAAGCCTTACAGTCTCTTTCTCCAGGGGTGAAACAAAACAAAGGAGGATTTCTTCTCTCCCTCATCCTTTTATTGCTTTCCACTAATGCAGCTATGCTATTGGTAACAAGCAATTTTCTGATGTGTATAAAACTGTCCTCTACCCTACTGAGTATAATCTAAATCAGATCTAAACACACATCCGTGCACTATAGTAATCTAAATTATTTACAAGCATGCTAAATACAAACAGCTCTCAATCTCTGCCGCTCTTTAATGAGGTCCAAAATTTGGCAAGTATCCATGATAAATATAAAAATTTTAAGGTAGTCTTCTGCCATAATTGCTACAAAAGCGAAGATGTTTTACAGCATGTTCAGAACACCTCTGTAGAATATTGTACAACAAGCACAGCCCATAAATTGTATTTAATAAAGTTTTGTTCATGTTTAAAAGCAGCTGTAGCTGACTTGCTCCAAATAATACCCTAAAATGTTATATAATAAAATGCTCATCACCATGCATCCCGAGTACTTTGTAACTGGAAATGAACCTTGACCAAACTGCATTTGAACTATGCAGTGAGCAACTCCTTAATTAAAAGTAACATTGTTTTGTGACAACTGAATTAAGAAGGCATAATGTCAGGCTATAAGCTGGTTTCTGCCCTATTTTTAAGGGCGATCTAAAAAGTGAAAGTAGGATATTGCAGTCAAATTTTACAAGTTCCTTAATGCTGGAACGTCTGTTTTCCAGGGCATTTATTCACCATTTCCTACATTTTAAGTGCTACCAGAGTAAACCAGTGTTGTGGTGAGATTGATTTTCTGTAAAATAGTAAGCAAATGGCAGCAGTTAAGGCTCCTTGAATATTTTTGGCAGGATTTCTCTCCTCAATAGCAGCTTTAATATGTGAACTTAATTATAGAATCTTATTGTATCCTCCTTATAAATACTGTCTTGTCTACATATGAAATGACTCTTGTCCTTTGTTTCTTCTCTTGGGTTTGTAGTTTTTCGAGTACACATCCCATAATGAGATACGTTACAACACCCGACAGCCAGAAATCTGTGCAGCAGTGGATTCAGGGACTGACTACTTGACAATGTACTTGTGTCAAGAAAACGTCCACAGTATTCCTGAAAACCAGAAGTTTGTTTTCAGGGAGGTAAGTGTGTCTGCTTGGTTTTGGGTTTGTTTTTTGTGGGAGTGGGTGAAAAGACAATCGTAGAGGTTTTTTTCTTTTTATCTTACTGCCTGCATCATGCAGGCTATGACATTGGCATAGATCTCTTGGAGAAATGTGCTATCTTGGCTTTTAATATCTGAATGTAGAACCAGGGTAGAAGCAGCGTGCAGGTGAAGAGCATGCCAGTCATAAAGAACAGGAAGATGAGAGGAAGGAAAACACCTTTCTTAACCTCAAAGGAGTTGGGAAGGGTGGCAGAGGTGTCTTTTTGCCCTGCCCACTCCTAGCACCTGCGGGCTGCTCTGTTCTCTCTCACATCTCGCCCGTCTTGTCTTCTCCTGAGAACTGAGATGCCTCCACATACCCCTTACCCAGCCAGTCTCAGGGCTGGCCTACTTCTGCTCTCCTTTCATTGACTTCTTTTATTTCCTGGAATTTATACCACCATTTATCCCTGATACTTCACGTACCACCATTACTTTACACTCTTTTTGCTTTCAAGCGGTGCTTCTCCTCTGCAAACCATCTCTCATGACCCTCTCCGTGAGCACCAGAAGTGCTCCCTGAGCTTTTCTGCAGCGTAATGTGCAGTTGTGTAATTTGATGCACCATCAAAAAATACCTTCAGCTCTACTCCTGCCCCTACACAGGACACATCTTACTGGCTGCAGGAACTCAGCAAATCTTTTTTTCAACCTTTTTCAACTGCCTACTCCCAAAGCGGAGAAATACTGAGAAGTATGGAGTATATTTAATAAACATAACATGAACTTAGGAAATGCTGTGTTTAGTACTTTTTAATCTCTGAAGGAGTTCCTGGATGCCTTAGAGAAAATAAATTGGATGAAAAATGATGGCCTTGGTCAGGTTCTGGAGTGTTATTATTTGGCTAAGGGAAAAGGTCACATAATATATCAAAATGGTGTATTTACATAATGTGTCTGCATAATACATCTAAACTCTAAAGGCTCCATGGCTGACAAATTACATGCTTAGATACTACCACCAGTGATAAGTGGCAGAATAAATTCTAAAGAAAAATATGATAACTACTGTCCATTCACTAAATCTAGTCTGGATGGAAGCTTACAGTGATATTACTGAGTAAAAAAAAAAAAACCAAACTATTTAAAAGGATGACTATAAATGACATTTCATTTTTAATGCTGACTTTTAAAAAAACTTTTAGAGGACGTATGCATTAATCTCTAAGATGACACATATTGAACAACCCTCAGTCACTTCAGGAAATAATTGAGAAAACACAGTCTTGGAATACATCTGTTTCCACTGCACTCCTAACCATTAATTTCTAGTATCTGAAACTTTAGGAATTATTTTAAATCTTCTTTCCTTCTCGTAATCACTTTGTGCCTGTGTGTGATTTGAACGTACTGCTCTGCTCGGATTCCTCTTCTTCTGTTGCATTAAATCAAAATCACCAGTCCCCACCTTTCAAGGCAAGTGATGGGTGAGGTGTCAGTACCACGTTTCTCTTGCTTTGTGCGGAGCAGTGTCAGACACTGGAAAAGCTGCCCTTATAGATGTAGCATAATCAAAGACTTGAACGGCCTTCCCAGCAGCCTGGCAAGAACTAAGTTCTTATGGGCGCTGAGTCAAAAACGAGTGAGGCAGATATTGATTAGTTAGCTCCAAAAGTTGAATTATCACGACGGAAAGAGGAAAGTCATTCAGGAGTTCAGTCTGTCAGCAAACCCGTGAGCAACCACATGCTGCTGGTCTTCAGGGGCTACGGCTCTAGGTGTAATTAGTGCGACATTCCTAATGACGGAAGGAGCAGACTTCTAAAGGAGTCAGGGTTATGCTCAGAAACATGGTGTTGGCATTTTTCTTTTGAAGCTGCCAGATGCTTTGGAGATGGTTAGGTGTGGGAATGTCACCTGGGCCAGAGGAGGGGTCCCGGAGCAGGGCAGTTCTCCACAGCTGGCTACGCCACGTTTTGGCAGCTCGCCCTCCTAGTTAACAGTGCTCCTGGACTGGAGCGAATGACATGAACTGGAGATGAAATGTGCTTGGAGACTCCCATAATAGGAGGGCCCGAGGCCTCAAAATGTGTTCTTTAGGGAATCTGATCGTGGAGGCCTGGCAGACTCTACACCTCTGAGGCAGCTGTGCTGCCTCCAGCAAATCAAGCGAACTCCACACACATCTGCAGGCAAGGGGCACGCTTAGATATTTTTTCCTTTTCCACTAAAAATATACCCTGTGAAGAAAGGTGGGTTTTTTTTTTTTCTGAGAATATATCCAGTATCTACACTTAACTAATAACATTTACATTTCACTTGCAAGACGTGCAATAAGTTGGTGAATTTGGGCAATGCCAGTACTTGGCTTGGGTTTTCTTCCCATATTCTGGTGCAGTAACAAAAGGCAATGGAATTAAATGAAGTTAGCACATCCTTTACAATCTTGGATGTCAAGACACAAATCACTCTAAAACAATGTTAATCTAAGTATAAAAGCAGGGTCTTTTGATATAGTTTCAGAGATCCTCAAGGTAAGCATTTTAGCTTCACTGCATGGCCCCATGAGAAGGACGTGTGTGATGTTCATTATAGATGTCTTCTATTACTTTTAAAACACATTGTCATGCCTGTAATTTTTAAGACCTGAAAAGCAAACATTATTTCTGCCTTTTGTAGGATGGTACTTTGTTTCATCTACAAACCCAGAAGTGCGTACAAGCCCAGTCGAATGCTCACAATGGTAACCCAGCACCACTATTACGACCGTGTACCAACTCGGACTACCAAAAATGGTTCTTCAAAGAGAGAAGTTGATCCAGATGTCATCTAGGATATAGCTGAATACGAAGATGTTCTCTTTCTAGTCAGCAGTTAGTCAGCCTTTTGAAAATCATCACCTAAGTGATATATTTTTGTATGGAAAGAACTGTAATTAGTTTACAAGCCTTGAATTTTGTTTTCTGGAGCATTAAAAGGCACTAAGGATTGAGAGCTACATAAAGTAAGTGGTGTGGTTATATCATGCCACAGAATCTGCTCCTCTTCTCTTTATTTGGCAGCTACATAACTGCTTCTGAAGTGTCTTAGGTTCTTTTCACAAGTGATGATATATTTTTTTTTAATCTACTGTGTGAAAGGCAGTCAAAATAATTGCACTAATGTTACCTGCTAATAACTTAAAGTGTTTATTTTTCTACTAAAACATTCTGCAGTTGGGCCTTTTAACAGATACTAGTTAATAATTATTCTTGTCTTTTAAATACCAAGAAGGTAAATGTAGGCCAGATTCTGCCCCAAGTGACTACCGCAAAGCGCTCGCTGAAGACAGTGTGGATTTGCACATGAAGGCAGAGTGGGTCTGCATGGTTTTGCACAAATAACGATCTAGATGGATACAGACTGCACATGCTTGACAATGCTATACGTAAAATGTTGCGACAATTCTAGATGCTCATGGCACTTGCCAAATTTCTAATCACGCTTAAGTCTGGTTTTGGAGTAAAATGGGGATTTTCTCATTTTTCTTAAAGAAACAATATTTAAAGGTGATGCTCTGGGAAAACTGTTTGGATTCATATGGATCCAGATATGCAGCTGTGTCACAGACTGCATGATTGAGTACCATTACATGGATTTTTGACGTGCATCAAACTTTCAAGATCAGACTTAGCAATAATTCTTTTGACAAATTCCAAAATTAGTTAGAAAAAAAATAATCTAAGAAATTGTCTTTCATTAAATTGTGTTTAAATGGTTCATATAAAAATTATTATGAACAGAAATGGTTTTGCAACTAAGTGATATGCTATGCAGCTGATATTAATACAAAATTAATTGTCTTTCAGATATAACTTGCGTTTTGTCTGGGAGCAACTTTTCTGATAAGTTGGTTGTGTAAACACATAGAGTTTTCAATAAAACATGGGGTTTGATCTGCAGTGGTACAAGATGATTTCTGCTGTGGTGTGTGGGATCTGCCTTACCCAGCCACACAAGTAGTGTGTGTAGCAATATATTTGGTCGTTGACCATCATCATTACAATGTTGATGAAAATGGCTTCAGCTTATAAGGAAGGTTTCTTTCTATATCGGCTGGAGGCGTGCTTATGTGTAGGAGCATGAAGATTTCAACCTTTTTCCCCTCAGAAGTCTTGACCTATGTTTTGATTAGTTGTGGATATATTCTGCTATTTGCCTTTGTTTATGTTTTCTATAAATAATGTACAGCCTTTTCTTTGAATCCTCATAAGCTCATGCCATTTTGGCATACCTATTTATATGATTAGGGTGTGGGGGGAGGGGTTCCGGCCTGTAGGAGATGCATATGTAGGTTCTTCCAAGGTCCTTCTAAACCCATGTAGGTCGAACGTTTTTGTGAGCACCTTTAAAGTTTTGTCTCTGTGGGCTGGACTGTTAAAAATGATGTTAGAATTAATAAAATATTTTGTGATTCAATAGAGTGGGAACTGTCTTTACTACTTCTTTTGTTCTTATGGTCAGTGGTTTTCTTTTAATCATTTCTCTGATCTCTTGGGCTCTGATCCCAAGATGCAGCGCTTGGGAGAAGTTAAGTTCCTCTTCCTGAACTCAATAATTCTTCTGTTCACCTGCTAGCAGCAGTGGTATGCACTTTGCGGAGCCACAAATCAAAACTGGGTAGGTGCATGAAAGAGCTGTGAGAGATCCAGCAACACAGCAAGGTTTTTCTGCTCATTTCTGCTTTGCCTTCTTGACTATTTAGGTTAATGAGATCCCAGCTATTACAATTGTAGACAAAACTCTAATTGACCTCCATGGTCAATGTGGTTTTCTTAGTTTTGAGGCTTCAAGATTTCATCACCAGGTGGTGCTATGCAAGTGAAACTTGATAATTGGAAATTATTTTCCATATGTCTTCCCACTCCACACTTCTTTTAGAGGGAAGTATTGATGTTTTGGGCTTCTGCTTAAATGCAGGTGAACTGTTTTCTCATACACCAGCAAACCTGCTAGCCTGGGTTGAATATTTGCTAGGCAAGCACGCTTATGTTGAGTTCAAAAGCAGACATTGAATGAAGCAATATCACCAGCTTGCTCCCCTTATGTTGGCCTGTTAGTCCATCTACTTACCACTTTTCTCCTTGAGATCCTTTTCTTCTTCTCAACTCACCGGACTTGTATTAATGTCTAGGTTCAGGTCTGGAGGGTGAAGGACTCCATCAAGCACCTGAGAAACAATGCACATCTTCAAACTTCCTTTTGCAGGAGGTCAGGGCTACCTGCTGAGAAAAGGACTGCAGCCTTTGGGCTTCTCAGCAGAGAAGGGGCTGGATCCCTCACAGAAACAGCAAAATTGGAGGACTTCTGTTGCAAATTGATACTTCATCTGGTTCTGGCCTCCTAGGGCTCTCTTTGAAACACAGAGAGAGAGGAACGTTTTCCATGTGGTCCAAGTCAAGAACCAGTAGGTCTCCCCTTTATTAGTATTCATCTTGCTGTTACACTTAAAGACATGTGTGTCTTGTCCCTTTTGCCACTAACCATGTGAAGCACCCATAAAATCAAAACTTGCAACGCAAGCTTATTGATAACCTTAGATTAAAATAATGAGATGCTGGCAGTGCAAACTGGGAAATCTCAAGAGTCCTCCTTCCATTTTGTACCATCACTCTGTTCAAAACAAGAAAGGACATTTTTTAAATATAGCAAGATAGATTGAACATATTGTCCTAAGAAGGTATCGTCACGGTGCCACAGTACACTGTTCAAAATTCTAGGACACAGATGATGAAATCCGTCTTCCAAATGGATTTTATTCCTTCCTCATTGCCTAGCTGTGAATACAACCCCTCCCACGTTTACTGTCCTTTCTGAGACATTATACTGGATCAGCATGATTCCATGTTCTCTCAGCTTCCTTCCCTTCCCCTCATCTGCTATTCCTTGGGTATCCCTAGGTACGGGGCATATTTGACGTGGTTGAGGTGCAAAAGATTAAGCCAGGAGAAGTACTTCCCAAAACTGAACTGTGCAAAATATTTTCCCAATTTTCCATATCCTGTGCTGAATACACCTCATAAGGGGAATAGTAATTTGCAAGGAGTCTTTCACCTTTAATAAATTACCTGATTATCTCCAAAATGAGAATTTGGCATTGTAAGTACTGATTGAACTTGCTGATTTTTTGGAATAAAAAAATTTTAAAATATTTTTATTTCTTAGTCTTTTTATTCCTTTATGAAAAAAAAAAAAAAGAAAAATAATTGCCATGCAGATTGCAGTCTGATTCCTAATTCTTGATCATATTTCTTTGAACTCATCAGGTAGCTGTTTTGCCATTTTTTTTTCTTTTACTCTTCCACTGTTCTCCTTCCATTTAAACATTGTGGATCTTCTAGAACTTACTGGATTTTCACTTCAACAGAAGAATGTCTGTGAACCTTCCTGCTAAGAAATCAACCACTAAAACCTTTGTATGTGCAGTCTTGACTGAACCTTTATGATGGAGGATTGTCAGAGTTTGCACAAACGTCCTGGAACAACAGTCATCGTTGTATACGCATTGGCCAACATGACTTAGAAGCAGTATTTCTTGCTAGCTCTGATGAAACAAAGACTGAAAACTGTGTTCAATTTTTTTTGGAGTTATAGGAAGTGGTACAATTTTACTGGAAGTGGAAATTCATGCTCTTATTCCGTATGTATGAAAACACAGGCAGTTACACAGAGATACTGCTGGGTTTGTAATTCACAGAATGGTAGGGGTTGGAAGGGTCCTCTGGAGATCATCTAGTCCAACCCCCCTGCCAGAGCAGGGCCACCTAAAGCAGGTTGCACAGGAACCCATCCAGGTGCGTTTTGAATGTCTCCAGAGACAGAGACTCCATGACCTCTCTGGGCAGCCTGTTCCAGTGCTCTGCCATCCTCAAGGGAAAGAAGTTCTTCCTTATATGTAGGTGGAACTTCATATGTTCAAGTTTGTGCCTGCTACCCCTTGTCCTGTTCAAATTCTGATGTTTTAATTCCATATGGCTCCCTTAAAGCCTTTCAATTGTGAAATTAAAAGTTGAGCTTTGTTCTGCTACAGTCATGATGTGTAGAGAGCCTGTAGGATCATAGAGTTGTGTCTATACGCTTGCAACTGGGGGGGGTTTTGGCAGTGTTTGAGTATAGGCTCGTAACAAAGACAAAATTTTGACAGTGCTAGCAAGTTAGCTGAGATATGTGGGAAAGTCCTTGGGAGGGAGGGAAGAGAGGGATAGCTGAGCTCCCCCTGTTCTGTTGGGGCGCTAGCAGTTGACTGCAACAGCAATAGCTGGGTTGGAATTAGCGCATTGCAGTATTCTTCCACTCCCCATTTACAGAGGAAAACAATTATGTATGTATATGCAGTACTAAAATGGCTATGCCTAGATCAACAGTTTTCAATCTTTTTTTTCAATCCATTACTCACTGACATTTATATGAATAGACAAAGCCTGTTTAGACCAGTCCTAGTCAGCACCGACAGGAATGACGTGGCTGTAGATGACATACTTTTAGAGACTTCCAGGATTTCCAGAGGGGGTTGGAGACAAAAACAGGGCAGGACCTTCTCAGTGAATTCTCCTAACTCCAAGAGCAAGATGGAAGATGCAGGCAGTGAGTTACTGGCTTGACACGTAGTGTGACATGCTTCGTGTAGCATCAGATCTCCTCCCTGAGTGGGAGAGGACTTGCAGCAGATGCTATTTCTTTCTTGGTGGTAAAGGAAAAATAAGTTTTCTGAGTTTCTTGAACTTAACCATACTCTGAAGGTATATAACTTGCAGCTGAAGAAAAAAGTGGTCAAGAGAGTCATACCAGTACTTCGGCTTGAAATACATGAATTAGGTACTCTGCGATGAGCAAATATAAAGAATATATAAAGAACAAAAATGTTAACTGTGCATACACTTAGTAATAGCTGGGAGAAATTGGAAATTATCATTAGCAGGAAGACACTTGACGTAGCTTTTTACTGAACTATAGTTGAAGGATTCACATGATTGAAATGCTGAGGTGACTGGGCAACATTTGATTTTTGAGCAAAGAGAACAGGATTTACAATTCTTGTGAACTGATATTTTAGCCAACAACGAATAAACAGGTACAGAAGGTATCTGGTATAGACCACCAAATAAGAATATAAAGCCTTTTTGCATAAGAGATAAAGGATGCGTGCTACTTTAGAGGATTTCATCCTAGGGGATGTACTTTACTGATTTTATGGTAGCAAAACATTCTGGGGATTTCTTAGAGAAAAAAATAAGGCAGCTGGGCAGGTGGCGGTGCCTGACACAATCTTTAACGAGCAGTTTGGTGCAACTCTCCTTTAGGCCTCCTTTTATTTAAAACGAACTGTTACCTGGGCATCTGTTACACATAAACAAAGGACAATACCTATGAAAGAAGAAGTTTCTCAGTGCCAAGAACTGGAAAGCAGCAGGGTTTACATAATATATCTATACATCATGTTGAAAACTTACATGTGTGCAACATGAAAGCTTTTGATAGGATTGCAAATGAAATCTTTTAAAATGTCAGAAATATAGTTCTTTGTTAAATCTAAATTTAGCCTCAGTGCATCTATTACGATATTGTCTTTAATTACATGATTTTCTTGCATTATGTTCCCTGGGGTTTTTTTCACAAAAGATGTGGAAACTGTCTTTTTATGCCTCACTGAGGAAGGATTTTGAGAGGCTTACTTTGCCTAATCCTCATTGTTCAATATATGGCCTTATTTACTTCTCCATAGTATATCCCTAGTCTGAAAAATAAAGGTTATTTTCCTAGCTTTTTTTTATGGAACTCGAATGTCACAGTGTCTTAGTGCTTCCCAAATATTTATTACTCTATTTTCACAATATGACCATGAAGGAAGAGCCCCCCTGTTTTACTGACAGGGAATGCAGTGACAAAAATATGAAACCACAAGTACCACATTATTAAATACTGTAATTTGAAGTGTAGCTTTGCTTAGTTAAAATGATACCCAGCAATACTCCAGACCTCTACAGCTCAGACACAGGAGCTGGGGTTCGTTTGACCAAAGGTGGTGACCTTCAAACCAGAAACGCCCATACAGATGAACTGGCAACCCAGGGTTCCCACTGCGCCCAGGATGATGTACCGAAAGCATCTCCTGCCAAGTGCCCCAACAACGAGGAAGGTATCATCTGAGAAGTCTGCCTTAGCTTTTTGGGCAAACAGGGGTAAATCTTTGTCTCCTGGGCCTACTTTTGGAACTGTTTTTGTATTCCGTGGCCAGCACTAGCTCTATAACATAGCACTCCCCAGGTGTGTTTCTTTAACCTGTTTCCCCAGCATCCGACTTCCCAGTGCTCTGCGCGGGCACCAGGGGCGGCTGGGCTCTGCTTCCCACGCGAGGGCAAGCCTCCAGCTTTGCGCTGAGTAGAACTGGACAATAACTCTTTCCGACCCGTGCTTGGAAAGAAGCGGGGAGAAGCATTTGATTCTTAAAATAACAAAGGGACATTTGCTGCTGCATCAGCAACAAAGAAGGACGTCAAGCAGTTGCTAGTAATATTTAAGGTATCAATTCTGTTGTACCACATAACTTGGACTCCAGCTTTCTTTCAGAAAGATGGAGTTCTCAAGAACTAGGAAATTGCTTTTTTAAAAAAAAAAACTTAGAAAGCTGATGACATTGCAGAGACAGTGTGAGTGCATGTGTTAATATACTGCCAATATTGTAAAATGATAACAAAAGTGATCCAAGTAACTGTAGTCCTGGTAGCCAAGTACCGGAGAAAATCACAGAATGACACAAGAAGTGAAGAATGATTTTCTGTGGAACAGATTTTGACAAACAATCTATGGCAGATCAGGTTGAGAATGGTGAAACATCATTTAGCATATGAAATTCCAATTAAAAAGAACATTACACAAAACCAATATGGCACCTATTCCTCTTGGCATCCTAGGAAGATCTGTTCTTGGTGTCATGATATTCCATTTTCTGGAGCAACGTAAGTTACTAATAAGTTTGTAGAAAAAAAGTACATAGTTTGATTTATCCTAATTCAAGATCAGGTGCACAGGAGCAAAGAAAGAGGTCATGCTTTTAGGGAGAATGGATCCAAAACATAGTGCAGATTATTCCATAAAAAGGCAGCTCCACAAGGACAACAAACTGACTGGATTCCCTGTCGGGATTAGCTCTCCTGACCTGCCCAGCCCTCGGAAGCGGCTGATGCGGAGGGAGATGCTGAGGTTGCTGCTGGTGGCCCAGTGCTGACGGGTTGCAGAGTCACAAGGGCCAGTTCACACATAAAGGGGAAAAAGGAGAAGTGCCTTGGAAACGCCTCCAGAAATGATTCTTGAGGTGAGGGAAAGTCGGTCTAATTATTTTACAAAAGCAAAATGCAGTGATTAATCTTAGCCCACGTGCACGGGAGAAGATCACTGATACTACGTCCCCTTAAGCTGATAAAGGCATGATGAGAACCGGTGATGGCAAGCTGGTATAAGACATTTTGTTACTGAATATGAGATACACCTCTTAGCAAACTAATTAATGATTGAAGTGATTTATCAAGAGATGTGGTGGACTCTTCATTACTGATGCCTTTAAGTCAATGCTGCTGCATGTCATTCTGAGGAAAAGGCTGCAAAGCGGTGAGTATTACGAGATTACTGGTTGAGGCCTTTTTAGCTCAAGGTCAGACCATGATGATCTTAGAATTTATTAATCTCTGAAGATTCTTTCCAATTTATTGCACAGATGCCGCTGTCGCATATGCGACATAAATTAGATGCATTAGGTTGATCTTAAAAGGTTTGCCTTTGAGTGACTTCAGGAAAATTATGCAGAGGTGTAAAAAGTGAGGGGCCTAAGGCAGGGTTAAGCAAAGCTTTGCATTTTCCCAGTAATGCCTCCCATGTGGGATCCACCTGCCTTTGAAACACACGGTGGGACACACAGCGTGGCCTCCCAGGTCTTCTCAGCAGGCTGTACCGCTGCTCGGGGAGTCAGCGAGCCGCAGTGGAGGGTGGGCAGCGAGAATGTGCTTCCCGGGGTGTGGGGACACGCTGGGAGCAGGGTGGGAAGCCCTTGGCCAGTAGGTGGGATGGGGAGACAACCCGTTGGGAGAACAGGCGAGGAAAGGGCTCACCTGCCCCAGGCTACTCGCAGAGCTGTTGGCGACCTACGGGGGAACCCAAGAGCCCTGCTGCAGCCTTATTTTGTTTTATTTTATTCTTGTAGCCACGAGCGGTGCCAGGCTCCAAGAAACAGCCAGTTCTGCGGGGAGGAAAAAAACCCCAACGAAACGATGTAAAAAAAAAATAAATATAAATCCTGACTTCTGCTCTTGCGGAACAGCCGGCTCCTGCGTGCCGCAGAGTTGCCACGGCCCGGGTTGCGCGTGTGCGTGTGTGCGGGGGGCTGGCGGCGGTGCCAAGCCCGAGTGGGAGCGTGTTTGCGTGTGCCGCGGGGTGCGTGGGGGAGGGCGGGCTGTGGCGGGG
>VXBO01001644.1:797965-914978 GCA_013400135.1 Rhinoptilus africanus | reverse complement strand
AAAAAAAAGTCTTTATTATGATTCCTGGCAATAGCTTTTTGTTTTCTAAATCATATATTTAAGAAAAAGAATAAGTAGATGAGCCTGGCTAAATTCCTTATAAGCTGTTCTTGTGAACTGTCACAGAGAGTGTGCAGTTTCAGTTTTATTCTCGTCTTTCACTTTTCAGCGCAGCAGAGGGTTAGAGATGTACAAAGGGTGCAAAACAGTTGCCTTACCTCAACCCTTTCTAAATGTTATTTAAGCTGATTCTCATACAGCAAGAAGAAATGTAGCCTTTATTGTCTTTTGACCCTAAAGGACTAAGTCTATTATTCATTGATGTTATTCTTTTTACTCTTTCTTCTTAGTGTCAACTTCCGTTTATTTCAGGCCTTTGAAGTTGCTCGATATAATGCACCTTATATAAGTCGATGGTGTATGTGCAGGCATCTGATGTGAGAAAAGTGATTTGGGCTTGGCGTATTTTGTTTTCCTGTTATGGCTTCTGAGAGACAAGGAATTCGAGCAGTGGAGATGGTTGGTGGATCCAGCGAGGGCTGACAACCCCAGAGAGGGGTTTCATGCCATGAATCTGTGAGTGTTTCCAGGCATGTCCAAGGCAGAAGGGCTCTGCTAGGGCTGGGCTTCATCTGACCTGGCTTTGGAGGTCTGGGCTGGAGATATCTCCCTTCAGCTAGTGTGGTGGGGTTTCCTGTATCGTCAAGGAGTAGGCATTTCTACGTGGAAAAATTCATCTGACCTAATTTAGGTGACTATTTTAAGATAAAAAGAATTGTATCCTAGAGAAAGCTTATTTCTCTCTGTGAAGTATAAAGGGAGCCTCAGCAGGATAGTATAGATGTAGATGTCTCCTATGTGGAGATCCGTATTGCGTTAGCTAGAGCGTACCCTAGATGGCTGTGGGAATGTTAATGTAAAAAGCGCTAGTAACAATGCGTTTCCATCACCTCCAGCTTTTACTGGCATTTCAACAGATGGTCCAGACAACTCACTTTCCACCACCCCCTCTTCATCTTTATCGGTTACAAAAGTTCCTTCTTTTGTCTCTCATGTCTAGCCAGGAAACCTGGAAACCAGGCCAGCAGAGCTGTATCGTGTGCTGGGAACCAGGGTGGTGGCAGCACTGTGGCCAGCAGTGAGGACTGGGGACATCCTCCATGCCACCCCCGTGGGTGCCCGGGCCACCCCTCACCTGAGCTAATGAAGAGCTTGCTGCTGCCACATGGTGCATGGCATGGCTATGCCTCCCCATTTAGAGCTTTTTCATAGGTGGAATTTTGTGACGCTGGGGAAACACATCCTGCTGTCTGGTCTTGCTTTTAGCTCTTGTGTAAGGAGAAAATTGTGAGGAGAACTGTTCATGCAGGGCACAATTTCTTTCAAAATCACAAGGACTGTGAAATCACATTGCTATCACCAAGGCTTAATTTCCAAAGCCAAAGGAAAGATAGTTTAGATAGTCTTGACGTAATTTTTGAAATTACATGCCTTTATATTTTCCTTTCAAAATTAATTTCAGTTGAGATGGTAGAGGGTTTTGAACTATATTGCACATTAAAATTCAAAATAAAACCCTAAAAATTTAAATTACTGTTTTTAATGAAGATTAGACATTTCAGTCAACATTTCCAGAATTCTCTTTCACAGAGAAATTCAATGTTTGGGATCTTCTGTTCCTAATAACATGAAAACCCCTTGCAAAATTCTTCACAAAATCACTTGCCCCTGCTTTGCACCTCCCTGCTCATGTCTCCTCATGGGCGTTTTGCTTGTGTGAAATTCTACACAAATATGTATTTCATAATCTTTTTAATGAAAGTTTAATAAAAAGTCTGTTTTTAGATTCTAAAATGAAAATGAAGATGGTTCAGAATAATCAGATTCTGGAAAAATTAGTGCATTTAAGTACATTTTGTTTAGGGCAACGTCAGTGCGAGTTTTTACGCAGTTATGTTGTGCAAGTCTCTGCTGAATACTATTGTTCTTGGAGCAATGTACATTATTTTGATTTGTGACTTGTGCAATCAGCCTCTGAAGAAATACCACCAGTGATGTCTTCATTCTGCTGTCATTCTCAGACACACTTTGCCATTTTCTTAGCTTTCGCTGCAAAGCAGTGATAAAGCAATGCAGGGACCTGTTTTGCTTTGGAAGGCAAGGAATTAAAAAAATATAATTATGAAGTTCTGCATCATTTGCGGCTAGGCTAAAGTGTGGCAGCCTCACAAACTGCTCTAAAAATGGTGAACTGCTGGAAAACTAATACAGTATTGGGAGAAGTAAAACAGGGTTTCTTTCAAAGTACTCTCAGTGAAAGATTAAACACTTTGGTTTTGGATAACAATTAAAGATTATTCACTTTTTTGCACAGGCAATCTTTTAAAATAAAAATGTCTTTCACTTTCAGATCTATCCATTTCAGATACCAACTGATACCATACAGTAAATGTTTTAAATGTACAGAAGGAATCTGGCATAAAAAAGTGAATGAAGTCCTGTTCTGAGGCTGTTCATACCCACTTCTTATGGTTATTATCCAAGTCTTTTGTGTCCATCATAGTCAAAGTACTGAGTCCTGCTGTCCATTTCCTCCATCTGTGGTGCTTATCCTTGTTTCCCGCAGCAGGGGGGGTTCTTCTTGCTGGCAATTAACATATGCATTATGTGGGGCTCACATCGTTACTGCTCCAGAGCTCCTTTCTCCTGCCCATGAGCGCTGACTCTGAATGCTCTGTGATTTCTCATCTGCCCACAGTAAGCGGGAGAGGCAGGGATCCAAGAGAGAGGAGTCATCAACAGGAGGCTGATGAAATGTTGTGAAGAGGAAGCGGGCGTTTCACAGGGTTTGAAAAAAAGAGAAGGAACAGGAAGAAGTGTCACCCCAATAGCTTATGAGCAATTCCCAAGCACAGGAGTCCTCTCTTTAGGAGGACATGGCTTGGTACCATCTAAACCCCAAGAAACTCAAAGACCCAAACGTGACGTATTTGAAGAAGTGGAGTTTGAAGCTGCAGTGAGGGATGTTGACTACAGAGGTATTTAGCAACAGGAGGAAGAGATAAATGCATTTTTATTCACATTTTTGTTTGGAATTCCTTCTTGTTGCTGAGTCCATCCAGTATTGCTGCAGTGCTTTACTGTGTATTTCATAGACTGCAGGCTGGAATTGAAAGTTTTCTGAAAATAATGTTAAATGCATTGTTTAAGTAAAATCATGAGGATTTTGTGATTTTTCTCAGTTGTGCGATTAAGTGGCATCCAATTAAATATGTGTTCATTTTTACTATGAATGCAGGGACATTGAATTTTATTCACCAGTTTATTCCAATGATGTTCCAATTCTGAATCAGCACTAATAGAAATAAGAATTCCTCAATACATAGGAAAACTCACATGAAGATTTGACAGGTAGCTAGAATTGGTTTATAATATTTATGTGATATCTATTAAATTATTAAAGCCGTACTGATACAAGCAATCATGTAGGTACTTGTACTACGATGGGAAAAATACTCTTGATCTGATTCTCATTGACACAAAGGACTGTTTTACTGAATCCTGACAAGGTAAAGGTGCCTTGAAAAGGTCTGATCTACATAAACAAGTCTACATAGACAGAAACCACCGCCACAGCCAGAAGAGTGAACGTCAGTGTAAACGTCTCTCCCCAAAACTTGAACAACAGTATTAACGTAAGGCATTTAACCTGTGGGATGGGTAGAAATGTAATGATATGGTATAAAAGATAGAGGGTAGTTTGTCTTAAGTTTGGTGTGCTGGTAGCTGCAGTCAAAGTGGTGCCGTAACACAGGCATACTTTTAATCCAAGTGAAGTGCCAAGCGTTTATCCTTGGGACTAAGATCTATTTATTAAGAGGTTGTGTGGAGAACTTTCTATGTGGGAAAACACGGGAGGAATTGGCAGGAATATCAGAAAGCCTCTCCTTTGTAGCACAACCTACATACCAAACAGCAGAGAAAACTGGGTGACTGAAAAGCAAAACAAACCATGTAGGCCTTGCAAGGGATACATGCATGTAGATATCGGTATATTAATAACAGTTTTAATGCGATTATCTTGGTAAGGATGGGTATGGTGGTAGAAGCGTTAGTTAGGCTGAGTGTGGTGTGCTCATAACAAGAACTGCTAATTCTTCGTTTCTCATTTTTGTTGTTACTGCTCTCTGTCCTAAGTTGGTCAAAACTGACCAGTAGACTAATTTGTGAAATACCTTAATCTTGACTTCCATGGACCACTTCATCCATCCATCAAGTGATTCCTCCATCAGGTTTACCAGTCTCTCTGAGAACTGTAATTTATCTTTTTGAGACGTGCAGTTTTTACTCAGAGTCTTCCAAGGGTGAAGAATTTACTGCATCTTTCGGAAAGTTGTACCAATAGGCAATTTCACATGCTATTTCTGGTTAAACTTTGATGATTTCATATTACAGTTGTAATATTATAATGCTGTTTCTGTTAGATTTAAGATCATACTGTCATCTTTGTATACTGATTGTGGATCATGTTCATTTCACCACTTTCTATTGGCCATGAAAAACAGCCAAAGTGCTTTTATTTTCTTGCTGCAAGGCAGAATTTCCAGGAGTTACATCATTCACTGAATTAGTTCTCTGGAGAAGGAGAATATCACTATTCTCCGTTCCCCTACTTGACTCCTACTTCACCCTCATGTGGTAGAAGCATGGTTCCCATAGCAATTGGCTCTGCTGTTCCTACTGACATGCTGAGGTCCAAAGAACAAGAGGGATACGCATCTGATATAGGAAGAGAGCCCTATTTATTTTTAAATCGTCTATGAAGGTAGAAGTATCTCTAGAAACTTTGACATGTCCTTGAGTTGTCAGCGCATAGAGAGCACTTACTCTCCCTTCTTGAAATAATGCTGAGATACAGGCTGTCTTCATAAAGTATAAGGAGTTTAAACAGTAATTGTTTCCGTCTGAATTTTCTTGATAGACAGAATCACAGTTTGACCTTTTCTGCTTGAGAGGAATTTGAAACCCATATCCCTGTTGACAAAAAAACTCGTTAGCATGAGAAACTGAAGATATTTTAAGATTTTACATTGTTTCACATATCGGTGAAAGATTGTTAATCTACAGAACATTGCATAAATAAATATGCAGTTCTTTTAATAGAAATGACATGACAGACGTTGCATGCTTTGACTTTCAGCTTACCCAAAAAGCCTGTATGTGTAAATATGTGTATCCATGCAGTACTAAAGGAAAAGATGTGGGATTGTGGCTAGTTCTGAATACAAAATCCAAATAACACTTTTCTTGCTTCGGGTTTCACCTCTCCTGTATGAGATTGCTTATGATTTATAGACATTTCTTTAAATCTCTGGAAGAGAACTACAAATAAAATTACCTAATTTGAAATGATGGTATTTCTAAAGCTCCCATTACTTTTTATTTAAACAACTCCTTTCTAATACAGTTAACTTGTAGGCCTGTCTGCCTTGATCGTAATCGAGAATACTTTCATTCTGGCTTTTATCGAAGTACTGCTGGTTTAGCCTTATAAAGTTCCTAAATACTTCATCTCCCTTCTTAAGACCTGATCCATAACCAGGATCCCTATATATGGATAGGGGATAGGACCCATCAAGGCTGAACTGAACTGAGATAAGTGATGATGGATACAAAGCTGATGTCTGATTCATCACACCTATTTTTAGATATGCATGTCTGAGCTGGTCAGCCTTTATAATGAAGTCATTTAGATGTCTGCAGCAGGCTGAGGTGAATCCTGTCATAGAAGAGTCTGTTTCTTTCCACTGATGATAAAACTAACCTAAATTATTTAGCATAAATGCCTGAGTTTGGTCAAATCGGCATATAGGTAGAGATCTATTGCTTTTCCTGTTTGGATACATGAAGGTCATTACCTTGTTGACCAGCTGCTTTGCAAAGTCGTGCATTTATAATTTTCTTACTCTTTGCTATTCATGAACTGATCTCTTAATTGAGGAAATACCTTCAAGTCTGTATGTGTGGTAATGGAGTGCCTGGATACCACCTATGTCTTTACATGAGAGACCATCAATTTAGTGTCTGAGAATTAAACCCACTAATGGAAATACATCTTTGCACCTGAGGAACTTCTACCTCCCAGCATCTGGTTTCATTAGGTATATATTAGCTACTATGTGTTCTCGTTACCTCTACTGTAGATTTCATGTTTGTCTAATTTTCGGCTTCCAGTGCTGCTTCTAGCACTGTGTGCAGATTTGGTTTTTTTACTGAATATCTTCATTTTGCAGGATGCTTTTGCTAATTATTTTGCTAATTTTGCAGCTTCAAAAATTTAGTCTCTTTTATTATTTTCTAAACGTATTACTAAACTAAGTTCCGTGCTGTTATTTCCTTGTCTTCATTAGTATTCTCAGTAGCACACAGTTTAATAGCATCAGCAGATTTCCAGAAAATTAACCAGTTGTTTATTCCTTCCATATCAAAATTAAAATGTTAAACAGGACAGGACTGTTCTGACACTGATCCTTTGACAGCCTAATCATAATCACCTTTCCCAAACTTAGTAATTTGTTGTTTATCATCACTGTGGTACTTCAGCCACAGTTCAGACTACCCTGTCACACATATGTAATCATACTTAATTAATTTGGTGAGATAATATAAAATGATACGCTAAATGTAAAATATTCTAAGTGAGTTCAAGTTTAGTTTTCAATTAAAATTCCCACTCAGTGGGCAGATGCATCAGGAAAGCAAATACATTATAATCAAAGTGCAATGCATAACAAATGAAATGGAAAATAATGGATACAATATTATAAACAGACATTAGATAAATCAATGATACATCTATATATGAGCTGTACTCTACTCCATCATAAATATGAATACAAGAGTAATAGAAAGGGTTCAGAGGTGGGTGATGAGGCTGGTCAGAGGCCTGCAGATGCTTCAGTCAGAAAAGACACTTGCACAGCTGGGATCCAATCCAATCCCTATGCTGCCTGATTTGAAAGAGGTCAATCCTACGTATTACATTCTGGGAGACTTACTCAGCTGAGTTCCCCTAAAAAAACCTGACCCACCAAACTTTCTTTTTTTTTACTGTTGAATTTTCCTTGGGTTAGTTAAATATTCATTGACCCAAACATCACAAGTAAAACCCTGTGACTGTGGTTTCTGGCTTCATTGGAGTATCCACGTAGATCCTTAGTATTGCCTGTCTTATTTGAGTGTTAGTCAGTCCACTATTTGTATTGCCCAATGCATAATGCACGGGTGAGTCACACACAGACAGTTCTGTCCTGTGCCAGTTCCTCAAATTTGTTTGAACTGATGTATAAAATTGATCCTTCCATTATTATTTCATGTAAAGATTGCCCCAGATGATCCTTTTGTTCTTTTGATTCAGAATTGCCCATACGTGGCTTTTTGGAGCATAAGGAAATGTGGGAAAACTCTAGGTCCTCAAAATGAAGCTGCCGTCTTGGAGACTTTCCATAGCACAGAAGGAAAAAACAAGTAGGAGAGAGCTCTGAAGCAAGTGCTGGAAGCGGTCAGGAAGGTGGTGTGATGAATGGTCAGGAAGCCACTCTAATGCTTTCATTTAAAAATAGACTCGCAGTCTCTTGTGTGGTTGCAGAGTGAAACTTGAAAAGGTAATAGGAATGCATTCAGAAATCAAAAGGCAAATAAGCAATAAGAATTTATTATGATTAGGTTCGGTTTCATGGTAGCTTGGAGTTTGACTCATGACTTTTGAATATCTGTAATGGATGACACTAGAAAAATATGAGATTCATCGTGTGTAGCAGTCAAGTAAGGAGCATCGTACCTGTCAGCCCTTTTGCAGTGGAACTTAAACTCCTGCCTTTATTTTTCCTGTTCAGAGTAGACGTTTTCTTCCTATTGTTCCCTTTGACTTTGAAGAATACCTTGGTAACAACTTCAGACTTATCTTAATTAATGTAGTTTATCTATCTGAAACTTTATTTTGGGTTTCTTCTCTGTAATGGTAAGAGATTGAGCATATATTTCTTAAGAGGTTTTTAAATTTACCTCATATGCCTCTGGTAACAGTGTGCAATTCATGTAGGTCTGTGCTAAAGCAGAAATACGAGCTGAAAAAGTATGTATAACAGAGTGAGTAATTCAAAAACAAAGAATGAAGTTGGTCAGCTCAGAGTCATCAAAATTTCTCAAAAGAGAAATGTAGTGTAATAACAGTTTATATTTAAACTCTGCTATAGTGAATGGATTTTACAGGTCAGTAAAAATACAGAGACAGATACTTAAATAGAAAAACAAATTATAATATTCTTTTTTAGTTCTAAAACATGTCACTTAAAACTTATCCCCCTAACTAAATATATTCATCCTAAAGATTGAGAAGCCTGGGCAGTTAGCAGTGGTGTCCTTCAGAGGTTTACCAACACTGCAGCTGATTTTGTGTAATGCCTATATTATGGAACTGAAGGATGGGGTGGAGTGCACCCTTAGCAAGTTTGTCGATGGCACCAGATTGGAGGAGTGGTTGATGACTGGAGGCAGGGCCCTATACAGAAGGAACTCAACAAGATTGGGTTGAAAGGAACCAATCTGGGGCTCTTGGGTATAAGATATTGACATAATGGTATGAGTCCAGCAGAGGGTTATGAAGATGGTTAGGTGGTTTGGAGCACATCGTGTACAAAATTGAGTTTAAAATTTAGTTTTGAAATGCCATATGTAAGGGAAGGCAAAACAGATGATATTTGGTGAATCACTAGTATGATGGTAAAGTGCAACTACCATATAGAACTATCATCTTTTTATCTCATGGGCAATTTGTGCCACTCTCATATCTCCTGGAGGGCCAACACAGAAGGCCACAAGCAGCTCAGGATGTTTCTGGAGGGCATTAGTGATAATTTCCTAACACAAGTGATCAAGGATCTCACAAGCTGATGAAGCGTGGGCAAGTGAAGTGGACACTGAGGTGGACTGAAAGCTGTCTGACCTGGCAAGCTCGAAGTATAGGGATCAGCATAACAAAGTTTAGCTGGAGATCAGTCACTAGCAGTGTACCCCAGGCATCAACACTGGGTCCAATATTAGTTAACTTTTTAATTAATTATCAGGATGATGGGGCAGACTATACCATCGGCAAGTTTGCAGATGATACAAAACTGGGAGAAATGCCTGACATACCAGGCGAGTGTGCTAGAGGGATCTTGACAGGCTAGAGAAATGGGCAGAGAGAAACCTTACAAAGTTCAGCAAAGGGAAGTGCAAAGTCCTAGCCCCATGGAGCAGTAACACCAGGCACCAGTACACACTGGGACTGAGGAGCTGGAAAGCAGCTTTCCAGAAAAGGCCACAGGGGTCCTGGTGGACAACCAGCTGATTATGAGCCAGCAATGGACCCTTGTGGCAAAGAAGGCCAACAGCCTCCTGGGCTGGTTGCATTAGGAAGAATGCTACCAACAGGTCAAGGGAGGTGATCTTTCTTGTCTCCTCAGCACTGGTGAGGCCACATCTGGAGTGCCAGTTCCAGGCACGTCGGTACAACAGAAATACAGTCTTACTGGAGCAAGTCCAGCCAAGAGCTACAAGGATGATGAGCAGGTCTCATACATGGAGAGGCTGAGGGAGCTGGGATTATTTAGCCTGAAGAAAAGAAGGGTCAAGGGAAAACATATTGATGTTTATTAATATCTAATGGGAAGGTGTAAAGAAGAAACAGCTAGACTCTTCTCATTCATGCCCATTGAGAAGACAACAGGCAATGGGCATAAATTGAAACACAGAAAATTCTATCTGAATATAAGAATTTTATTTTTTTTTTTACAGTCAGAGTGGCTGAACACTGGACCAGGCTGCCCAGAGGTGTGGTATAGACTTAGCCCTTGAGTACATTCAAAACACAACTGGACACAGTCCTGGACAATTTGTTTTTTCTGACCCTGGTTTGAGCAGGGGAGTTGGACTAGATGATGCCCAATAGGTCCCTTTCATCCATTCTGTGGTTCTGTGATTGTCTAGCAAGGTGAGCTAAGTTGAGCCCAGGTGGCAAGCACTGAAGGAATTTCAGGAATGTCTGGGTATGTGAAGTATTGGCAGACTAATAATTTCCTGCTTTGTCCATGGTGAAAACCACTGTATAAGAACTAAGTGTGAGGTTACCTAGATTTACTGTTTAATAGGAAACCTGACAGATAATTGGAACTGCTAAGGATTGAGTATTTCACTTAACCATGCTAAAGAGTCAAAGTTATGCATGTTACCTCACTCCCTTTCAAGCTTAAAGTTTACAAAGTCTTGGTAACGTGAAATAGTAGAGCTTAAAAAACCCCAACACCTGAACAAATGGCAAGACAAGGGAGAAAAGTGCATAGTGAAATGAATACAAGGAGGGACATTATATTCTTATAATCCATACATAACAAATTCTGTAAGAACAGTAGACATAAAAATGGATTGATGTTAATTGGTTAAGAGCAAACCTGCATTTTGCCAATATTTATACAAATCTGCATTGTGCCATAAGTATTTTGCAAAAGCACAGGGAAGTAAATGAGGGAATTGTTCGCTACTCCTGCACTCTGTGCTGCAATAGTTACCTGTCAGATAAACAAGTTCTCTTCTTAACAGGAGGATGAAAAGATCTCCCCAACAAAGCAAACAACCTGAGAAGAGTTCTGTGTTCCAGTATGTTTTTAATTCCTCAGCCTGCCAGAGAAGTAATTTTTTTTGCAACTTTTACAAGTCACTGAACATCTTAGCATAACTGGAACCGGTCAGCAGTGGGGTTCATCTATTATATTAAACCTGACTCAAATGTCAATCTATAGGTAAGATTAACAGTGGTAGAATCACAGTTACCCATCCTGAGGCCCCAGATGTTTTTAGGGCAGAATTTTTAAGATATATCAGAAAAAAAAAGAAAAAGTCGAAAAATCTTTATTAGTTGAAAACAAGTTACTTTATAGGAAAAAAAAAAAAAGAACTCTTCTGGTTATTATGAAAGAGTCTCCAGTCTGGAAGTCAGGGTTGTTTTAAATTTGAAATGATGGCATTTCAATATAAAGGGAGATCGTCATTACATATTTATTTTTTCTGGCAGTAATAGCAGGAGTAGGAGGAGTATTAGTAGTTGTAGTAGTAGTAGCACTAGTATATTCTTGCACAACATGTAGTCCTGGGGAGGAGCAGCTGTCAAATTCCCCCTCATCCTGTACCAGCAGATGAGTACTGCTCAGTTCCTCTGTCCAGCGGAGTCCACAATAACCGCACGTGTCGGTTTGCAAGCAGTGACTTGGGTGAATACTCTCATATACTGTAGACTACTGGGCCACAGAAGTCTACACGGTTATGTAGTGCTTCACATATGGCACTGGTGGTGCCATGGTCTGGTATAATCCAAGGTGAGATGGGATACTCTTCTTCTGTGGGGCACTGCAGGACGGGAACTCAATAATGGGTTTACACAAGCCCAGCCTGCATGGGCAGTGTTTGGAGCTTGAAACAGGGGTGTGTCAATGAGACACAAAACAAACACATAATTGTATGAAGGAAATTCTGCCAGTGTGACCAGAGCCTGGAAACCTGTAGATGTATCCTGACCAGTGAATGCCCAGTCCAAAACAAAGAATCTGTGGGAACAGTGGCTGCTTCCTTTGTTTGTTGAAGACGCGCATGTAACAGGTCTGGTAACTGACTTTTGGTGGTATCCTTTAGTTTCAAGTTGCTTTTGTGGTAGGACCTTCATAGCTACTGAAGTGAACTGAACAGTTTGGAGTAATATATTTAAATCCTTCTGAAAGTCAGAAGCAGGCAAACGTGGGGCCATAACCTCTGAAAATTTCTGCTGGAATCTAAAAATAAAAATGCAACGTGTTCTTCCTATCTGATGTCTGCACAGAAGTCCAGAACACAATCTGTAGATTTCTGTTGATGTTTTTGCCTTGGATTTAGCTGGGGGATGGAATTAAAATTTAATATGATCTTGATGAATTGGAGAAACAGTCTGGAAAAAATAGGTACAATTCAATATGGACAAGTGCAGAGTTCCAGCTTTAGCAACAGACACAGTTAATAAATACTTTCCTTACTTGTCTTTAGGTCTTTGATGTGTGTGACTCAATTTGACAGGTTTCCTCAGTTTTAGATAAAGGGTTAAATACACCTTTGTTCATTACTGACAAAGGGATGTATATTTTAACAAAAAGATGATTAGAGAGGGTTTGGGACCATCAGTTCTTTCTACACCAATTGTCACATATTTACATTGGCTGTAACATATCAGCTACCCAGGGAATACCCAAATCTTCATTTATATTTTTATTTATTTTATGTATATATTTTTTCAAGATCTCTTACCTTGAATGCATCAATATATTAAAAACTGTAATCTAATAAGAACAAAGACCTATAACAACATTCACTTAAATCTAAGTTATGCTTGAAAATGGTCATATGAAGGATCTACTATTTTTTTTTTCCTTGCTTATCTCTTTTATGACTCACTTCTGCTGCTTTTTCTCAGTTCTTCAATGTTGTACAGCCTGCTCACCAAAGATCTGCATTTCTTACCATGCGTGAATTCACATATTAACATCTGGCAAATTCTGCCAGATGTCACTGAAATTGTTTCTTAGCTTCAGTGCTGGAGATATTATCTCAGCTTCAGATACACAGGAGATTTGTGATTGCCATGATGCTCTGTCCTGCTGCTTCTGTATTCTCCACGTGCAGGGCGTTCTGTGGGGGAGCTGCCAAAGGAAGGCAAATGCCAGGGGTATAAATGTACTTGCTGCATCATACAGAACAAACAGCCCCACGTTCCTTTTTCATTGTGAAACAGCTAGGAAGAAGATTAAAAACTACGGAACAGACCTTTCAACATGTGGTACTTAAAGTATTAAATATAGTGGGTTTTTATTGTGCCAGGAGTAGTGAAACACGGAAACTTGTCAAATGAGTTCCTTTCTAGATTATTTAAAAAAAAATCATCAGTAGAGGGCTATGCTTTTACCTGTTTAGAGGGTGATCATCTTTTCTGCATCTCCTCCTGTTCCTTTTGCCCCTGACAGCAACCCTCCATGTTCTCACTCTGCTCACGGCTTGATATCCTTACTTTTCACTGTATCTGCTTAATTAATTGTTCTCTCTAGTTATTGGTTTTCCTTCTCTACACCTTTTCTTTCACACGCACTGCCATTTCACCTTGCCCTTCTAATCAGCCAAATGATTATCTATAAGGTTTTATATTCTGCCCATAAAAATAATATCAGGAAATTAGCTTGCTATTTAAACAGCCCCACTGCCCTGTAACAGCCTGCTGAATCAGTCACTTGAAATATTACTGGAAACCTTGATTGCCGCACTGTTCCTAAATGAAATACAAATTTATGTATTTTATCTTCTCCTGACTATGGTAGTCTTAAATTATACTTCTGAGCATACTTTATTTTACTGTAGTTTATTTTGGGTAAATGGCTTTCACACATAAATCACATCCTTGTTCCTCCAGCCAGCCTCGCTGGGAGGCATAAACTGGATATTGTAAGGTAGAGTTGTAAATATTAGAAGATACAGCGTCACTGAAATGAGAGGTGGAAGAAAACTAGTTTGCTGCAGTAGTGATCAGGTAGTGATCTGCTAGCTGAGGATATTCTGGCCATACGTTTTCTTGCTTGCCACTCTGGAATGTGGTTATTTAGATCCTTACACTTAATCATCTGATAGAAGTTACAGGCAGAGGTAGCCTTTTCCACGTGTAAGAGACCACAAAATGTTACCTCTTTGCTGCTTATCCAAGATACAGAGTTAACAGTTGGCATAAAAATGCCAAAGGAAGTGGCTGATCTTTCAATCAAAGGACACAGATAATTTTTGGCAGCAGGAGGCTGATTCTGGATGATCATGTGTTAGAGTTATACCAGGGACTGAAAAATTACCAGTCAGCCAAACAAATAAGCAAATAAATAAAACAGATGTCATTATGAAATCATCTACAGGCACTTGTCTTAGATTTTATAAAATACGAGGTGGAGAAAATAAGCAAAGTCATTGTGAAAGGCTTATGTGTGCCTCAGTGAAGAGAAGAAAATTGAGAAGAAGCATTTGTGTGTAATATCAACAGAAAGTAGAGTTAATCATAGGAGCTACCGCACACATTTTACACAGCAGCAGTTCCGCAGGCATTCAAGCAAACAAAAGCAGCATCACTGCTTTTGTGGTAAGTTTTCGTGTCCCACAGATTTTTCTCAAGAAATTGAAGTAGCATCATTGTTGTTTAGAAAGCTGTGTGATCTTTGACTGGTATAGTAATAAAACATGTAGTCCAGCCTCTCTGCAGATCCGATAAGAAAGAAAAAAAAAAGAGAATGGATACTTTGATGTATGCAGTGGTGTCAGAAAAGACATAAAATATATACAGCCTTAGACTTTGCAACCTCCATTTCCGTATTCTTGGCAGATTTGGGAGGTAAACAATATGCTCCTGCTTATATTTTTTCAAGCTCCCTGATTTGTGTATATTTAATAACACACTGCTATCAGAAGGTTATCAGACCTAATGTTGTACTTATTTTTTTCTTGTCTTTGGAGTGATAAATTGGGGATGGAGGAATGGGAAAGCAAGCAAATTGGTCTTTCTGCAATCTGAAAGAATGTTGCCTACTATCCACTTGTACCCTGCGAGGCAAAAATGTTCCCTCACCAGACAGAATTTGATCTCCATGGTCTATTGAGCAGATAGATCCATCAAACAGTTTTTCTTTATTTATTGGGAAAGATGCTAAATATTTCTGTTGGAAATCTGTACTCTAAATCTATGTGCTGATTCTGATATGCCTAGAATAGGTGTTGTCCATGCAATACATTAGCACAAAGCAGACAACATAGCTTGTCAATCACACTGATATGCATGTTAATCACTACTTTCCTAGATTCCTTGTCATCCACAAGAAATGCCTTGATGGCATTGGGACCAGCGGCATCAACACCAGTACAACATCCAACTCAACACGCTGTCAAAAACCCTTCTCATCTTCCTGCAGCTCTTGCTCCAAACACTCCTTCCCCTTCCCCCCACACAACAAGATCCTGATGTGAGATCACAGGACAAGACCAGGCATCTGCGCATCAGGTCAAGAGGAGATGTAGGAGAGGCATCAGGTATGAACAACCCTCCTGCGATAAATCCCCCCCTTTTTTATAAATGACATTTTATGTGCCACGTTCATCACAGACGGATTAGCTGCCGTGACTGAACAGACTCAAAGTGTGTCTGAACTGTGCCTGAGAGATGGTCGGCTCCACCAGGAAGGCGACTCCAGGCTACAGATCTTGCACTTCATTACTCCGAGCGGAGGCCAAATGCAGCAGTTAATGTGATGGTACGGAGGGAATGTTCCTGTCCCACTGGCATGGAGATGAACGGAGACCGTATTGCTACCAGAGACTGATGTGTCACAGTGGGGCACAAGGCTCAGTTGCCTTCTGCTCTACCTCGCAATTGCTTTAAATGCCCTCGTAATCATCTTCTCCGCAGGACTCTTTCACTTCTGTTGACTACTACATTTCCTCGCCTTCTTTCTTTCTCCAAAATAAGCCTTCAAGTCCATCTGTAGGCTGCTGAAAGAACATCAGTTTCATCCTCTGGAAAAAAGAAAAAAAACCCCAAGAGGTGTCACTTGCATATTTTTCCTTATTTAATCAGATGCAGTAATGCAACAGCATTAACTCAGCGAAGCATAATTCAATAATAACTTACATTCTATGGTGGTTTTGATCCAGCTGTCTGAAAACACTTTAAAACATTAATACATTAAATTTAACACTGTCCCTCTTGTGAAGTAGGTAGGCATTATAGCCTTAATTTTACAGATGAGAAAACACAGGCGCAGAGAATTTAAATGCCTTGCCCAAGGTCAAATGAGAGATTCCTGCTAGAACCTAAGAAATTGGGAAGAGGAAGGAACAGTGGGCTTCCATCAGCGCTGCAGCAGTCTATCCAGCTGCTAGCTTGTTATGCAACAAAGTATGTGCATCAGTGAAATCTACACACATTAACAAATATATTGTTTATCTTCATAGGTGTAACAAGACACTAGTATAAATGATTTCATAATCAACAACATACTTTTAAATTGAGACAGTGCAGCAGAGTGAGGAGCAGACCAAAGATGACATTTTGACCAGCAAGTCTGTTCTTTTTTTCCAGTGTTACACCCTAATTACTTATAGCATTATTATTTTTTCTTGCTTTTTTCATACAGTTGTTGTCTTTGAGAAATAAATGCATTAAATAAATAAGTGTGTAACCCTTGCAGTGGCTGACACAGGTTGATATGCGTCTGGACTGCTGTCTCTGGACATGAACACAAACCCAGCTCTTGGGCATTCCTGCTGTGGTGTTAGCAGAAAAACAAACCATAGGGAAGTACAAAGTTAAGACAAAAGCTTGATTACAGAAGGCTGGCATGACTTTAGGGGTTTGCTATGAGAAAGAAGAAGGTCTGGAGTGCTGATAGGGGGCTTCTTTGCAAGAACGGGGACCTCTGAGAAGTGCCTGGGTAGGTCTGGAAGCATTAGCCAGAACAGAGGATGTGTAAATTAAACTTCACTTCAGAACTTTCCAGGGTAAGTTTCTGATTAAGCACACCGGTCAAGGAAGAGCCATGCCATGGATCTTAGGATTTGAAAGAGCCTAAAGAAGTATTTCACCTTGGTATTTAGAAGTAGTGCTGATGGGTGCAAGTAGAGATGTTATTCCTAGGTTTCTGAAGAAGGCTGATAACAACATCAGAGGGTACGGGCTGAGAAGTGATTTGCCCAAGTAGCCGAGTCACAGCAGAGGCAGATTGTCACCCCGCAAGAAGGCAGGACACGGGCAAAAAAATGGTGATGCCAGTCTCAGGATAGTAGGTAACAAATGATCCTTGTCTTTATGTTGCCTGTTTCTAATCTTAACGTATCCCTTAGCTCTGCCTCTTGCAGCGTGTTGGGATGGTCCCTTCCTGACTGTGCTGACCTGGCAAATACAAGAATGGGTTTCAAGCCACTTTACTCTGTAAGCCTAAGTGCTTTTCTTCAGAAGAACAGGTCAAATCTCCATGCAAAGCAGGTCTCAAACAAAGCTTATTTAACAGGGGGCTTAAACCAAAAATTTTTATTTTAGAGTATTTTAGGTTTATGTATGAGAAAGTTACAGTTAAAAATTGCCTTATATGATCCACAGAGATGACTTCAGTTTTCCATTCATTTAATGCTATATTCTCCCCATTGCATAGGATACAGTGTGTATGTGTAATTTAACTTCTGTTCTCCCTGGGGCCAAACAAGCCATGTTTTCCTAAAGAGATTTTCTCTGGGGCTCTGGAAAATCACTTTCTTCTCTTCCACTGTTCCATCTTGTTACATAGATGCATACATCCTAGAAGCACTTGGAAATTTCTGATTTTCCTCCCCTCCTTTTCCTGTAATCAGTTGCCGCCAGCCACTTCCATAAGTGTATATATTGGCTTGTTGTCAATTTGCCCAGCTTAATCTATGTAAATACATATAAATGCTTTTATCTCTACTCTCTTTCCCTTCCCACTTAATTTCTTCTGGGATTCTCTGCATCTACTCTGATTTGTGTTGCATGCAGCTCTGTTCCCAAGTTTTGAATAGATACACGCACTTATCCTGTACATCTTTGCTGCTGCCTGATACCTGCAAATTCCATTTGTCTTTCAAGCAGTGCCTGTTGCATTCATTTTCCCCTGTAGAGAGGTTTTCGATCTTTTTAGGAATCATGAGCAAAACGCCTTGTCAGGCAGAAAAGTCCTGCTAGATGGGTCTTCCCTTGTTCTCAGTGGAGAAGAGAACCAGAACAACGTAATACTCAGATGGAAAATACGGTCTGACTGCATACACAGCGATCACAGTTCTTGCTTTCCAGCTGCAAGTAGCAAGCTCCCAGCTCCTCAAGCCAGAAGATAAAGGCTCTGTTTCTGTCCAGGAAAGTCCAAGCTGTGGGCTAGCAGAGGTGGGGGAGCTGGAGAGGAGTCATAATCCCAAGTTAGGACTTATAATAAGTTTCTAGTTATCATTTATTCTTCTTTTGCATATTTTTTCATACCTATTCCCATTTCTTAGTCTATTATGTGATGCCCCACAAATGCCATTTGTCCACAGCCCATCTCACTGTTCTTAGTCATGTAAAAGCACCTCAGGCCAGGGCCTCCTTTCCTGAACCCTTCTTCCTTCTCAGCCCCAAATCCCTGGCAGAACAGGAAAAAGGGGAGACTTTCTTTCTCTGTCCATGTAGCTAATGAATACTCTGTCCCAAATAAACCTTATTCAAGGGGTTGCTTTGTGTTGCTGCTCCTGAGCAGTTCTTCAGAGCGTCTTGGACTCAGGGTAGCATGTGTCCTTGTGGTGTTATTGAGGAATGGACATTGAGAAATGCTGGTTAAAAGCAAAGCAAAATGAAAACCTCCTGAAACCAGCAAGAAAGAAAAAAGAAGTCATCTGTGCCTTGCCTCTTGCCTCATTGAAAGAGGCAACTGTTTGCTTCCTGAGGAAGGTTTATGTTTTATGCAGATGGATGTGTGACATGAGTGTGATTCATATGCTGTGCTAGTTGGTGGTGGAGGAACTGAATCCCCAAGCCCAGGGTAGAGTTTTTTTAAGGTGTGAAACAACAAGTTATTTTTTATAATCTGATCTGCATAGATTGGCTTAATCTGTATTGATTTTTATATAAAGATCCATACAACAAAGGACACTTCTCTTCCTCAGGGACCAACTTGACTTCACCTCTTCTGCATCTCCACGGAAATGGCTTTTATCATGGAAAGTCATGGAAACTGTTATCTAAATGAAAAATACAGAGAGTTGCCTGATAGCTGCTTAGAAGGTCCAAGTCTTTCTTTATCCATAAGATGAAAGTAATGAGCAGAGAGAAGATATGGCAGCCATGGGTTTGTGCCCAGGCATTTGCTACATTGCTCTCATGAACTTTTTGTGTCATTTATAATGCACTTAATGGTGTATTGTTTTTCTCACTAATATATTAATATCAGAAGATATAATAAGAGCATGGTATATACACCATATATAGTGTACTGTATTGTAGTGTTTATTATAAAATAAAAGAATAGTAATATAAAATAATAGTGTCAGAGATGGCTTCAGACCTTCAAACACTTGAAGAAACTCATTTAGAGTATTTTTTCTTTCTGGATGTATACATGAGCTAATACAGGAAGATGGCTCAAAGGTGGTTACGATTCTGGTTTTGACCAGAACTAGGTTTCCTTTTGTATGCAGTTAGAATGCTGTATTTTGAAGAAGGTACGGTCTCCAAAATGTTGCAATTTGAAAGACCAAAATAAGAGTTTAGTTTCCACTAAGGGGAAACTCCTAATTTCTCAGTCACTCAGGAGTTAGGTGATGATGGAAGGAGAACGGGTGGGATGTGCATAATCCATTGATTATCAGAAAGATTGTGTTGTCCAGACCAAAAACTCAGGAAAACAGAAGGCAAGTCTGACAGTACCAGCAGCATCCAAAAGTGTCTGCATCGTTGGGCCCTCTTACAAGCTAAAATCCTTCCAGGAACACTTTATGCCTACTCCTGCCCTTGGGAGCAGTAGGGTTCTACTTTGCAGTTTTCTTGCGCAGCTTCCTTCAGGCCTGTTTGGGAGGCTGAACCTGGACCTTTTGGCATCAGAAGTATAAGCTCCCTGAGTTGCTAGATGAGCAATCACATCAGCAGGTTGCAGCACTAGGCTATTGCACCACTTCATCTGCCAGCAATAGAAAACTTGTCCATTATCTTTCTATTTTAAGAATGTCCAGGATGCCTTTTTTGAGAATGTAGGTTTTGATTTTGAGCTGAGAATATTTTCTGAGTGGTTTGGTGTGGCTTTAAAATTGAAGTGTTTTCAGTCAAGCTCTTTGCCAAAGGGAAATCTTTTCCTCAGTTGCTCTCTGCTGTTTTGGGAGCAATTTCAGTGGGCAGTTTGCTGGCTGCTGACTGGATTGCAGAGACCCAAGTCCAGACACACAGATGATGTGGAACTAGAGCTGGTTTTCAACATTTTTCTCATCCTCCTATTTGGGTTTAATGAAACGTTAATTTTAATAAATATATAAGAATGACAAATTATTTTATAAAGTGGAAATTATAAAAACCTTAGATCAAAGGTTTTGGTAGAAGATGGAAGAGTGGTTTTGGCAGACATAGCATAATGAGACCTCACAAATTTATTATGTCTTATGCTCTGTTCTCAAGGCATAAGTTATTTAACAACAACAACAATCTTTGCAATGATTTTTTTTTAATTGACCCATTAATAATAATTTCATTATTAGTTACTAGATTCTGGCATAATTTTGTATTTGCACAGTCTGTTAAAGTCCATGTACACTTTTGCTTTCAAGATGGATGATTTGAAATACAAAGTTTATTCTGTTTGCTCAGGCAATAAGAAATGCAAAATGGCATGTAATATTTGACAATTAAAAGAATACTGTCACAAAATTAAACAATAATACTTTCAAATGCAATAGGAAATGGGATCCAAAACATTCTCCTCTTCTTGCAGAAAGACTGATCATCCTGGGTAGGAAACCATGTAAAAAGAATCTTTGTATGAAGGAATTTGTTCCACATAACCATATTTTCCTTTTCCCCTGACAAGTTCTTTGAAGATGCCTATTTTAATGGCTGTTGAAAATCTATTGAAGATCTGGAAGATAATCAGCATTAACAAACTTGCCTCCTCTGTACTTTTGTAAGATTGTCAAATACAATCTTAATTTGCCACAGGCATCGTATGTTTATTAAAAGTGACATTTTCCCATTTTCCTCCAAGCAGATGGCTCATATGTGCAAAGAAAACTAAGTTAGAGAACAAAGACTGTATGTAGTGCCTTAATGCTCCTCAGTTGCAATATTTCTGAATTTTCTTAAAGTGATGACCTCAAACAGACTCTTCCAATTGCTACCTGTGTGGCAAAAGTTTTTAATTAAAGCAGCATTAACTGCCTGCATAATTCTTGGATAACTAGTTTTCAGATCGAGCACTTCATCTGTGTGTGTGTGTGTAGGCATATACATATACATTAATGTACACATATACATGCTTACAAACTTCACACGTGCATGACGGTACTTTTTTCCGCAAAAGCCATATTTGCTAACCATAGAATGGGTTATGTTTGTTAAAGCCCATTTCTGACTTTTATTATTAAGACCAGAGGTAATGTACATTAAGCTTGATCATTTTATCCTGGAGTTTTGCTTTACAAATTTAAGTTAATACAGATAGACTTTTTTGAGCTACACTATGTAAAGTCTCATGCATGCACAAGAGGAATTAGTAAGATTAGTCTCTGTGAGCATTCCGCAGGGGATTCAACATAGAGCAATAATTTGGGTCACAATGCCTTATAAAGTCAATGGTAGTAAGAATTTTTAGCATAAATTTAAGCTGATGCATCAATCCAACAAGCCAAACTTTTTGGGCTTTTGACCTAGTATCGCTGGCAGATCGTAAATGTTTGGCTAATGCCTCCTTCTGGAAAATCCATTCATCTGTCTGTGAAGAGTTTGCCAGAAGTGCGTATAGCCAGATTAGCCTCCTGCAGGGGTGGCTAAGTGTAAACAAGGGACTTAATGCTAGCACGTAGGTCATGCATCGGAGCTAAGAGGTTCAAATACAAGACCTTTCCTAACTAATCTCATGGTGTGTGCACATCAGGTGCGTGTGTCTAAGGCATATTAGGAGTATTGGTAATTAGTTTTTTCGTTGGATATCTTCAAGTGAAGAACAGCAAAATTGTTCAGGAACTTTAATTTCTTGGTAAAGCTGTGAGTAGTGCATAAGCCCTACGCAGAATCAAGAACTCACTCTCTTGGTTTTCGTACATTCATTTGAAATGCTTTATTTGCTTCAAAAGGATTAATCTTAATAGCTTTAAAAATGAAAGCCTAAAACTAGCAGGAATTGTTGGCTTAGGACCTACAACAGGGAATTAGTGGCTTCCCACTCACCACTAATGAGTGGATTTTTTTTTAAGCTCTGTTTATTTATGAGCACTGTTGAATACAAATTCTTTTTAAACCAGTTATTTTAGGGAACCTGCTCTGCTTGACTTCAAAAAATATTCAATAACCATATTAACAAAACGCCATTTACCCAAATGGCAGCATAACTTCATGTCACATTAAAACAAAAATGCAGTGTGCTTAAAGAAGAAAATATCTAGATTATTAGTAACTATAGACCTCTGAAAAGTTACCTTCAAAAATGGATGTTTTCTTAGCATCGGGTACTTTTTTGGGCAACCTAAGATACAATTATATACAATCATGCACTGTCATTCTGTATTCTATGTACTACATAAAGATTCCAGAAAGTTCATATTTGAGGTGGTCAGTAAAGTGATTTGCTAATACTGATGACTGCATGCCTTAAGAATATTAGGGGGAAAAAAAGATTCAGTTATGTGGGGTAGCATAAGTGTGCCTCTGTTAAAGCTCCCTGTAATACACCAGTGTTATTCCTTTTTTGTGCTGGCAAAAAGACATTTGAGCAGAATAGAACCAGACTAATAGTGGGGTGAACGAGATCTTGTATTTTAACAGATGAGGACAGATGTAAAAAATTCTTTTGTTTCTTGCCTTTTGGGAATTGACCACTAACACTCTTACTGGAGGGTTTTCTTCCAGATTTCCACAATGTGTAATAGAAAACTATTTAGCCAATTTAAGAGATGTTTTTCATTCTTCCACAGCCTCAGGTTTTGTTGTAAAATATTCTTTTTGTCACTGTTACAAAATGAAATTTTCTTTCTCCTGTAATGTCTTCACCTTCTCGACTTCACTCTTTTTCTCTCTTTGTGTTTTTCTGCTTTTATATTTGTGATCATGATGGTCTTTCCCATCGTTTTCATTCTTGTGCTGCAACACTGGCATGTGCGGTTTCTGGCATGCAGCGGGCTGGGATGAACGTTTCTGGGTAACTGGTCAAAGTGGACACGCCAGGGTAGCGCAGGAGTCCAAGCAGCCACCTGAGTCACAGGTCAACTTGGTTAAGCCGAACCCCAAGCATCCGGCCACTTCGCAATCCCCCTTTTGTGGACAGGCTTTGGTGTTGGGCTGGGATTCTTAAATAAGGGCTTGCCTGCCTCTTCTTTCTTTACATACCTAAGAATCCTGGAAAAACAAATCACTTTTCACCGGGAAGCAGAACTGCACAGCTCTGGCCATCTGCTGCTGCCTAGCAGGGGAGCGATTCTGGTCCTGGAACAGCATAGCAGAAAGGTCAACTAGTTTTAGTTGCTGAAATTACTCCATTGACAGGTTGACCTGTAATTGTCTTCTTCTGCTGTAACAAATTAAAGCTCAGTTACAGCGGGTAATGATTTGCTCCATTATTTGTAAGATGGAGGTGGGATAATTTACTGCATTCCCGTTGTGTACTAGAATTGCCCATCAGATTAATTTTGGGGAAAAAAATTACACTGTGATAAAATGTAACATTAAGTGGCTTGTACTCCAGCTTCTGCATCATCCAAGTGGATATCTCATTTTGCATTTCTGAAGTGATATAAACTATAAAAAAATGTTCCCATTGGTGTTTTTGCTAAAATGTGTATACATATGCACACATAGAAGAGCTGAACGTTGTTTGGCACTGGCAAAGGTATATGTTGGGGAGATAAGGCTCCATATCACTGCAGAATGTATCTATAATAATTATATATATAACATCAGTTATGCATTATGTATTTACTATGTAAACATTTTTTAAAAGTTTTAACTAGTGTATGCTACCAGAAAGTATTGAAAGGTATTGCTGCCCGACAAGGAAGAGAATGTCAAGCTTGTCATTGAAATAATTTAGGTTAAAGTTGCAATATTTAAAAAATAAAAATATAGAAATGTATGGAAAAGGGGTATCTGCAAACATAGCAGTGATTTTTTTTTCCCTTGTTTGTCCCTTGGCAGTTTCCAGCTGAACTGCTGTGCATCAGACTCCATCATTATGTCTGGCAGCTGCAGTGCAACATGGTTTTAGAACTTTCTGTGATTTCAGCAGTGAAGCACAGCAAGCACTTTACTGTCCAAACAACAACAAAAAAAAGCAAAAAAACTTGAATTGAGATATTTTCTGTATCCATGGTAATCTTTCTCGGTAAGGCTGGAAGCCTCCATTATATCGTTATTACTGACAGCTCGTAACAACTTACCCAGTTCTGAGTTGCCTGACACACACAGGATCAGCTCCCTCTCCTAGCACCACTTTTTGCCCAATTTTACCCATGCTTCTCATACAACAGCCAGCTCCTTCAAGATTTCTTTTCTGAATCTCAAATGCCATGGTGCTGGAAAGAAAAAAGAAAAAGTACGGAAGTCAGAAAAAGGTGTCCCACAGGTTTCCTTCTGATCCCCTGAAATGTTGACCTTGTTGGATCTCCCAAGATGAGCAGATTCTTTCCTTCTCCCCCTCAAAAGAGTGTTTTCATGTGTATTATCACAGTCCTTTAGACATGAAAAGACTCCTATGACATTAAAATCACTGAGTAGCCTGCACCCTCAAGTAATTCATAGAGAGGCTAAGTGATCTAGAAAAGAAGCAGCAAGTTAAGGAGGAGTGTGGGAGATGACAGATATTAGCCAGAGAGGGTTCTGAAATCCACTTTCTTCAGCCATTAGTACTGCTGGCATGAAGGTTTTTGTTGTGTACTTATGTTTTGTTTTGTTTCAGGGGTAGCACGTGGGATACATGTGAAAATGAGGAACCTTTTCCTTGCTTCTCCAGGGACAGTACACATGCTTCTTATTTTTTCTAGCATTTCTTATCAATATGAAATGTATCCTGTTTGGATTTATGCTAGTGGGTTGTTCTATTGTTTTTTATTTTTATTTTAAAATCCGAATAGCGTATAGATGGCAAAGCCATGATGTGACTGGAATGAAATATAATTTGTGCTTCCTCTCCCCACACACCTCTCAAAAGAAGAATGAAAATTAAAGCAGTTGAGGGTAGAAAACACAAATGAGAACTGGCTTTAAGTGTGTGAGTAGACTCACTCGCTTATGTAAATCTCTGAATCAGTCTTCAGAGCAAATACTACCATTGAAAGCTATAAATATGTTTTAATTCTTTCTGAATGAGGATCAATGTGAGGAGGTGTATAACTCCTGTTTCAGTTCAGAACAATTTTATTCCATTTTAATTTTGAACAGAGTTATTAAAGTTAGATAGTGCTCACATTTCAAAGTACATCTTTAGGGTTGGTCAAAGGAAAGGTACATTTATATTTCAGGTATAACTACTAGCCGAGCTCTATAGCACCTTTTATGGATTTAAATATTCTCTTGGGTCCCTTCCTATCTTGTGTCATTAGATGAAAAATTCAGACAAAAGCTGAAGTGACAACAGCAAAATGGTTAAACTGGCAGATATGTGCAGAAAATACTAAAAAATCTTTAAAGCAAAAATACTTCAGGAGACATTTGCACCAGCTTTCTTAACATATTTGCAAATAGATATTTGTAGTATACTTAACATTTAGGTAGGATAGTATGGGCATTGTCCAGTTAGAATCACAGAATCATAGAGTGGTTTGGGTTGGAAGGGACTTTAAAGACCATCTAGTTCCAACCCCCCTGCCCTGGGCACGGACACCTCCCACTAGACCAGGCTGCTCAAAGCCCCATCCAGCCTGGCCTTGAACACCGCCAGGGATGGGGCATCCATCCGTTAGGGGTATACTTCATTAGAATCAGAGACAGGTTGGTTTGAAGGCACCTCAGGAGCTCATCTAGTCTAACTGTGTGCTCCAAGTAGCACTCTCGCCCACACAACAGCAGGTCAGCCACGGCTCCATTGGCCAAACCTCAAAAGCCTCCAGGGTGGAGGCTCTGCAGCCTCACCGGGCCACCTACCCTGGTGCTGCTCTGGTGAACACGTTATTCCAGATGTCCAGCCGCATCTCCCAGGCTGCACTTGGTAGCTATTGCTCACTCTTATGTCACCTGCCAGGGCTCTCATCTTTGTAGCTCCTTTTCAAGCACTGTTATGTTGCCACTCAGCCTGCTCTCCTGCAGACTGAACAAGCCCAGCTCCCACAACCTCTCCATGCTGGGCTGTGTGCTCCAGGCTGCTGACCAACCTGGTAACTGGACTTTTGCTGGAGACCCAAAGCCAGGTAGGGTATTCCAGATATAGTGCCAAATAGAATAGAATAGTATCTTCCTTCTTACACCCTAATTACATCTAATTACGTTACAGGCTAATTGCAACATGTCATAGGATTTGAGAAATATTTGAGAAATATGGTAAGATACTGTCTAAAGTAACGCTGTTCTTACAAGTTCCACGAAAAATGGGGTGTGCTTTCACAAACTCTTGCCAGCATAAACAGTACTACGTAGACCTGAGAAATCAATGCACGAGTTGTCTTTGTTGTAATCGTAACAAATTACTTTAGGATGCAAGGCCTATTTTCGTTAAACTTAAGCTGAAGTCACACTTGATTAAGTTGCAGAAAGAAGGCAACATGGAAGGTGATTGCAGGCTGGTTTCATCTTTGCTTTCTGGTTGTGTACGGATGAGATGAGTATCCAGAACATACACAGTCTCTCGCGTTGCTGTTTGCAGGGAGGACAGATCTGTGGTATCTCTCTGTGTGCAGAATGCCTTCCGTCTCTTCCCAAAGAGATGTTGCTAGTCTCCACAAATTGAAGATGATATGAGGGATTTGCTTCACTACTGCTTTTGACATCTGTTTTTAGTTGTCTTATTAAGCGGCAATATTATTTAAAAATTGTACGTTTAAAGCAGAGATGATTAATTACTCAAAAAATAGTAACTTTTGAACCCATCTTAATTCCATACAGTACACATTATATTTTTTGAGGGTATTAAGAAAACAAGAGATGCATCCTATCACAAACTTTGTAAGTCATGTGTAAGCTTCTGTCTATAAATTGTATTTGAGCAGAATCTCTTCTATAACTGCTTCTAACCTCTTGACTTTCTTTGTAGTTCTTTGCCTAGTTTGACATTTACAACAGCTCTCATTTTAATAAAAAAAGTGAAAACATATTTCCTGTTTTGCTTGAGCTTTCTTTCAATTCAACTTTAAAGGATATCGGCTTTGTTTAGAAATGTATTTGTTGTGAGCAATCATATCAGAACTGGGGTTTAAACGAAATACAACTTGGCATAAAGAGGCAGGGTCAAATCTGCTTGTAATTACAAAACAGTTTCGGGCTCAGTGTACAAAATACTTTATTTTTTTATGTTATGGTAACAAGAAGGGTCCTGAAAAGAGTACTTTTTCATATGATGTAACTTTAGTAACCAAAAAGATGTTCCTATCCCAGAAATCTTGTTCTCTTAGTACAAGATGTATGGTAGCAGTTGCACGCAGCCAATGTGCCAGAAAAGCACAAGCAATTAGTATATAAAAAAAAAAGGTTAACCAGATTGACAGGTGCGTAAGGATTTGTAAGTGTCCTGTTGGAATAGATTTAAAGGAAGTGTTTGAAAGAGTGTATTTTTGTGCAAAGACATTTTTCTGTAACACAATGCGTGGAAGTAGGAAGATTTTTTTTAGGGAAGATGACAATTGGGCAGAAAAAGCTGCTGCTGTTGATGGGGAGGAGACAAGACTTGATGCATTAACTGCATCTTGAATTATTTGGGGCGTTATAAACTGTAACAGCACTAAAGGGGGAACCCCCAGCCTTATATTTTATGCAGTGAATAAGGTAACATGAGTAACAGTGAGAACAGGAGCTAGCCATAATAAAAAAAATTCCTAAACAAAAACATTCTTGATGAGAAAAGGTGCCTCAGATTTTTTTTATCCCCTCTGAATTCAGAGCAAAAAGTAAAAATTTCCATTTTTACAGGGAAAAATCTCCCTCCTATCCACATAGAAAACAAATTTTTCTTAAAGACAAAAAATGGATTTTTTTACATTACTGAAATTTTATTTTTTCGGCTGTGACAGAATACTCCAGTCAATCTCACATCCTGCAAAATTCAATGTGACATAAAATCTTATATATGGAAAAAAGTAATGGAATGGCCAAGCAGAATCAAGAGTTTGTTTAAGAAGACGGCTGAGTTTAGAGTCATATAGAATTGAACAAGCTGTAGGGTAAGGAAAGACTAGCAGGATAAAGAGGTAAGAGTTGGAGAAGGAGAGAGGAAGGAATAAGTTAAGGCTGAATTTGTGGTTTGGGTGGATGAGGTGGAGGGGGTTGATAAAGAAAAACAAGTATCTCACATTGACAGACTGAAAACGTAGTAAGCGAGAAGGGGAGGGAATAAAACCTGACTGGGAGGCGTGACTGGTGGAGTATTTTGTTTGGAGCAATGGGTTGTTTTGTTTTGGCTTCGTTTTTTTTATTTACTTCCTTTAGTTGGAAGGACATGTTTGGGCAGGACGTCAGTGGAGATGGGAGGCTACTCCTGTTGAGATCGGTGAACAGAGGTCTGCCCAGAGGGAGGGTGGCAGCAAGGGGCAGGGAGCCTGCGGAGCAGCACGAACATCCAGGAGGCTGCGGGGAGGAGCGGGGACCAGAGTGGCAGTGACAGAAAATGACAGAAAAAATTTCCTAGAGACAGAGGAGGCGCGTCACAGTTTGCTGCAACTCACGAAGTCGCTGAGTTGGCCAATAACAGGCTGTGAAACAAGGACCTGCCTACTTTTGCTGTTGTGAGAACAATAAAATTGAAGCAGACCCAGAAGTTGTCTCAACTGTCTCGATGATTTCTGATTATTGAGGGCATCTGTGTCAGGCTATTATTTCTTTCAGAATGTAACTCTACATTCAGTATGTTGAATTAATGCTTCAAGTGCTGGTTATGAAAATAAAATCCTTATAGTCAGAAAATGGTGTCCATTATCACTTACTCTGCCGTATAAAATGACCCATCTTTTGAATGCTTGGTATAGATTCTACCTGGTGTGTAGCAGTCCCTCTAGCTTTCAGGCCTTCTCCTGCTCCAAAAGACAGATGATGCAGCCCGATTAGATGGATTTGAATACACCAGCCAAACAATTAATATAGAAAAACATATCTTCAAAGTATTGATGCTTACAATGCTATAGCAACTACTGATATTTAAAAATTGAGGTTTTGTATGTGTTTGGGGTTTTTTTAAGATTTCTTTCCCCTTGAAATCTCCATTCAACAAAAAACCTTCCGGTTTTTAGTTGACTGTTTCCAGTGGCCACTAAAAGTGCCGATTTCTAACTCTAGCTGCTAGTGAAAACAGGTGACTGCAAAAAGGATGACCGAAAACAGTCTTAGATAATTTTTCTGTATTACATTTTTTTTGGATGAAACAGAATCTTTCTAGGAAGACTGAGATGGGAAATTGATGGGAGACTGATGGGAAATCAAAAGATTTTCTTTTGAAATGATGGCCACAGCATCAGTTTCATGGCTTTTTTTGAGATAAGGCACAGTACCAATGCTTTTTCCACCTCCTCCAGCATCCCAGTAGTTTGCAATGCTGTAAGAGAGAGTAAAACAGCTTTTTGATTTACTCACATCTTTTGGCAAAGACTCTTGTTACAGCAATGCACTCATAGGCTGTGCGCTAGCTAACGAGCGTGTTTGCTTCATGCTCTGAAGCCTTGGCACTGCAGTTGCGCAGGTTGGGGGTAGCCTGGTAGAGCACACGGAGCCCTTTACTCAGCTCTCCTTCCACCAGAAACCACAGCACAAGAAGACCAAGGGGTCACTGCACCCTGTGCTCCATCCCACCCTAAATTGACATGGGTTGGATGGCGATGGATGCGTTTTACAAAGTCATTTACTGCTCTTTCAGCGCTGCTTCATAGAAAAATGCTTTAATATACATATTCAATCAACCTAACTTTGGCCATCTAAATTTTTTCTGTTAACGAGATTGAAAGGGAAAGGGAGGAAAGATTGTGCCTAAAAAGTTTGAATTGCAGTCTAGGAAGTTCTTACTGGTTTTGGAACTCTTAGTATATTGTCACCTTCCACTTGGAAATGTACCAAAGCCAATCTCAAGCTGCATTTGCCTTGCAAAGTATTGTGGCCACTGCCTAATAAAAGTTATTGGCCTGAGGAGGTCTTTGGGGTGACCCAAGGGCCCACTGCTTATCAAGCTGCTGGTGTGAGGGACAGGTGAACCTTGTTCACCAAGGGAGATGTGGTTTGTATTTTGTTGTTGTTGTTTTGGTTTGGGTTCTTTTGTGTTGTTCTCCCCCCCCAAATCAAAGCAAGTGTTTAGTTGTAAATGTTTATCTTCTAGGATAATGTGATGTTTATTTTCTAGGAGTGCAAAACACTACAATGCTGCCTGTTGTTTTCCTCCTTATCATTTCGGCATCTTTTTGAAAGTATATGAATATACATATCATGCAAATTAGGGTTTATAAATGAACAAATATCAGTATTTGCATTACTGCAGATGCAAATTTTGAGGTCAAGTTACAACCATTTAAAACAGTTCTGTAAGCATCTCTCTTTACCTTGACAAAAATAACTCAATTCTGGAAGCAATAACTGTCAAGCCACTCAGCTGTTTTAGACAGCTTGTTCTTTGCTTTGTGATGCTATTTGCCGTATCCAGTGTGGCTAATCTGTGCAAATGCAACAGGAAAACAATTTGCTTGCTGGTAATCCTGTTGTTCAGAAGGTCAGCCCTTGTATGACATCTTTGTAACCCTGCTTGTACAGTGTCTGGATTAAACAGTGATTCCCTTACTATCAGAAGCAAACATGAAGTGTATGTTACAGGAGAAATGAATTCCACTCGCACCAGCTTCTGACTCCTTGGGGTGGAACTGTGAAACAAAGAAAAAAAAGTAATTGTTCAAATAAAGATCTGGACATCAATTTCAGAGTTAAGAAATTAAAATCTGCCAGAATGCATGGGAGGAGAAGAATGAGTGGGGTAATAGTCTCTTATCAGTACTAGAGGCATATCCAGGCCTATGACTTTGATAATGACGAATATCTGATGTATATAGAAACATTTATGACCTCATGCTATAATGTAGGTTGTCCTTTATAAAAAAACCTGGATAGATTATGCAAAGGTTTGAAGTGATTTGCGTGAAAATATCATTTGGACATCACCCCTGCAGAAATATTACAACAGCAGTGTCTTTGGAAGAAGAAATCAAACCAAATTGATAGCCTGGGGGAAGCAGAGGCTTTAAAATAAGATCAGATGATCTTCAGATGGAATCAACAGTCTAATAACTTTTACAGAAATACAGGTAAATTCATAGCTACTGACTCACTGATTTTTCACTTCATATTAAATTATTCCTAACTGAAAATTGTTAAAAAGCTAGCCGTCACACAGGCATAAGACTCAAGTGTTAGATGCTTCCCTTTAGAATGCTTTCAAGCAATTTACAAAGAAAACAATTATTTTTTGACCTTCTGGATGCCTTTTGGCGGGTACACCTAGATTTTGAAGGACATTCTGCTTCTTTTCCTACTGCCATAGTGGCAATGACATTAGTTTAGTCGTATGAGGCCTCAGGGGGGTTAGATACAAACACAGATGACACTATAACGTTTGGCTGAGGAAATTCTTGATTGTAACCTGACAGCATAATGAACAACAGAAGGTGTCAAGCGTTATTACAGTTAATGGGCCTCAGTTTTCTTGTCACGAGCTTGAACAGATCTAAGTCCTCTTTGCAGCACAGCTTCCACCATGACAAGGCAGAAAAAAAAATTGTCAGGACTGCCAAAAACCTGGGCTTTGGCTTTGTTTAGTATTTTTTGTTGGTGGTTTGTGGGTTTTTTTTCTCTCTCCTCCTCCAGATGGAAAGGGATAGGTAAGTGGGAGCATATCAGAATAACAAAGCCTGTAGAAAGAATTAGTAGACTAGAGAAAAACACCAGCAGAAGGCAAAGGCAGCCTTCCAGTACAGCTCATGACACACCATATATGGACTATCTTGTTGATAGCAAATGAAGCTTTGAAGCCAGCAACAGCTGAAAATGTGACTGCAAGCATCAAGCCCCTGGTAGCAAATCATATATCACTATGCAGAGTTAGCCAGATTCCTGGGACATCCAGTATTCTTGCTGACCAAGAATGCAACTGGCATCTGTAAACAGAGGTAAAACATGAAGGGCACAAGAAGATGCACATGCAAGACTGGTTTCTAGCAACAAAGAACAAGTGACAGATTCAAATGTACAGGTGACTGGTTCCGCAGCTACCTAGCAATATGGGTTGAGGCAAGGTGACCAAGATAAGGCAGTAAAATCATTCCAGACAATTTCCCAGGAGAGATGCAGCCTGAAAACTATTTAAAAAGTTACAAAATAAAATCCTACAAAATGTTGAATAAAGCAAACCGTAAACTTTTCATTTATAGCTGAAAAAATTTCACTGTATTCCAGTGAAAGCAGTGTGAGAAATAATAAATATGTCCTTTATGAAAGCGATTAATGTAAAAGACAGCAGCCTACTAGCATAAAATAATGCTTTGCTGTTCATTAGTCTGAATATTTTGTGCAGCTCTTATTTACAGAATTTTGTTATATCAAACTATGACTACAAAGGGAAATAATAAAGAGATTGGAAAATGAAGGGGCAAAAAGTACACAGCATCATTTGATTTTATAAGCTTCAAAGAGTTACTTGAACTGAAAAATCTTCTGAAAAGTTTTACTTTTAGCATGCTGCCAGAAGTAAGCCAGATTTTACTACTGTAATTCCTTATTGCATGTGGCCAGAGGCATTGGTCAGCACTTAATGACAGAGACAAGAGATTTATAGCCGAGACATAAATACAGTGAGTAGCAGTAAGGTTATATATAATGGAAGTGCAAGTCATGTACCTCTGCAACCATAATTTTGAAAGAATAAACACTAAACTGTTATCCTTAGGGAGTAATTTGAATTATTCCTATGGCCTGGTTATGAGGGTAGTTTATTTTCTAAAAGACTTGAGCCTTGGCAAAAACGACTCAAGAAAAATAAAAATCAAAGCATGGCAGTATCTTGAAGGCAAGCATGAAATGAAGAACATCACCTGGAATAAAATCATGAGTGAATTGTACAGTGCTCTAAAAACTTTTACAGACTTTACATCCAAACTTTTTTTTTCTCTTTTTTTTCCCCTCCTTGTAGGGAGAGAATCAGCACAGGTGCTCCCCCAATAAGCAGCTCGTAACTAGCTTGTTGCTGCTGTATCTTGACCATGAGCTTTTGTGGCTCTTAAATTCTTGAAGCTCACAACTTCCAGGTGGCCCAAGTGCCATTTTTGCGTTGAAGCAAAGCCATGCACCCATGAGCTGGCACGGACCCTGCTGGGTACGGTGGATCCTAGCTGCCGCAGGCAATCGGCCAACAGGGCTGTCCAAGCTCCTGCTCCGTGGCCCACCCCAGCTCAGACCACTGCTACTTTGCAGTGAAACGGGAAGTTGTTCGCAGGCAGGAAACACAAATTACTTCCAAGAGCTTGAATTAACTCTTTGCACGCTGCTTCCTCCTTGAAAGGAAGAGCAGATAGCAAATGATTCCCTCTCCCAAAAAGGGAGCCAGCCAAAGTGTCTGCAGTGCCGATACCCAAGTTGCAGCAGGGCTGGCTGCTCCAGGTACTTCTCCATCCCTCAGCCAGGGCTGCTTCAGAGGGAAGACATCTGTAGAGCTTTCCCACTTGTCAAGCTCTATATTAACTGAATTTAACCTGAGTTTGTAAATAGTTTACTATTTCCTTTAAAATAAAATAATTAATAATAATAAAAAAAACCCCTCCACAAAACAATCAGCTATCTTGCCTAGCCTTCGTCACAGCTGAACAGCTGTGAAGAAGCATTTCTGCTAATGCGGTGCCAGTCAGGGCAGAGGAACACAGCGCTTTGCAGGTGGCTCTCATTTTCTGGGTTGCTGACTTGAGACCTCAGTGTTTGATTTGCAGAGGCACTGAGGACTCGCAGCTGTGGCTGAAGTTAATAGTAGCTGGGCTTTGAACATGGAAGAGAGTACCATGAAACAAGTCTTCTGAAAAAGCAGTTTTCAGCAGTTTCAGTTTGAGCACCCAAAATTAGTAGTAAGTGCGTGGTTTTTTTTTTTTTTTTCCTTCTTCTTAACATTTCTCTCTGGGCTATGTTTTAGTGTTAAAGAGGATATCATTTGTTCTTGCTGTAGGTATATTGTGAAAACAAATTCATTAAAATATATAAAATATGTAGCTGTTGTAATAATGAACTTACAGAGGAATCACAGGCAAAATTATTGCTTTCCGTATGAACTCATGTTGAGGTCACAGAAAGAGAAGTCATGGAGGTAGAATGCAGGAGAGCTGTGTGCTGAATCAAGTACACAGGGCAAAGAGTAGCTGCCCCTTTCTTTTCTTTCTCTCTTGTTCTCAGAATAACATGAAATGGTTTAAATGTATATTGGAAACTGTAAGGTCAGGTACGGTCTCTCTGTCTTGTGTAAGTCACTTCACTTGAATTACTACTGCCTTATCGTGATGTAAATGAGAAGGAAAAGCTCTTGAAGGAGTAAAGTCCTTCACCCCAGTGCAATGAGAGGTCCTACACTGTTATGGTGGTCTGAAAGTGCACACAGAATATTATGAGCAATTACTCCTCGTGTTCCAGGTAAGCATCACAGTCATTAGAGCCTTAGCTTCAGAAATTAGTGATAGCTTATAAATAACAGTCCTGTAAGTACATAAAACATGGCATAGTGGTTCTCTGTAGCTTCTGTGGTTACTGATGTTTTTGCTTTATTATCAGGACAGTGTAGGGACAGAAATGCATCAAAGAATTATTGATGTGGCAGTCTAATAAGGTCACCTCCTGTGACAGGAGGAGAAACCAGCTGTGTCCCTGAACTGCTGGGTTCCTTTTATTTCTTAAAATGTTAGAGGGGAAAGAGTGACCTGGCAAAGGATAAGGAATCCTTAAAGCTTTGCACTTTCTTTCTTGTGCATCGCTATGGCTGATGTAAGAGATGCTGTATCTGATTAGTATCCATGTATCTAGTTGCAGCCAGCCCGTTTATGATTGTTTGTGCTTAGGATTTCATGGCAGTTTTGCATTGCAAGCAGTTTAGAAGTTGGAAGGTGTGTTTTGATGAATCTGCTTGTACTGATTTAAGATTTCCCCTGGCTGTTGGAAATTACCATCTTCGTTACAGTCAGAAGAATGAGGCAAGTATCTGTGGTGCAGCCTCTCCATTTCTTAACACGCGTTAGACTGAAGTGCTGATGAGAGTGGGTGTCTGGTAAGAAGCCAGACTGTCAGCAGGAAGATCTGAAGTGCTCTCTCAGCTGTTTGCCAAGGGCCAGCAAGAGGCAAAGCAACCGCCTTCAGTGCTCACGCTAGTACCCAAGTGCCGGAGTCCAGTGCTCTTGCCCGCTCTCCCTTCCCTGCTTCTAAAGTTTTATTACCGCTCTGGTATCAGCCCACAGATGGATGCAGTGTCTTTTTTATCTCCATACATTATCAATACAAAAGTCTTTGTGAGTCTAGTGCTCCCACTGAGCCTGATGCCTGATAAAATATGATGTCTAGAGAATGCTGAACAGTGTTTCATGCTACTGACTGAACAGATATTGAGCAACAGCAGGATTTTGCAGTCTAAGAAATCAAACTCAATGTTATCTAGTACATAACAGATATATATTTTTTTAAAAAAAGTATGAAAGCACGCGTAGATGCTTTACTTTAAACCAGTAAAGAAAACTATTTCCAACATTGGCAGCATGTCACTGAAAAGATAATCGGCTTTTTTAATTAGCAGCAAACTGAATATACTTAGTGTTTTTTGCAGAGGCCACCATAAATGCTGGATAACGGTTCTGAGTCCTCCTACCACTCAGTGTTTCAAAAACAGGATTTTGTTTCCCTGGATTTCAGCTTTGAAATGATTCCAAGCATCACCCCATGCAGCAGGATGACAATACCTGAAAACTGGGACAGCACAGTCACAAGAAAGATTGCGTGTTTTCAGTAAAGTGCAAGTGAAGGAGACTTTCTAACTCCTAGTAATAATACTACTCAGATGGGAGAATAAATTCTGCCAGCTTTTCGTATTACTTTGCTAAGCTATATTCTCTGAAATGAGTCACCATCAATTCATCTGGTTTGACCCAGTTCAAATTAAAGTAGAGGTTCATCAGCCCTGATCTGATCAGAAGCTACACGGCTCTCTGGTAGCTATAATGGCTGTGGAAAGGAAACTGCATATAATAATTAAGAAAAACATTGTGTTACACACTCAGAAATGTGTATAACCTTACGTCAGCATATGGCTTTTTTACATGCTGGCTTTTTTAATATAAAGAATCCTTGTTGCACCTCTCTGTAAAATTTCTTCAAATCCTGGCTGCTCTCATTCCTGTTGTTTCTGCTTTTTGTTGATGTTTGTCCCTGAGAGACTTTGATACTGGTCAAATCTGTCAAGGTTTGAAGGTCAGTCGCTGGTAAGCTGAGCCTCGCCGTTCTCGCTGGTTTCCAGTCCTGGCTTGTGCTCAAAACACTTACTGGGCTCCTGTAGCGTTGCATCAGTGTTTCTCTACATCTGCCTGTAGTGCTGTTGGCAGGCAGCTGGAATTCAGTGAAGAAGGCAGCTTTTTAATACCCTGTCACATCTTTGCAGATCTTAAATGTTTTCCTTCACCTTTTTGTTACTGTTGGGGTCGCAAGGTAATTTGCTGTGGGTTATAAACTGTGGATGGTGAAACAAGGTACAGTATAATACTGCCGCCTGCTCCTTTGGTTAGTGAATCTTAGTTCTGACATTCATTGTCTCTTATCCCAATTTCCCTGGGTAATAATTTCTTGAAAGCTCCGTATGCTTTGCCATTAAACTGGCTGTGGCGTGGGAAAAATGTGAGGTATTCAAGTTATGCTGGTGATGTAAACTCTGCAAATCCTTGACAGGCAAATTGGAGAGAAGAGAGCTGGAAGGGACTTTGAGAGGCTGTGTTTTCCATATACCTGTCCAAATATAAATGGATCGATTGTAACTGTCACTTCTCATAAGTGTTTGTCTAACCTATTCTTAAAAACCTCCTATGATGGAGATTCAAATCCTCTTCTAGTCATATATTCTAGCTTTCAGCATTGGGCACAGGAAACTTCTACCTTAAATCTGTGATGCTAGCCCATACTTTACTGCTAGCAGACAAGGAGGAGAAAATAATAGCCGAGCTCCTTTAATTTACCACTTACATACTTGAAGACTCTGATGAACGATTACCAATTTTCACTTTCCATGGCAAACTGTCACAACTCCTTTAACCTTTCCTTACAAGCCATACTTTTTTGTCTTCTGCTTGGTCCCATTACTCACCCAATAGCCATCGGTGGAGAGTCTGGGTATTTCTTTAGTTCTAGCAGCCACAACTGGACGTGCTGGTAAAAGCCTTGCTAGTGCCACACAGGGCAAAAGGACTGCTCTGGTTGTCTTATGGACAGTACTCTTCCTTGTATATTATGCTATGGTGCTAGCTTTTTTTATTGAGTATATAATACATCATCAGCTGAAAACAGATCAGCACCTGCCCCGGGCCTCCTTTTTCTTTCCTTCATAGCAGGGTGATTTATCCTACGTCTATAGATCTGAAAATGTAAAATTTGTATTTGTTCTTACTGAATTAAAATAGAGGCTCATGATTTTAAGGGGAGAAGGTTAGCCAAACTAAGCTATTGAGTGAGGGGGACTATATGGTTTTTTTGTTATTTTTTTCCTGCATAAACCAACTGAACAAAATGCTAATTTTTGATCAGTTGGATCTTGATTGTGATAGGCTTATATATTATTTCTAGCCTAATAAAGATGAAGTGTCAGAAGATCAACTTAAAATGTATTTGACTGGAGCATATAATTCAGGTGAGGATTTAGCAAGGCTCTGCTGTCAGATGGTTTCACAGTGGAAAAAAATGGCATTCGTAGGCTCGTATCTGTACAAGTGCATGTGGATTTTTGATGTATTTATGGTAATAAGACAGGGAACAGACTACTTGGTTCTTCCTGAAACCCAGTCACATCCTTCATAGTGTGAAAGTGTATCTCTTTATCTGCTATTTAAAACTGTATGTTGGCTATATATTGGCTATATTACTTCAGACCAGAAATTATCTCTGTTATACACTTGCAGACTAAATCTTCTGAGGCTTTATTTAATTTTGAAACTTGCTAAAAAAGCCCTGCCTCTGAGTCCATGCGTATTGTCAGTTTCCCAGATGAGTGACACTTGGGATATGGTACTTAAGGAGTTCGTCTGCAAATTCTGATTTTAGGCTGTCAGCACTGAGATCTTAGCAACAAGTATCTTTAGTTCAGACTAGCAATTTATGGAATACTTAAGAAAACAGTTTGATAACCTGTCTTTCAAAATAACGTATCTTTTGCTTCAGTTTTTTAATAGATTTTTTCTTTTATAGAATGTGCCTCTGTATGTGTGGGGTGGCATTGTCAAAAATAACATTACAAATTTCTCGCCATTTTGGATTGTTTTTGTCTAGGAGATGAACTAAAATCAACTAGTTGTTGCCATTTACTGAACGACATCTTTAATCCCATTGAGGCACTACGTAAGCAAAGAAAGACAGAAGATGGAAAAGACATTGATGTTTTTTGTGTCTATTGCTTTCTTTAGTGATTTTACTGATGTGCTATGTGATGTTCTTGGGCCGCTCACAGTGAACATGCAAAAACCCCTAGTATTCCCAGTAAATTTATTACTTCTTATGCAGACAAACAATTATTCTCTACATTTTTGTTTATCTTTGCTGCACTAACAGTTCTTGTTGGCCTCTTAGCATTGATAAAGCAATTTATTAGCTACTTCTGTGAAGATATCTCTGTAGAATATCTCCTTCCTTCCAGATTTCTCCACCTCCTAGAAAATAATTCCTATATTTAACTGATCATATTGAAACAGTGAAAGAGAATTTTCCTTATCACCTGTGTCCTCGATAAACTAGCATGTAAGAGGTTATCTGCAACCCTGAGCCAAGACAGAGGAGGCTACAACAAAATATACAAGGCACTTAACTGGGAATAGGGGGAGCCTAGTGATGGCTCAGAGTTTTCCTCACCTAATCTTTGTTACTAAATTCTGCATTTAAATTTTAAGTAGAAAAATACATATGAATCTGCAAAGGTTTTAGAAAGACTCATAGTTATTATCTTTGTATCTCATAGCTGTAAGGAGAGAGTCCAGTCTTGCTGATAACAGGATTTAAGCTGGGGAAGTAGAATCGTTGGCAATTGAGCAACTTGTGTAAAATAATGCAATAACTCAGGAGTGGAGCTAGGATTTAAAATCTTGGTTTCAAGTATGACAATTTAGCTCTTAAATCGCCGTGCGGTGCAATGATGTACTTGGAAAACAAACTAGCACTGATTCTGAAACAATACCAGCTAATAAATGTGATGGAAAAATGTTTGCATAGCTAGTCAGTGCCTTGCCCAGAATGAACTCTATGTGGAAAGCTGCAAAGACAAAAAAAAGTTTAGGGGTGTCTTGCAGATGGTAATTTATGTAAGGCTAAATTAAGCCTATGCAGCAAAGTATGTGTAGAATGGAGCTGGATACTTCTCCCAAAGGTCTGTAAGAATACGATTTACTCTCGTTTCCAGTGCTGAGTTCCCAGGTTCTAAGTCCCTCTTTCTGAGACAAGTTATGGCCCTTCCAGTCCTCTAAGTCTTGGCCTGACTCGCTGCCTGATGGCTTAACAAGCAGAAGCTGTGCTCTCTCCCTGCCGTCGTGGTGTGCTAGGCGCACTGGTCTCTTGTTCTGCTACTTTCTACAAGGTGAGATCAAGGCTGCGGGTGGAATCTTGCTCCTTGGTTGCACGTGTTGAGGACAGGCATGATACAGCCTATACAGTCAGGTGACAGAATTCGATAGCACTCTATGAAGTCTAGCAGCTGCCTTGGTACCCGATAAATACAGGAGATACGCCTTCCTCCTGAGAAAGTGGAGCAGCTTTTAGAACGAAATATGATGAAAATCAGGAATAATGCAGACCTGTTTGTTCTAAAAAGCAGAAATCTCACCTTTGTTAGACCTAACATGACATGTGCAATCAGTGATAGAAATGTGATACAAATGGCAATTTAGACAGGAAGCATAAAGTGCTAAATGCTCTTTTTTTCTGCCATCCTAATCCTCTGACTAGCCTTTTAATTTGACATTTGTTTAATAATTGGATTAAACAGGGAAAAGAAAATTTTTGCTTAATGGAAATATGTGGAGGGAATGAAGTGAAACATTTAAAAATAGCTCAGGCAAAAACCTTTAAATTACGTTGTGGAGAACGGTGGAAAAAAAGACAAAACAGACTAACATAGATTTCTCTCATGCTTGTTCATGTATATATGAAATAGGGCTCCTCTAAAATCTCTGTATTTGTGCAAGAATATTTATTGCACTGAGAATATACACTGACTGGGGATTAAGTAGATAATGTCGTGTGGCCCTGCAGTGCTGCAATTCTAAACTAGTTTAGATATGTTCTAGAGTATTATTTCTTTGTGTTAAAGTTTTAAATTTATCTATTTAAACATTTCTATTCATTATAAAATCAACTGAATATAAAACTTAGTAAAATTCAGTATTCTGTCATAAACTAGACTGTAAGAATTATGGGGATTGGATGAGATTGGTGGGGTTTATTTTGTTTTCAATTTGTTCAAATAGCAGTGGTGATTACCTAATTATCTTTGTTGATTTCCTGTGAGAGATAAAAAGCAAATGCCTTTTCGGTTTATGTGGCTTTCAAAGAGCATTAAGATGTGATTTCCTTCTAGTAGCTGGCCTGTAGAACTAGTAAATTTTTTGTTTGATCCAATGAAGTAAGTTGCAAAAGCGAATAGATATCAACTTTGTGGCATATAGAGCCTGCATCCTGCATGTCAGCCTGATAAGATCTAACCAGATTCTTAAACTAGTTAGAAATGTGTGAGAGAAAAGGCCTTTATATATACTTTTTACTTTTGTATGTAGAACAACATCTTTCCCTTGAGACATGCAAGGACAAATGCAGTATGTCAGGCAGTTGATAAATAACTACTTTCTTCTCAGCCTTCTTTCTATGTGGGTTGTAGTCAAGTAGCAAGATTTAAGTAGTTCCTGTCCTCTGCAGAAGGTCTACAATTGTCTCAAGACTGCTGGCACCCCAGAGTTGCTGACTATCGTCACATCCGGCCTCAGTCAAGAGCCAGTGATAAACTAAGTACAATTAGTCTGCTAAAATATTTGTATTGAGTGGGTTTTTTTATTTACAGTGATACAAACTGTAAAAGTCAGTGAAAGATGTGTTCCTTGCTGCTGCATAAACCCGAAGAGCCACCAAAAGGGAAGGCAAGAATTTAGACTTCAATTGCAGCAAGGAGTTGCTTAGTAACTGGTCCAGCGCAGGGGATAATGTTTAGTGTAGTAAAGAAATATTTGCGTGTCTGTTGGAAGGGAAGAATCTCTAAGAGACCAGCCAGACTGTCTCCCACGTCAGGCAGGAACAGGAGTGTTGAGGTGAAGGATGAAGCGCCTATAGAATAGTCTAAAGGAGAACTAGGCTGTAGGAGCTTGCAGATGGCATGGGGGAAGGCTACCTGCCCTGCGATCTGAAATTCTGATTACTGCCCTGTTAGGAGGGATGAGTAAATCAACAAATCAAGAGAAAGAAGTTTAATAAAAGAATAAGAAGCTTCTTGTTTTGTTGTTTGAGGTTTTCTTGTTTGTTTGTTTCTATAGACATCTCCGTCTCCCTTGTTATTTGGTATTCAGCAATGACTTGGTTCTAACTGTAGCTTTAGAATTTTTCCAAATGTAAAATATACATATGTATTCCAAATATAAAAAAAAATAAAATATCCTTTTGCTTCTAAACAATTTACATTTCTATCAGATGTATGAGATCCAATTATAGAAACATATACATGCTGCTCTGTACTGAGATTTTGTAAAAATCTGACCACTTCTGTTCCTCTATCTTCTGATTTCTTTAATCTAAATGTTTTTAAGAATCTGTTCTGATTGTGCTCTCTTACTTCATTTTTACATAATTGGAGCATACTTATCGTTATTTAGAGAATTGGGTCCCTTAAAATAAGTTGTTAAGCAACTTTAAAGCCTACATTCTCAAAATTTCTGGAGAGAACTAGACATGTGAATCACTTTGACATTTTTTAAAATATTGCTTCAATCCTCTCTTTCATCTTGTAATTTTAAAGGATTAAAGGCTTGACTGTCCTTTTAAGTCACAAGCCTGCATTATCACTAAAAGCAGTGTCACTGTATTTCAAGATGCATAGAGCTGTCTATCTTTAGAAGACTTCTGAAAGCATGTTTGTAAACTAGATAGATATAAAGATTGTCCTGAGAATTGGGATGTCTGTGGAGACATGGGCAGCTCCAGGAGTGATGGTTTGGGGAGCTACTCTGTAATTAAAAAGTCTTTTTTTTTTTTTTTTATTTTTTTATTTTTCAACTAAGTGCTGCAACTGTTTCAACGGATCCTGCTCTTCGGTGTAGTAGCAGATAAACAGAGAAACTCCAACTCTTTGGGAAGAATAGAAGGCAGGAGATAGGTTTGGGGCTTGCTTGGTCTGAGGTACCACAGTAAATACACTCTGATAAAAGATCACAGAGAAAACACGTTGGTTGGCTAAAAGCACTCAATTTTGCTATCAGAATAAGGTGACAACAAACATACGTATATTGAAAAAGAGCACTCAAATCTAACTTGTGGGGTTTTGTGTTGGTTCCTCCCCTGCCCCTGAGCTGCTTAGCATATGTATTTAAGTGCCAAAGTAGTATTAATGTTTATGTATCTCTCACTAGTTATTAATGTTGTATGTGATACTACTGAAGCATTCTTTCTCGTCCTTGCCCTTTGCTTTTTCAGAATTGGTTGTCGTGTTGATGGATGTCTTTTGCATCCAAAAGCATCTTTAGTTACAAAATGAGGCAGAGGTCTATTAAAGGATAGTGTTCACCCGGCCATCTCATTGGCAACAGCTCCTCTCAAGCACCCTGCTGCAAGGCCCTCCACCGCAGTATATCCCGCTTTCTGTAAACATTGTCTTACCTGGACTTGCTTGCTTATGGCATCCTTGATTTTAATGGTTGCCTGGTTTACCTCTCTTTTCTTAAAGGTAGTTCCTCAGATATTTCTTCCTCCTACTGCTCCTTTCTCCTTTACCTGCTTTAGCAGGGAGGTTGGACTAGGTGATCTCTAGAGGTCCCTTCCAACTCCTGCCATTCTGTTGTCACCTCTTTTCCCTGACCTCTGTGCTCATCCCAGTCTGCTGGGCTCGCCAGTGCTCTGCACATCCCAGTCTGATGGGCTCGCCGATGCTCTGCACCTCACCCAACTTCCAAAACGTAACATCAGTCCTCCCATACACTGCTTCTCCACGGCCAACCCATCCAGATATAGCTTTGCCTTACAGTAAAACAAATTTGGAGAGAAAGCATTTAACTGCCTTGATTTAGTCTATATCCCACTGACTATTTGTAAAACAAAGCATTCGTTCTCTCTGCAGTAGTGGAGAAGTTTTATTGAGGAGTGAGAAATTATTATACTTCAGATGACAGCTAGAATTTCAAATCACAAACTAAATCTCATCATAAATGCTTCAATTTCAAATCTTCATATGGCTTCTGCTGCACTGAGGGAGTCGTAAGCTTGTATGCTGTCTGCTACAGCTCCGTACAATACATCAGGGAGCCCAGAAAAGCTCCATATTATATTATTATGCAACGTGCAGCCATTAGATTTCATTAAACTCTGGCTGGTAGATTGGTCTCTAAAAATAAATCCTTTCTTCCCTATGGACATTTACAAATCGTGACAAAATGCTTCCTGGTTTCACCTTTGGTAAGATGAATGGAAGGAGATATTTAAACTTATTAGGCATGACCACCTACTGTGGCCTGTACAGAGTACCTTCACTTAATAAGTTTATAGGTTGTATTAGTGAGGATGGGTCATAATTATAGTGTCCTGTCCACAAAAAGGATGATCAGTGTCCCTGCTTCCAGCTACTATGCTAGAGAAATTCAAAACAATCAAAAATGTTTGATAGATAACATTGCAGGAGGAGTGATCTTCTTAAGATCAGCTTAAAGACAGAAGTCTTTCTGGAGGAAAGACTGTAATGTCTTCTGTAGGCTCTCATTTTCTTCTTTCTGATCTCTGCCTGCTTAAGAAAGATACGCTCTTTCAGGAGCCTGCAGAGACTAAAGTCTCACACTGACCAAAACCTGCTGATGTCTTGCAGCTATTTTCCTGCTGCTGTCTTTTTTGATTGCTGCATTCTTACGAGGCTGGCAAGGAAGTACAAAACATCCAGCATCCTTTGTCTACCACTAGTGGATTCTTCATCTGAATGAAAATCCCACTTCATCATACCAGAGCTTTAATTTTTCCTTTGTTTGCCTCCATTTATTTAAACAGAAGGATATGGAAGTAGCAAATTTTGTCAGAAAGTTTGCAAACCATACATTTGGAAAAAAATTAAAATATTAATACTAGTTATATTAATAATAGTAATATTAGTTCTCTTTTCTCTACAGCTTATATTGACTTTTCTTGAAGCTAGATAGTTCTTGGCTGTCAACTGATCTCAGGCTGTCTCACTGAAAGCCTAACACATTTTAAACTTAAATCAGTTACATTTTGAAGTTGGGATCTGCGACGAACTAGCAGCAATTTACTTATGCTCTTAATTCAGCTAATTGTATTTATGCTTTGTGTACAATATCAGTGGGATATTGGGTATAACGACGATGGATGTGGCAGCTTGAAGATGCATTTGGGGATCACTTGATGGCTGAACAAACGTCTGTGATTCTTGAGCGTATGAGAAATATCCAGCGGTAACAGGAACACTTTCTGCTATTCTTAATTGAATATTAAGATCTTTGCTCCAAGAGTATACTGAGTTCTGGTTTATCCATTCAGCAAAGAAGCTGAAAAGGATTCAGAGTTTAAAAACAAAAAAACCCAAACCCCCCAAAATCAATAAGAATGATGTGGCATTTGGAAAAACAACCTTAACATGAAAGAAGAAGAAAGTCCATTTATTTTATTGAAGAGTTGCTTAAGAACTGACCTGATCACAGCCTGGGGCAGGATTGTGTTGGAGGTGGTTGTGCAGGGTAGAATTGGCTGTAAACAAGCAGGGAAGAAGCTCCTGCTTTCCAAAACAGCAGCTGCCCGCCTTGGTGACTGTCTCTTTAACTTAGACAGGTGTTGATTTGGTAGGAAATACCCAACTTTAACAAAATCTAATAAGAAAATTATTTCATACTGTTGTTTTGATGGGAGTCAGAGGATTTATAGGCTACAGACAGCATGAGCAGGTAATAGGCATGTAATGTTAAACAGTACGTTTCTACCACTGAAAGATTAAAAACAGAATTACAAGTGATTACTGAAATTAAGCAGCATCCTCTGAGATGTCTGTCGTCTTAATTGAAGTGCCATTGTGAAGAAATTGGCTTTTTACAATAATGTAATTTTTTACTACATGGAAAGGGTATGTTCATATAACAACGTCACAAGTTCAGCTTAATGATTAGGAAAACAGAAACTTCCTAAAGTTCTGGTTCTGATAAGGAACAAAAAACCAAAAACCTGCAAGATCAGCAACCCAAAACTCAACCTCCAACAAATAAATTATGCGTAATAGAACATCTTGTTGTTGTCTGGAAAACACTGCAGAAACTTAATCTGATGCTTAATTAATAGATCTTTCTGGTTGTGTTCAGTCATCTCAGCCTACTGCAGAGAGAAAAAAAGTTTTTATTTGTTAGCCACAGAGAGACAGCACAGCTTTAAGAGTGCTAACTGAATTTACATCTCATGTATCATGAAAAGAATTATTTATAAACTTCTGATCAGCTGTACCTGAATAAACACAGAGATGTCATGAATAATGCCAAATACCAATGGACAAGACTTTTCATGGTAATTTTCTGATTGCTGAATCAGAAAAAAAATGGAACTGAAATGATTATTCCATTCTGAATTTTCAAGGCTGGGTCCCAGTCTTGGAGTGCTGTATTGGTAAAAGGCTGAACAGGTACACTGTAACCCAGATTATATCAGGGTAGATGTCCAAAGTTCCCTATTTATGTGAGCAAATTTTTTCTTTGTGATATTTAGTATTAAAATTATTTGATTGAAGGTAGGGTATGTTTGAGTAAGATCTGTCCTCTATGTATATAAGATCATAGCATCGCCTAGGTTGGAAGGGACCTTTCAGATCATCGAGTCCAACCATCAACCTAACACGGCCAAAACCACCACTAAACCATGTCCCTAAGCACCACATCTACCTGTCTTTTAAATACCTCCAGGGATGGCGATTCCACCACCTCCCTGGGCAGCCTGTTAATGGTATCTTTGGGACAGTAAAGCACATCTGTGACAGAAATTCCCAGAAGTAAAGCTTAGAACCCTGTGGAGCCAGTAAAGGGGCTACATTTTGAATGAGTGTGTGGGAATGGAAATTAATCGATTTGGGAGGAAAAAAAAAGCTCTTTCAAAATAACCCAGAACCATAGTTAAAGAATCAAAATCTGAGTTGGAATATATTCTGTATAAACCTACACAAACTCTCTCCAATCCTTTTTTCTGTGTGTTTAGGCAAACGATGTACTTTTTCCCTGTTGGAATGAGGTCAGAAAAATTTCAGAGAAATGTCTTCCAAGTAGACTGTTATGAGGTGAGGGGGGCAGGCTGCTGCTGCAGTCACAGTCACGTTTTGTTATGACCTATGGGTGGCTTGCCCTGTTCCCAACCAGCGGGCACAGGGACACTGTGGTGGGGATCAGGCTTTGGGAGCGGGACAGGCTTCCTGGCTGCTACGCAGCACCACAGCTGCTGGGGTTTGGCTTGGGAGCCTGCGCTGGTGGTGTGAGAAACAGAAATGAAAAAAAAAATAATAATGCAGATGGCTTTTATCTACAGCAATGAAAACATCTTAAGTTTGTCCACTGTTTCCATGGTGACCATGCCATCATATAGTCTCCCTGGGTAACAGGCAGGAGGAGGAGAATGCTCAGAGTCTTGAAATATATAAACCAGCATATTCTTATGAGAAATTGTTTTGCTCAAAAAGCAAATATATAAGGGTGTTTTGGAGAACTGCATCTGTGCTTGCGCTTCTACAGTCTCACAATGACAGTGGCTCTATTGATGGGACTGTCAGCTATTCAGAACACTGTGTATGAGAAGTAGGACCCAATCGCATCAGGTGGAATTATTCAGAGGCTTGTGATACCTGGATAAAAGGCTAATCTGCACATTACATCCTTTCTGGTTTTGGGTGTAGTCCATGCACATGCTGAAACTGGGCGACTGTGAACCACCCGCACTGGAGGTTTCTCTGCGCTTTTTGTCAGTGTGTACTCAAAAGATACCCACTCTTTTCTCATGCTGATAAATTATTTTGTAATAACATTTGGTTTCATCTTTGTGTTTTAAACAACAACAACAAAAATGAATAGTGTATCTTCTGCTGGACCTGGGCGGTAGGGGAGAGCTGCTTGTGGGCTGGGTGCCGGCAGCTGCGCTCTGAGCCAGGGAGAAGATCCTTCTGCTGGAAGGGCAGGCTGCACGCGCTGCTGCTCTTGGAAAAGGGTGAAGCTGGGGAATAATAGAATCACAGAATGGTTTGTGTTGGAAGGGACCTTAAAAATCATCTTGTTCCAACCTCCCTGCCATGGGCAGGGACGCCTCCCACTAGACTAGGCTGCTCAAAGCCCCATCCAGCCTGGCCTTGAACGCTGCCAGGGATGGGTCATCCACAGCTTCTCTCAGCAACCTGTTCCAGTGCCTCATCACCCTCACAGTAAAGAATTTCTTCCTAGTATCTAATCTAAATCTCCCCTCTTCCAGTTTAAAACCATTACCCCTTGTCCTATCGCCTCACTCCCTGATGAAGAGTCCCTCCCATCTCTCCTGTAGGACCCCTTCAGGTACTAGAGGGCCACTATAAGGTCTTCCTGGAGCCTTCTCTTCTCCAGGCTGAACAATCCCAGCTCTCTCAGCCTGTCCTCATAGGAGACTCTGGGGATGCCTGAGTGGGGGCTGCAGAGCAGCAGATGAACATGGCTAGCCAAGCAAGGAGCTTTTCCCACAGGGGCAGAGCAGCACAGGCTGGACTCAGGGGTATCCACCTTATGACCCCAAATTGGCTTCAGTTGTGTTACTGTTTGCCCCTGTTGCCTCAGGTCCTTGACAGTCCTGTCTCTTTCTCCCTTTTTCTTGTAGTTAGATGGCGGGGGGGGGGGCGTGACCTAACCTTATTCTGTAAGATCATCAATTTGTTATTTTTCTTTTTGACTTTGGTTACCCTCTGCCCTGACTTGCCCTTGTAGGTGGCAGCTCACCTGGCCCAGTTCCTGGGCACAAGGCATTCCTATTCAGCTGGGAGTCCAGAAGGACACTCTTTGAATATGTGAAAGACTGGTTTTCATTTACACAGAATTATATTATACATACATAAGTATGTAGTGCATGTTTATCATCTGCATCTGCAAGGCACATGTACTGTATCTAATAGATCCTGTACAGAAATGGTAAATTTTTGCCTTTAAAAACTCACTTGTGCTTCTTACAAAGCTAAAGCACACAAAGGTGGACATGGGAATTCACAACTCCAGCAACTCAAACAAGAGTACTATGGACCCATTGGTCACTGTTGACTGGAGTTGACCTTCTGTTATCCTGAAAATCTTGTTTATGGGCAAAGAGGAAGCATATAAGAAAGGAAATAAGCGTGTACTTAAAGCCAAGTGTTTATTCTTAATGTAATTGAAATATTAAGAGTCCCATTATTATTAGTTGTAGAAAAAGCAGGACTAATAATACCATTAAATTTTTTTACACACAAGCTTCTTATTTTCTGCAATGTTCCTGGTTTTATGTTTGCCCATCCACTGCTTCTCTGGGTCCTGAGGTTGCACAATCAGGTTAGTCCAGCACGATCTACTGCTGGTAAACCCATGTTGACTCTTCCCAATCACCTGCTCTTTCACGTGCCCAGAAATCTGTTCCAAGAGGACTAACTCCCTTACTTTCACAGGACTAGGGTCTGTACTTTGCTTTTTCGCTCCCTTCAGGATCTTTAACCCTGTTTCAGGGTCATGACAGCCAATGCTACCATTAATTATCACGTGTCCACCCAGTTCTTCCCTTGTTAGTGAACAGCAGATCCAGCTATGCATCATATCTGGTTAGCCCGTCCTGTACCTATATTAACAAGTTGTCTCTGACACGCTCAAAAAAACCTTCTCAACTACTCCTGTCATGTTGTCCTTCCATCAGATTTCAGGCAGTTATAGTCCCCTGTGAGAATGAGAGTCTGATCTGGAGGGTTCCTTAAGCTGTTTAAAAATGGCTTCATTGACTTCCTCAATTTGATTGTGTAACACGGTACATACAACCTGTAAACTGCAAACACCCACAAGGCCCAGCAGCTTGAGTGGCATCCCGGGGCCTCTGCACACCCTTCCTCCAGCAGCAGGCTTCAGGATGGGGCTTCTTCCTCTGCTCTCTATGACAGGCTTCTTCTCATGAGACTATGATTGCGTCCTTGCTTGTGAGGAGCTCCTGTGCTGCCCTTGTGGGAGCTGGCAGTGAGGTATTGGCTGCTGTGGGGTGAAGCTTCCCCAGAAGGTCCTATCTTCTGAAGCAATTGGTCCCACTCATCTGGACACTCCCTGCAGTCCCAAAGCTTGATCCTGAGTTAAGACCTCTCAGGTGCAATCCTTCCCCTTGAGTGTGGGACGTGTTCCTGGTTATGTGGCAAGTAACCTGGTCTAGCAGTACTGAAACTCATGTTTTTCAGCCCATCTCTATGCTCCAGAAAACAGTGTAGAGCTGTTATCATTAACACGCCACCTGTTTTTTAATCTTTTCTTCCTGTCAGTTGCAGACTTTATCAACAGAGATTTTTGTATTTGTTTTCAGGAATGGGTCTGCCTTCTTGATGACCTTAAATCAAAGTAGAGAGGTTTGAGATTTGGCAGACTGTTTGTGTCAAAGCATGACTTGATTGATGGTATAGCCTAGGCACGCTCATTACTCAAAACTGTTCTGTTGGAGGATTAGATCTGCTTGCCTGCATCCCGGGTACTTTCTGAGCACAGAAGTTGGTAGCTGTGAGTTTCCAAGAAGATGTTCATGTATATGTGACCTCTCATGTCCCTAATGCAACCATCAGGAAAGCTGAAAATGCATAATTAAGGTACCATTTAATATCAAGTCATTGGTGCAGAAAGCAACAGACTGTGATGTACCTAAGGACTTGGGGCAAAAGTGTGGGTAGTAGAAAAGGTGGGAATAATTTTCTTAGGTGGAAAGGAAGATAGATAGTTGGTCTCCAGGTATTCTTTTGTGGTGCTTAAATTACTACCCGTCCTGTTCTAGAGAATTATGGAAAGGAGAAAAGCTCCTTGCTGTGAGTCCACAGCAGGTGTTTTAGTGGTGAAAGCCTTGCAGTTGTGATGTTTGTCTGTAGCTTGTTTTCAGTTTCTCTTGGTGCAGGTTCTGTTACTATCACTCCTTTTTGTCTTCTCTTCCTCATGATGATCATCAGGTTTTTTTTAGATGGGATGTTTGCTTTGTGGATTCTTACCTTGTGCTGATTCACAGCGAGGAAACTTCTTGCAAGGCTACATGGAAATGTCTCAGCCTTCCACCATGATTTTTTTCCTTTCTATGTTTCTCCTTTAAGAGATTCCACAAAATCAATTTAGAGAGAAGTAGATGTTACCATACACACTGGCAAGTGTGCCTGCTTACGAGTGCAAAGCTGGGATTTTACTATTTTATCATGTTATAAAGCCGGATAGTGCAGTCCAGGATTTTGATGCTAGTAAGCTAGTTGTAGTGCAAATAGAAATGGGAAAAGCTCAGCAAGCACTCAAAGTTATCTTAAACTTCACTGGATTTTTTTTTTTTTTCCATAGAAAAAGAGACACCGTCATTCAGTAACTAATAATATAATTGTGGAGAAAAGGAGTAGCGACAGTGTACTTCTCATTAAATGTGTAGAATCCAATTAGAAACGAGTTTTTCTGTGAAAAAAAAAATTAATAAAGCCTAGTGTCCAGGAGATTTGGGTCCTCTGTTCCTCTGTCTGATCTCCGCATGCACTGTGATAAATATAATGTCAAGCTTGCTTTGTGTCCACTGTGATTTTTGTCCCTGTTCAGCCTTTATAGCACTGCCAGCTACCTCATGTGCCCTAACGCCTCGGGAAGAGGCAGCTGTGGCTGATGTGGAGTCTGTGTGTGGTCAGACAGCACCCGTGTGATGACCACTCGGCAGATGACCGAGCTCCCGGTGCTGTCTCACCTTCCAAGTCAGAGGGATCTAGTTTGCATCTTCCTCATTACTTTTTCATTAGTTTTCATCCAAATTAAAAATATTCCTTTTGGACTTCAGAAAGGTGAAGGGTTATGAAAGGAGAAGGGGTTATAATAGGAGGAGAGGATGAATTCCTGGAGGTGCAGGCTAAAACCAGGCTGACAACAACTGGTACTTTTTGGAAGTCACTCAAGAAGTGAAAGAGCAAAGAGTAAGACATGGAGTTTCTTGCAGCTTTAGAATTCAGTGCCTGTGGCTTAGAAAGAAGCTTTTCCTTATCGTGCTTGTTTGCTATAGGTAAGACAAATCCTCCCCATGTGTAATGCATGCGGTCTAGGGGAGAATCTGTGCTAAAACCTCTGTTAAGGATTGATGGATTGATCCTCAGGGCAGGATTCGGAGCTTGCCGTTTTTGGGAACAGGATGATCCTTTCTGGATTTCAGTCGCAGTCAGCACAAAGCCAGGATTCATAAACAATAACAGAAGCAACTAACAGTGTGGAGGAGGGAGAAACAGAACAAAAAGGAAAAATCAAGCACATTGAAGTAGTGGTAAACCTTAAATTCATCTTAAGATGAAAGTAAGAGCCACAACCAAAAGCTCAGGGTAATTAATGAAATTAAGGAATCTGTTGAAAGCTCTCGATAAGGCAGAATTTAGGAGAAAATGAATGTGTAAACAGATGTAATTGTACTGTATGGATCCCAAAGGGTTAACGGGTATAAATGTGTTTCTAAAAATACACATTTATTAAGAATGTCAGTGGAGCTGCATGAGTTTTCACCAGGGCTGACTTCCTTTCATATTTATAAATCTTGCCTGCTTGCGTGGTCTCTAAAGCAATTTGAAATTCCTTATTTGCATATTTATTTCTTAACCTTAACGTAGCAATAAAATGTATAACCATCTCCATTTTATTATGCATCTCATGCTTGATTTTAAATTAGAGGAAAAGAACCGATTCATTAAACTCTAAGCTATGACAACTGCAGGGATTTTTTTTAATGAATTTTCCAGTGACTGAAATTGTTTGTTTCTGTGATTTTTAACTGCAGCTATATTTTGATATGATCATGAAACATTTTAAGTGGGTTTCCTTTTTTTTTTTTTGCTGTATGTGTAAAGAACCAATACGAAATGTATACCAGGTTGTTCTGCATTTACAACAGAACATGAGTTTGCTTCTGCAAGAATTGCCATGTCAATACTTCATTAATAAATACTTCTATGAAACTGCTTTGTGACAGAGAACTCGTTTATACCATTCCCTAGGATGAAGAGATAGGGAAAGACTGCTTCCATTTACAAATCCTTCTGAAATCATTCATAAATATTAGCTCACTTTTCAGGAGGTATGTGTGCTATATGATGACAGCATGTCTATTCAGCCAACCAATCCTGTGATTATAACTGGAATTATAAACGAGATTTTTCTAGAAGTAGATTATTACCAGAAGACAAGGTAAGAGAAGTATTTCCTCCCTCAATGAGATGTCAGTGTCCATAAGAACACATCTTATAGAAACATTTCTATGGCTACTATAGTAAGTGTAAAATGAAATAAATGCTAATATTGGTACCTACATAATTAATCTGTATGATCTCTGTATGGAAAACATCTACAAAAAATTCACAATAATGCAGCCATTTTGCACAGAAGGGAAAGCTGAGCGATTTGAGTGGTTTTCATGTTTGCAGTGTATTGCACTTACTCTCTTTGGGAAGAAAGAGAATTGCGTTTCAATCTTTGTGTATTTGAAACATACAAATCACTTCAGTATACAAATTGTTTTTCCAGATAAAGCATCACTTATTAGAATACTGTTTACATTAAAATTAAATGAATCAGTTTAAACTTTAGCATTTATATAGTTTAGTGCTTTTAATATAAAAAAAACCTAGTTATGTTCCAATGCTGTCTTTTCAGTTTCCATTTCTTCTATGCCCTTTTCTTGTGTCAAGCATATTGTTCTCCCGGAATATCTTTGACTTTAGATTTCAGCTTGATGTGATTCAGAATTATTATTGTTACCATATGTGAAAGTGTGATGCTCTTCATATACTTGGCTAGATCTGATCTGCTTGATGTATCTATATACTCTAAAAGATATTTCAGAAGGATTGTTTAAAAAAGGAAGGTAATTTCCCATCTTCAGGGTTGCAATGAAAATCATTAGCTGTTATCTAAACATATTCTGTTCAAAGGTGGAATATTCAAGATGCCCAAACAGAATGTGGAAATAAAAATTATCAGGAGTTTAAGTTCCTAATCTCATTTAATTCCATCTTGAGGTAGCTGGCAAAGAAACAGGACTACACTCTGCACCTTTTATTTTGTGGGATAAAAAGTCAAGCTCATTTAGCGCTCCCCTAAAATAGTCTTTCTATTCCCATTATGATTTTAGAAGCTTTTCTCTGCATCTGTTGCACTATGAATGTTGAGTTCTTCAATGTTATGATTCGAGATGCACATAGTAGTCCTTCTTGGGCTACCATCTCTGTCTGCAAACATTTGGTAGATCATTTTTTAAATTATATTTGATGTTTTCGCATCTAAATGTGATCAGTTATTAAATTCAAATACTTTTCCCTCCATTTCCGAACAACGAGCTCCAAATTAGTGTGTAGTTTGTGTAGTTCTATTTTAGCCATTTATAAGCGTATGTCCAAGTTCTGACAAATTTTAGTTTTTCATAATGTTTTTCTTTAAAGTCATGATATTTTAGTGAGTATCTAGACTATTGAAATAGGTGGAATGAGGCACTTCAATTTTTTAAGGAAACTCACACATACTTCATACTACATAGTGTGATAGAAAATCAGTAAGAGCTTCTGCTCCACTGTTTTGCCTAATGCAGGGCTGGTGATGGTCTCCGTGGTGGAGCCCAGGCAGAAGCCTCACGTATATCGGCTGAAAGATAAAGGGTAAAACTCAAAACAGACAAAACAAAATCCCAACCCACTTTCACCCTCTCTCACTGTGCTCCTTCATGCTTAGGGAGACCCTAAGCTGGAGGTATGTGACTGAATAAAAAATTATTGTGATTACTGAAAGAAACTGGTATTTCCTTCTGCAAAGTGAACCTGTTAACAATGATGTAACTCAAGGAAGAAAGCATAACTGATACACAAAAATGCCATCCCACTTTTAGAAACCATGTTTAAAATAAGAAAGTAAAAAGTAATGTCTACCTGTCTGTGCATGACACAGAGCTCCCTGGGCAGTGAGCCTCAAGACACAAGAGGAAACCTTGCAGTCACCTAGAAAGAAAAGGTTTTTTTGGAGTGCATAAATGCAGAGAGAATCCCATGTCCACACTAAGGAGTTTCTCTGTAGGTTCTGCAAACTAAATAAATTACTCTTCACCTACATCTGCAACATGTACAGATACTGATATATACATATTCGTATATACATATCTCTGCAGGTATGTTATATAGTTCAGTTGTATATGTATATACATATACACATATGTACAGGTATGTTATATAGTCCATTGCTCTGGGCTAGTAGTTGGAAGTGCATGTGCATCCTGCTAATCCCAGTCTGAGCAGGTTTATATAGTTAGCCTGGGTGCAAGGCAGGGATGCTCTGGGGCAAAAAGCTGATCTGGTGTGCATAATCCCAGCCTGAAGGCAAGGCTGCGCAAGAGGGACTGCTGCTATGCAAGATAAATTGATAAAAGCTAATATATATATATTGCCCATATTCAGTGCAGCAAAGGCTGTACAGCATGTGTTTGCCTTCAAAGTAGGGGAATCCTGATCAGCAGTCACAAAGGAGTTATTTGTCTGGGTGGTCTGTCCCCGTGGTTCATTTCCTCCTTCAGAACAATAGGAAAATCAAATTGCTGTCTTAGGATCTTCCTTACACAATGTTAGCTTTCTTGCATTCATTCAGGAGGTAAAACAGGAGGAGGAGAAGGAAATATAAGATTTCTTATAGTTGTACAAGAAGCACAGTAGAGTCCTCTGCTTAATTTTGCTTTAGCAATAGGGAGAATTATTTGTAAGAGTCAAATTCCTGAAGTCAGAATTAAACTCTACAGCATAACTTAATGTATGAACAGAGTCAAGTTCACATCTGTTAGTGCAACTATAACCAGGAGACTGTCCAGTCCGAACTCTCGTATTTATGTGTGTCCAATATCTAATATGTTTGATGCTCCCAGTGTCTACCTCAAACAGTACCTCTGGTCTAAGGATATTTGCCTATGCTCGCATGTCTTTAAGAAACCAGGATTCCCATTATCTGGAACAGAAATGTGATAGAAGAACAAGAGAACTAGAACAAGAGGCAGATGGAGACAGAAAGAAAGTGATATTGGGTGTGTTATGTGTGGAACCAGAGGCTTGCCGATTTCAAATGCTGAGTGTAGGAAGTGGGAAAGGAGTGTGACTTACAAATGCAAACCTTATACTCCTAAAAATTATTGTTTCTTATGGAAATTTTCAGGGATTGAGGGGGCATTTTTTTTTCTCCTTACATGTAGATGAAGGTCATGGTCCTCTTATATATGTCATTTTGGACATGGAGAGGTAATAGAAATCTCTAATAATTCTGAAAATTTGGCTTTAAGACTTGAAAAATCCTAGCTGCAATTTCCTCATTTCCACTATGTGGAAGCCCTTAAGTTTGANGACATTCAAGGCCAGGCTGGATGAGGCTCTGAGCAACCTGATCTAGTTGAAGATGTCCCTGCTCACTGCAGGGGGTTGGACCAGATGACCTTCAAAGGTCCCTTCCAACCCAACACATTCTATGATTCTGTGAAGCTCATTCCTTATTTCATTTTTTTTTTTAAGATTGCAAGAGCTTCTGTGTCATGAGTGTGTAGTCTTACATATTAACTGAGAGTGACTGACCTGGGTCTTTCTTACATCTATAGTGTTTCCAGTTGTTATAAATGACACCAGTAAGGAATGCTGCCTCAGATGTCTAACTTGCTGCAGGAACAAAATGACTCTTAATAGTGTGCCAGCATGAGGAAGAAAGTTGTAATTTAGAGACCAAAAAGAGAACTAAGAGGTGTTAATTATCTCATCCCTTTGTGCATTTGTCAGTTTTTAACTGGACACTATAGTTTTAATGTACAAAAGAACTCTGTCTCTTTTCCATTTTGTTACCTAACGCCAATTCATTGGCACGGCTGTGGCCTTTTGTCATAGTATAGCCTCAAAACTGCTTTCTGTGAGCGAACTGAAGACCATTTTTTCAGTTTTGTAAATCAAGATATTTAATTCTAATGAGCAACAAGATGATCTTAATCTTATTGAGAAGACACATAAATAAAATAATTAAAAAATTACATCTTTATAAAGAAGATGTTTAATTGTGTTATCTTGTATAATAACACAGGACAAGGTGAAAAAACAAGGGGAAAATGAATTACATTTTTTCTTTAAAATAATCTAATCATTATTATTATTTTCTTTTTGTGACAAGCAACAATAATGGGAGACAACAGTTGGTTGTTTTGGTACCAAATTCTCTGTCTATTCTTATTTTTCATGGTAGGAATATTCATCTAGAGTTATGGGAGAGATTTATGCTGGTAGATGACTAGTGTCAGAAGTGCCTGATCAAATTTTTCAGAGTGTAAACTTCATGTTAAAATCTAAAGTAAGCTTCTGCCCCAGCACCTTCAAAATGAACTTGAAATGTCCTTTAGTCCATACATAAAAGAAAATTGATACTCTTGTGAGGAGAATGAAAAGAGAAGTTTTGGGCATTTTAAAGTGAAATAACTGATGTTGGTATGTGTTATTAATAAGAGAAGTGGGAACTGGGGATCGCAGTGGGGCAGTAAACACAAGTCAGAAGTAGCAGACATGACTCGAACATGCTTTTCGGCTAAATGGTGCTGTGTTTAGATGTGGATCGAGGATACAATTAGTGGTTTTGTTACATTTCATAAATGTTTGTCATCCGGTTTCCTTACCACCTGGGTTCCCTCTCTGACCTTTAACTGGCAGTACTAAATCCATGCCAAATTCCAACCTCTAGCTTACTATTATGTAAAGTATGTACTATGAACTTCTATACCTTAATATAATTTGGACTTGAACCAATAAGCTGTGACAGTGAAACATGGTTTCTGTTACAACGCAGTCTTACAAGACTGTTGAAAGCTGAAGTGTTTCAAAACTGTGAGGGTGGTGAGGCACTGGAACAGGTTGCTGAGAGAAGCTGTGGATGCCCCATCCCTGGAAGTGTTTAAGGCCAGGCTGGATGGGGCTTTGAGCAGCCTGGTCTAGTGGGAGGTGTCCCTGCCCATGGCGGGGGGGTTGGAAGTAGATGATCCTTAAGGTCCTTCTAACCCAAACCATTCTATGAAAACTTTTCCCCCTTCTGTTCTTGGTTGGTTACTGTCCTGCACTGTGGTGCTGATGGATCTAAGCTTCGCTACAAACTTAAGGAGACGAGATGATTACAACAAACTTCTAAACAGAGCATGGTAAACAGAAGAGGTTTGTTGTCTGTTTTCTACCCCGTTTTCCTTTGCAGTGGTCTGTCTCCACCTGTCTCTGAGGAACTGAGTTTCATGTTGCTCTTTATAAATAAAAATATCTTGTTTGAGTTAATGACAATGTAGTTAAGAGTCTCATAAAGGCATCAATTTCAGCAACAAAATATCCTTTCGTTCTATTAGGAAAAAGTTTATCACTTGTGTGCAAAGAGACTAGGGTGTTCATTCAGGGATATGTTCAGGTGGCTGCCTTCAGGTATAGACAGCTCCAGGCACACAGAGGTCAGTGCATCTGTTCAGTGCTTAAATGAGATCAGAGCAATTCTCTTAAGAGAAACAGCAGAGTTCATCAATTCTGCCCACTTAAATATATTTGAGATTATAATTTGGCTTTGGCAGTCTCCTAGCATTAACCTACTTCAGCTTCGTCATGTGTGCCTGGCATCTCCAGAGCCAAGTGCCTGAGCTGTACGTCTGATATCCATGTGGGAGAGGCAGTGGTTGGGCAGGGAGGCCAATGCAGCCTTAGGGAAAGCAGGCATTTGGAAGAAGGAAAACGTTATCCTATCCTGTATTTTACTTAGTAGATACAAAACACAACTGTGATGAATGTGTCAGAGACAGCCTGGGAGTTTCACAGTGAGAATGTTCTGTATTTCTCAACACCATTCGGAGAACTGCTCTGGGAAGGACTGCTGTTGGCAGTGAGGCATGCATAGTCTTAAATGCTGCCTTGTTTCTGTCCTTAATTTTCAGGATTAAGGGATAGATGTCTAAGGCCTGCTCAAAAGATTAATGTGGAATTAATGTATGACATATGTATGACATATTAATCAGTACAACTTTAGGTTTAATTTTGTAAAATACTGACCATCAACTTCAGCATGTTGTAATACTGCATCCTCATTCTGTACAGCATCCATCATAGCTAACTGCCTTAATGCCTTAATTTATAGGATTAAATGACAAATAGTGTGATTTGTTTTGAGACAGATTTTTTTGATGGTAGTAAAAGACTAAATTTTCTTTGAAGAAATTTCTCACATGGGTAGATTGGAGTGCAGATAGCCATGATCATAAAATCTTGCTACATAAATGTGGCTAAAAAGGCACAGGTTATGGAAGGTCTGTGAGGTGTAGTTCTTCACTTCCCACTTCCTTGTTTTATTAACAATAGCCAATGCAGTATGTAGTCTTGTGCCACGAGGCAGTTACATGTCTGCCATTGCACAATTCGCTTGCCTTCTGGAGAGAGACAACGTCTCGATCTACTGCAGTAGCAGTGTGTGTACAACACTGCCACGGGAGCAGTCAGCATCAGCAGTCATTTTTGAAACACGCAAGACTAAGCACTTTTTAATGGGTACTACTCTATCCTATACATACTGCAGTTTTAATGCGAAATATTGCATAGTCTCATTATTTTAACCTGAAGTTATAAATGCAATTGGAGGGAGAAGTTTTAAACCTTAAATTAACTGGAGGTAAGTTAACGGTCAAGAAAAAATATTTATCTCCTGAGCTACTCAAGAAGCAGAGATTTTTCTAACTATATCAAGAGTAGTAAATGGTACTTTTTTTGTTTAATACCAGGCTACAATATTTAAGATGTATTTAACGAGCAGTTGTAATCTAACTGCAAAATAGTCTGAGAAATGTTGACTTCAAGGAAGATGGCAGAAAGCAAAGTATTAGTGCCAGTTATGAAGCATAATCTTTCACTGAATACTTAAAAGTGTTTAGCATCCTAAAATGATAAAGGGTAGACCAAACTACTGGTGTGACCTTACTTTGCTGGGACATATAAGAATTGATAGTGGTTGAAGATACGTCCCTACAGGCCTAATCCCAGTGAATTCCTTTTATACTGATGCTTTGCTTGTGGGCTCTGTGTTAGCGGCAGCACCTGTGTGTTGGTACACATGCCACCCGTGGTTTAGCATGGAACAGTGCTGTGGTTTTGGCTTGCAGCTGTTCTCCAGCCAAAAGAAACTAAGGAGCAAGGAAAGATGCAAGAAGAACAAAAAGAACGGCCCAGTTGAAATGCCTGATCGAAACACAGATCAAATAATGTAATATTCTGCTAATGTACAAATAAGCTTTTTCTGTGGTTGCCCCTTGGGTGCTATGCAATAGCAGATGAGAAACCAAGTGATTGCTTGATTCTCTATGGGAGTAAAATTGACTTATATAGTGACAGAAGTGAGAGACGGAGTGCTCTTCAAGAAATTATTCATTAAGATGTCATGATATCATCCATTTTTAGTATTAGGCTAGAGGACTGTAAAAACAAATGTGATTTGTTGTTGGGAAAGAATCAGGACGCATTTTTTTGCTACAGTTTGAGATAGTTTGAAATTGTGAATTTGGAGCTACTCACAGAGATGGTGATATTTTTTGCGTTACTGAGATTTGTTAAATGTGATCTGGTATATATGGAAATCATCATAGTGAAATCTCTGGAGATGTTTAAATGTTCTACAGAGGGAAAAGTAATTAGAATGCATAAGATTTTCTAAATGTCAAGATACATGAGTAAATGTAACCTTATCATTTGTAGAGTTTGCAGTTATTTATGTGTATTTATGTATGCAGAAAATATTGTATATGATAACCATTGAAAGTATGTAACTGCTAGGAAAACAAATGAGTTGAAATGTGGCCAGTATTACACCGGAAAGAGGAAGAGATCTACTTAATATCAAATATTAATATTCTTATGATACAATGCTGGAATACACAGAAGGGTTTAGCTCAAATGCATGCAATGCTATATACATTTTATCATAAATGTTTTAATGTACGATTTGGGGTTATTTCCCCTCAAAATAAAGCATGTCCACAGGCAACAGAAACACTTAGTAAGGGGGAAAAGTATGGACACAGCCTCCATCAGCTATTATCTTTTCCCTCTTTCAAATAAGTTAGCCTTTAAAATATAAACCAACTGTAGGTAGTTTTAAGGTGCATCTCTGAGTTCACTGAGAAAATAATTTTGAACTTTGACATAATTTATTTCAGTGCCATTCAGATGGCAATGCTTGTAAACACCCTTTAAATGTTCTCATTGCTCAGCGAGTGTGTAAGTTTTCCAGATACTCCAGCTGCCAGTGCAGCTAAAGGTTGTGAGCATAACAGAATCAGAGTATGTTTGGGGTTACACAGAATTAAATTTCTGACCTATGCTATAAGCTGAAGCTGGGTAAGACTATTACTCTAGAGATTGAAGCTCTTGGGTTTTAGAAGAACAGTGTCTAAATAAGCACAGTTATTTTACTAAGACTGGTAAAGCCGAGAGAATGTTTCTTTTCATTATGCGGCACTGCAGTTTCCAATTCAGCCTGATATACATGCACCAAAGTGAGAATCCCCATGGCTACTCTAACTCTACTTCATCCTGCTTGAGGGATGTTTTGCACCTCTTTTACTATGGTTTCTTGCTGCTCACAAAGCCAGCAGATCTGTAGATTTGTCAGACACTGTAGCAGTTTCTCAAGGCAATGACTGGTTTTTGTTTGGATTTTTGGTGTTCGGGGTTTTTTTTCTTTCTTTTCCGTCCCTTTGTGTCACAGCACCACAACCTCTTTTCTAAGGTAAAATTTTATAGGGCTGTCTACTGGCTGGACCTTGAGTTCAAAAATACAGAGTTTTCTTTTGGATCACTTCCCACTGCCTATTTCAGTGTAGCAAGGGTTCCTGGTGATAAGTTACCAGGTTCTTTCCATGATTAAAACAGCTCATCTGTAAATCGTAGCATCAAGGTATCAAGCAATTTAAGTACCTATTTCTTGCTCCTCTAATTTTGTACGTAGTGAACCTGACACTTTTCAGGATTTCAGCACTGTACAGCGCTCAGCTTTGCACATACCTTGGAGATAAAGCCTACGTTCAGGGAGGAGAATAATTCATGGTAGATTGGCTTATTTCCTTTTTTGTGACAGATGTGTGGATCAGAATAGAAACTGGACAGTTGGACTAAGTAGTATGAAGGTGTATTTGTGGAGTGAGAGCAAGAGATGTGCTCAGGGAGCCTCACTAAATGCTTTTATCTTATGTCACACTAAACAATTTCATGGATATTACTGTTGTACATTTTGAAATCCATTTATTAGTATTTCCTAACTATATTCTTGGGAGATGGCAAGGTAACACAGCAACAACTTAGTTAGGATCAATAATCTGTAGATATAATATATGAAAAGAATATTTTAGTAAGGCCAGGATTTTGTTTTTTTGCATGGAATTTCTGCAATTACAGCAATGTGGTCTAATAATGTGAGACTCCTTTCTAAGTAGCTGACTGAAGTTTTTTAACTTATAACTTATTTTCATTGCTGGATGAAGAAAGCAAATGTGATAAACTCTGTAAGGAGATTTCAGTGGTTCCTGATACATTCCATCTGAACAATTTTCATCAGAAAAAAAAAAAAAAGAAAAAAGAGTGCCCTGGTGTCTAAGGGTTGCTCCTCTGCCAAATGAAAACATCCATTTATAGAAAACGGAGCTATTAGGGCTCTTTCCAAATTGAAAAAATACAACAGGGGAAAAAAAATGTATTATCAGAAAGCTTCAGGCGTTGTTGTTGTTTTTTCCAGTGATATGCAGGCAAAAAGATTTAAAAAATGGAGGATTATAACAGGGCACAGTCATTCACGGCAGCCTGGTGTAAACGAATGGAGCTTTGCGTGTTCTCAAGCCCCGTTAAGAATGGTCAGAATGCCGTGGGTGCCAAGGTCTGGTGCCTGCTACTGGGTTTAATTCTTTTGCCTGATTTTACAACTAAGTGACATTAAACATTATCTCCCAGGCACAGAGATTCTTCTTAACTGTATCAGTAGTATTTAACACCTTTGCTTGCTTGAAAGACTAACAGCTTTGTATGATATATGGATCATTTTTGAGGAAAGCTATGGTTTTATTGACATAAAAATCATAGCTATTGTGGGCTGATTTTAGCTCTGGCACATGGAGACAGACTGGGCAGCGGTTACATTGGGTTGACATCTGCTTTTTTCAGGCCTGAAGTTACGACGTTACCCTTGCACCCCTAACATTCACCTTGCTTCGTTTATTCTGTGTTGCAACGAAAGAGATTGCTTTCTCCAAGTCATTAATTCAGGATGAAACTTCAACTGAACTCCAAAGTCTTAGGAAATTTAGGCAGATGAATAAATGTATGAAAGCTCCAAAGGCAGAATTGCTTGTCTGCCAAGTCACTTCCTTGAGATTAAAAGATGCTGTCATTTAATTGAAATAAATTATTGCTTAAAAATCACCAACCAAAGACTCAATAAAATGACTCCTAGGATTAGCAATCTTTTGAAGATGACAATACACCCTGAATAAAATCCATATTTATTTTATATGTCGAATTAAATGAGAGTATTGAAGAGTTTTTGCACTTTGCCCAGACTTCATTTTGTTTCCACGGCCTACTTTTGAACTTGCTTAAATTAATGTAGTTAGAACCAAGTCCTCTGAAGATAGAGAAATTACTGTAGCAAATAACTCCTGTAAGGAAGAGGAGGATCAGGCAAGTATGTGTAATATTAAAAGAATTCTTCATGAAACTGCATTTACAAGGAACTATTGAAAATCCTAACTTAAAAATTAGGCCATGAGACAAGACTTTCATAAACGCTGCCAAGAACAGAAATCCCTGTTACTGTTGGTAGTGATAATGGCTACCACCCACTGCCCATTTGATGTGGGTCGGGTTAAAGTTACGTGTTTAATCATCTTTTAGTCAAGCTAAATGTAAGTGGAATTAAATGTCCTTCTTCACAGCGATACCTAGATGTGGTAGGAAGTTAGCTGGATGCCTATTAAAGCCAGATTATTGTACTTTGAAAAGGGATTTTTATTTTTTGTTACAATTGTAAGCTGAAGGCGTGTGTTGAAAGGCTGTGCGTGTGTGTGAGCACTCAAACCGAAAAACTAGGGCAGAAAAAATGGAAAAACCAGCAAACGAACAAGAGAAGAGGTGTGAGTATGGCCTTAGTAGATGCGAAGGCATGCCCTTGGTTGTGGAATGCACATTGGGAGGCAGCTTTGCCATGATCATCAAGAGCTGGCTCCCAGAGTGGCCAGCCCAGCTACGGGCTTGCCTTCCCTGCGTGAACGTGCCTTTGCCTGCCTGCCCCTGATTTCAGGGTAGGCTGATTTCACCCACTGATCAGGTGGGGAAAAAAAAAAAAAGAAATCACCTGTGTACTGTTCTACTCTTTTATAGTTTCAGTCTATGTGCCGTGGGATTGGTTGACTGTCAGAACCAAACTTCCTGGGAGGGTGGCAGGAGCAGAAGGTCAGGGCTTCTTGCTCTTGCCAGCAGCAAGATATTAGTTCAGCTTCAGTCACTGGGATAAGCCCTACCTTCAGCTGGGTTAAGGGCATGGGTAGAGAAAGTGCATGTGGATTGTTATAACAACTTAGCTTTTAGGCTTTTTCTGCTCACCGCGACTTCATATTTTTCATTAAGTGCCAAGACTTCTAAATAAAGGCTCAAAAAGGCAGCAAAGGCTCTGCCTTTATATGGGATGATTTTCACCCTAAAAAAGACTATTTCTCCCCACATCTGAGTATGGGCTTTTAGACTGTCCTCAGAGGAGATCTTAGTGACCTGACAAACTGCTTCTAGTTTGCCCTTTTGAGGACAGGCTTATGGTGGCTTCATTAAAAGCCTTGTCCTTGGAAGGACAATGTTGCTGGACACAAGGCACTGAAGTGACAGAAGGGAACAAACCTGGGACAGCAGGAACATAAATGGCGCTTCCCAGGTTTTCATGATCTAACAGAAGGCAGAGAAGGTGGCAGTATTGTCCGTTTCCCATGATGGTGATACCTGGTTCTTGCCCAGCCTGGTCGGGCTGTCCTAGCCCCAGGTCACTCCTTGAGCACCTCCAGGACATAGAGAGGTGTCAGGGTAGTAGCTCTGACAGCGAGATTCAGTCTTTTGAGTCTCTCGGGTTCCTTAGGCTGCTCAATCTGCCCTCACGGCATCTTTCTTAAAGATGGCTAAATGGACCGATGAGCAACAGCAGTTCACCCTTCTCACTCTCTATTCACCAGTTAGACTACAAGCATCATTTTTTGTGTAATTTCCCCTTGCACTCCCCCTTTTGTTTTACCAGAAAAGATTTTAGCAGAGGCTTTGAATAGTAGCAGTAGATTTATTGGATCAGATGCGTCTAATCTTCCCAGTGTTTGTTGACTGTTCATAAACAATGTTGTGCAGTAGGTTGAAATGGATTTTTTTGTTGCCTTGAACAATTCAGAGTGCAGGCTCCTGACAAGAGCCAGCATCATGTTAGAAAAAAGAAACTTAAAATGCACAGTACAAATCTTTACCCCCTGAAGTAAGAATAACTAGTAGCAGCAGTAAACTATTTTCTTGAGTGTATGAACAGGGATTAACTTGACAGTGTTTAATCGCCAGACATCTCAGAGTCTATATAGAAATAAAATGCATGGCCTAATGACAACCTACAGATCAATATGAGAATCAGGAATGTAACAATGTCCACAATATCCACCTTTCTTTTGCAGAGAATAATTCAGGGAAAAGAATTCATACACGGCAATTTATCATACTGATTTTTAATGCTGGGCTTGCGGCACTCTTCTGCTGCCCATCTGCTGACTGCCTGTACTCTTTACTTATCCTTTAATTGAATTTTTAAAGATCTAAAGTTTTTAACAAGTGCTACCTGCATGAGGTGGGTAATAGGGAGATGGTTACTCCTTACGTACAAGAAAGTGCCAGTTATTTTCTCTCTCTCTCCCTGGTTTTGTCGTGTTTGCTGAACACTCTGGGGGATGGGGAAGAATTGTAGATGAGCTGGTATGGCTGCTGCCTGCTGCTCCTCTCTGCTGAGGTAATTGTCTGGTGGCAGTCCTAAAGGTCCTTGTATTTCAGAGGTTCTGTATAAGTCATCTGATGCAAGGGTTTGTATCCGCCTCTTTTCATGGTCAGCGGGCTAGGACAAAGATGAGGAAGAAGCAAGAGGAGGCATTTAGCGTGAGATACTGCTTTTGAAGCTCCTAAGTTATCTTCCATGGGTAATTTATCAGTCAAATCAGTGTTACATTCCAGAGTATGTTAATGTCATGAATATTTGGGACTGACATCTCGTTCATACTTATGGGGGGGGGGGGGGAAAAGATAATGTTGATAGTACTGTATAACGCATAGGGATAGCATGCCCTGTTTTCATCTCCTTATACTAAAAAAAAGTTAAAATGCAAATTTCCTTAAAAATACATTTTCCATACTGATGCTGCAATGTGTTGGACCATTTCCTTTCTATTTGAATGCCAACATTTGAGAATGCTAGATCTGAAAAAAGCCTTATGTAAACTACACTGAATAACAGAGCATACAATAATGAGGCAACATACATGATGTTCTCCCAAGTGAAAATGACACTGAATGCTCAGTAAAAAAATGTTGGATATCTGTTAGAAATGCAAATAAGCAGTGAGGCAAGGCTATCTTATGAAAGTATTTCATCAGCCTCAAAAGCCCATCACACAAGTGATTTCTCGGAGGATATTTGCTGTATGTACATCTGCTGCAGTAGCGTGCCCTGCTTCTTGTTCTTATTTAGACATCACAGGTTGTACTCTTTGAGGAGGGATGCCAGCAGTCAGTGGGGATGCAGGACAGAGCGTTGGTAAGGTACCAGGAGTGTTGGGTTAGACACAGGTCTGAGCTCAGGATCAAGTATTAGCGGAGATGGGATACACGGGAGGTTGTAGCATGCACAGGGAAGTAAATAGAAGCTGCATAGGCAGATACTTATTTCTGTCGCTCTTTAGCAGAAAAGATTAAGATTATGCTTATTTTTAATTGGGCTCTGTAAGTAAGCCTAGCCCTGGGGTAAGAGAATGCAGAAAGCATGAATGGGGAAAGATTTTCAACAGAGTGTGAAGGAGAAGGATTGGAGTAAAAGTAATTGGGATGTCTCAGGGCAGAAGTGGTGCTAGGATTATAGAGTGCTCGAGGAAGAGATGGGAACTCTTGCACACACACCATCATCTGCTATTTCCCTGCCTATTTTAATCAGATGGTAGGAAATAAAAAGAATTTTTTATTTGATTACCTAAAGGAAGTCATTCAAATGACATCTGTCCTTAAAGGACAAGGGCTCACAATCACAATTTAGATGAAGAGTATTTTAGCGCAGATCCCCTCAGTGCCATTTTTGTCTGCCAGGATTTTTTCAGGTCCCCTTAACTTTTCTAATTTTACCCTCTCTCTGTTCCCACCCATTTTTTTACCCCAAACTAAATTTTCCCAACACTATTTTTTCTACCTCCTAGACCTATAGAGTATAACACTTGCCTGAAAGACAAGATCCTGAGGTTGAAAAACATTAATTACCTTGAAGTAATTACCTTACAAATTACCTTGAAGTAAGTTCTTTTGTAGCTGCAGGCTTCTGTATGTCTCCAGACCAGTAGAAACTCCAGTGTGAAACGCTGTGTGCCCTACAGCTGGGGAGGGACATGGTGAGGAGCTGGGTTTTGGTTCCACAGGGTGTATTGAATGTTGGCAACTTCTGGGGCTGGTCCCAGTTCAAGGAATAGTCCTAAGAAAAGCAATGAATGGATATTAAGAATGTTTAATCTAAATCAGATCCCACTTTTCCGGTCTATTTACCAAGATTAGCAGATGCCTTCTTTCCAGGAATATAGCCTAGACAATCTGGTGTTTTCTAGGGGAAGTTGTAATTACATTAAGTTATAAATACCTTAAATGATTATAGTATTTCAATATTTCATTTAAATGATTACAAGAAAAATTACTATCATTGCTTTCACTGTGCTTTTGCAAACTCTGGCTTGCAAGGAATCATCCTGGGACCTCAGCAAAAGGTGATGCATCCCGTATTTGTGGACTAAATATTGTCATATTGTATTTTTCCTCACCCATTAGAAGTTGCTCGGTGAACATGAGATAAATGTGTAAAAAAATGAAAAAAAATAGACATCACTTGCTTGACTAAATAATGTTTAAAAAAAAAGTTTTTAACTATTCAAATTGAAATTCATCTAGTTAGAAAAATTGCAGCAAAACAGTCTGATGTTAGTACAAAGAAAACGGCAGATGATACCAATTGTCCAGCTATCGATAGCAATTTGTAAATAATGCTCTTTATGCTAGCAAAGAACGAATCATGATGGAAATGTAATTTAAAAAAGCAAAACAAAACACAAGATTTCAAATAAAATCTCACATGAGAGGCAGAGATCACACTGTTGTTCTGTGAAAATTAACAATGCCATTCTTTTGCAAGCATTTTATATATGTTTTTATTGCTGTCTTAAGTAAATGCTAGCCAAAAGTTGTCTTCAGCTTTCCGAGTGCAAAGTGGTTCCTTTTGGTGACAGAAAGGTGTGATACAAGCCTTAACCTAGGAACCTTGCAGTCCTTAACTGCACAGCTTCATCCCAAAAGTGAGGTAAAAAATCTTATTTTTTTTTTCAGAGCTCATGAGTGCTGCTCAAAATTTTGCAGAGCTTGTTGCTCCGATGTGGGAATTACGGTTGAGTTAGCTAGAATTAGTGCTGCTTTGGAGGCTGCTGTGACTGCTGGACTTGGTGTTTTGAGGACAGTTTTGCCTTTCTTGCTTTGCTTCAGCTCTTATGGCTACTTGCTATTCAAATATCATACATAAATTAATTTTGGTTGAAAAGGACCTTTGGGGTTCATTTGATACAACATCCTGCTCAAAGTAGGGCCGATCCTGAAGATATATCAGGTTGCTCAGGACCTTGTCCTGTTCAGTGTTGAAAATTTCCAAGGACAGATACTTCCCAGGCAGTCCAGGTAACCTGTTCCAGTGCTTGATCACTGTTTACCCTTTTTCCTCTTAAATCTAATCAGAATTTGTCTTGCTGCAACTTCAGCAGTGACCTCCTTCTTTGGACGCCTATGAGAAGAGTCTGGCTCCATCTATAGTCTGACCATTAAGGACTAGAAGACTGCAGTTAGAGGCCCTGGTAGCCTTCTCTTTCTGAGACTGAAGGCACCCAGCTTCCCCAGCCATTCGTCATGCATCATGTGCTCTCTCACCATCTTGATGGCCCTTCTTGGATTTTTTTCTGTTTATCAGTATCTCTCTTGTATCTGAAGGCTCAAAAACGAGCACACAACTCCCATCAAACCACTGGGTATGGTTTTGCTAATGCAGACCAGTCTGCAGTTGCCACTTGCTGTTGACTCATGCTCAACTCCTTGTTTGCCGGACTCCCACTTTCCTTTCCCAAAGTGTGCTTCTTAGCTTGTCAGTCCCTGATCGGAACTGTTACATGGGGGTATTTTAACCTACATGCAAGACTTTGGATTTGCCTTGATGAAATTCATGAGGGTGCTGCCAACCCATACCTTTGGCTTGTCAAGGCCCCACTGAAGGGCAGCCCAGCCCTCCAGCGTACAAACATCACACTTTGACTTGGCTGAGCTTAGATAAATGAGTTATGAGCAAAGCACTTCAGTTTGCTGTTCCAACAACTTCCCTGAAGGAGAAAGCTGTGTCTTTCAGAGATCTGTCAAGGTGAAGTCTTAGCCCCTGTCCTCTTCCACTTGGCTCTACAGTTTGTGGGGTGGCCTTGATGTTCCCTTTAGATCATTCAACTTTTTCCTTTTCTGTATTGTCTGAGCAGTTCGTGAATCATTACTGTAATTTACTGAATTCCAAGCTAATATTCTCTGCTTTACTAACTTCTTATAGAATTAATCAATGACATCAAAAGAGGGTTTTATGTTTGTACAGCACCGAATCTTTCTTCAGGGATCAATGGCACCAAGAAGTTACTGCATTTAGATTCAAGTCTAAAAAGTCTGACAAGCACTTGCTGGCAGGGGTTGGACTCAGCATAAAAGGAGGGTTAGCTGTCTTTGACCTCTGTGTTTAGAGCATTAGCTGGTATTTAGAGCCTCATGTTTTGTGTCTCTTCTCAGCTTGAGGCAATTCAGTCCTGCCACTCAGAAGAGTTTTTTAGCTGCCAGGCCAAAGATGGTCTGGACAAGGTAAGCTTCTGCTTTCCTGCTAAAGGTGTCCTGAAATTATTAAAGTTAAATTAGAAGCATTACTCTGTCTAGATGTTTAGATAGAAAAAAGATACATTCTACTCAGGTCTTTGATGCCTGTATTTGTGGTTTACATTAAAAGGAAAAAAATCATTCCACACAAAAGAAACGATTTTCATTAAGCAGAAGATGTGTCTTTTTGAAGGCATTAGTCAATCATAAATATTTTCTTAAAGTTTGAAGTCCTAGAGGGAATAATGTTAATAGGAGTGCTTACAGAAACTCTATAAGGTTTGAAAATGTTTGGTTTTTTTTTTTTTTTTTTTTTGCAAATGGTAGGCAATTAAATTATTTATAACAGATTAAAGCTGAGCCAATATCACTTCTGTCTTATTATTTCTAAATAGAAAGCAGTGCTGTTGGCATACTTGTGCACAATCCGGCACAATCTTTATGTCACTTTTAACACTGGTATCTTACAAAAAAATGATTTCTTAGGGAAAAAAAAAAGATTGTCTCTATGCTGAACTAATATTTCATATCAGATTAATTTACACGGGTCTTTCATAAGATATTAATATTGTTTTACATGCTTTTGATTAAATGGCCTTTAGAATCATAGCATCCTGTTTGCTGGACCCTAGGAATTTGTAATTAAGAACTTATCCAGTAGTTACTGAAGATGAGAAAGTACAGGAACTAATGCTGCTAATTGTTTTTTGAAAAGGCCAAACTAGACTGTTAAGTGACATTTCAAGGTGTGTGTGCAAATTCACTGACAGTGATAAGCCAAGAACTGCATTAGAAGGAAAATTATTTCTACTCGGTGAGGAATATGGGGGTGACTAGTACAAAGCTGCTCATAATACACCTGATTAAGTTAATGCACAAACAAGTTGAAAAGCCACCAAAACAAGACTCTAAAGAGTCCCTTTTAAATTGTCAGGAGCTAGTCAAAAGAAGAACTTGTACTTTGTTAGCTGAGAGCTAATCTCTGTTTTCCATATGTTGTGGTATAGACCAGAAGTACACAGCACTCAGAAGTTGATAATCAGTAGTCTATGTACCAAGTCTTAAGTACTGAAAAGCCTTTTGTGTGTTACTTTGAATGTTAAAATACAAATTTGAGAAATAATTTCTTTGAGTAACACTGCAAATAACTCTTGTAGTCTAATTTTTCTAAATCTGCTTTCTATTGTGATCTCAATAAATTCATTATTTTCTTATTTGTTTCTAATGTTTATGGTTGAACACACACTGTTCATAGTTTATGAATAAAGTAAATTCACAGAAATGATTGCAACACAATGAAGAAAGCAGTGGGCAAATTTTCTGTTTTCCTTCCTTCGATAGAATTTTGTTATGATAGTGAATTTAAACCTTGAGGAGTTCTGAAATCTGGAGGTGTAGTTGTTTTGTCATATCTGCTTCTAACTGATATCTGTTGAAAAATTCTGGTAAGCTGAGCTTAGAGAAGTGAATAAGCTTTTCTGGTTAGGGGAGACATACGTCACTTTTCCCCCACCCCCCCAATTTGGGCACACGTGTGCGTGCTAACACACTATACACCACCCAAGCCCATGTTAATATTGTGCATTTTATGATTAATGCATATCGTTGCCTGTCTCTCTTCTTCTTTGATGTGGGTGTGAATTTCCTATCTTCTAACTCATATAGTAGCTGAAATTACATCTGGAGCGCACTGGAAGCTGGTACTCAGTCTCCCATCAGTCTGCATCTAGCAGTGTAGTAGGCAGTAGAAGTAGAAGGCAGTGGGAGAATCTATCCATCTTTGTTTTAATGTTGCTAGGGAATACAGTCTCCGCTGCTCCTGCAGAAGTGGCTGTTCCATGGTCTCATAAACTGGCACCTGAGACATTATTTACCACTACCTTCTTCTTAGCCCAGCAAGTTGACTTGTGCTTCCAGCTCCATTTGCTGGGGAGATTGGTGGGGTGGGGTTTATTTTGTTTCCTTGTGGGTTAGGATACAGAAGCCTGATGGTAAACTGTCATATTTTTGAGGCTAAGATGTGGGATGTGGAAAAGAGCATCTCCTTTTCACTACTGTATTGTTGTTCACCCTCAGAGCAGAGCAGTCGACTTAGTGCTGCAGGAAGGTCTGTGGCAACCAGCAACACTGTTGTCCTTCTCCTCCGTCTGTCCCTGCTCCTGCATCCATGCACCAACATACACATACACATCCTGATTTGCCAAAGTAGAAAGGATGACGTGAAATCTTCTCATCCACTTCAGTGTGAGGTCAGCTGACTTATATTTGAACAATTATCAATATCAACTGAAATTGGTCAAACTTGCTTTACCTGAAGTGGGCACCACTCACATGAACTCTTCTCAGTGGGCAGCAGCCAGGTGATGGTTTCTGAGCACAGGCTAAGTAGAAAACGCTTTTCTTGGCACCGCTGTGCCATCTGGCCTACAGCACTGGAGTGTGTCTGCTCTTCTGTTTTCTCAAAACCTTGAAATCCTAACACAAACTTGCTAGAATGCATTCTCGCTGCTGGTGTTAAATAGATGTTGTGCTCCCCTCCTGCACCAACACTTTCCACAGCTGGCGATTTTTACGCAGCTTCAGGTAACCAACAGAAAACCTATTTCGGTGTCTCTTACTGCACCACTACTTTGTACTAGAGGATTTAACAACAGTAACGTCTTTCCTTCCCTTGAGGCACTCTTGAGTGTTGTATTTAAGTCAGACATTTGAAATCTATTAAGGTATTCAGAGCACTGGTTCATTTTTAAGAGTGGTTTCCTCGGGCAGGGTCATTGTCGATTTAATATTTCACCTGGTCAGGACTTGCGCGTTTTCCTTCAATTGGTTCCCTAAAAAAAAACACCAAGAAAATTTTAACTCATTCACACCTTTTCCTTCACCTTTATGATGCCATAGTAAGAAATAAAATTGATTCAGACCTGTACAAAGTACAAGTTTTCACTTGACAGTGTAGTGTCAGCCATGCTTGACAAAATGATTAAAATCATCCTATTAGCATTTTATACCACTTCAACCTGTTAGGATTCTGGGCGACAGTCAGTACGTATTTCGCAAAGTGATGTCAAGAATCTGTTCAGTTCTCTGTGCAATTTTAAGGCAATTTAGCTCTGTTGGAGTACGTAGTGTAACAGAAGGCAGGCTGTCTCAAGGAGCTTGATATTTGCATGAATTATTTTTATTATTTTTTATTTTTTTAATTCATTTCCATGAATAATTTTTTATTATTTTTTTAAATCTCTGGGCAAGTTAGGACTGAGTGAGTCTGGCAGGGAGCTCTTTGTAGACAGTTGGAAAAAAACGGATCTATTTGTCTATCCAGGTACTTAACTAGTCTGAGAATTTTCTGCTATGGTGATTCAGTAGTTTACTTGTTTAGAGTTTAGTCAAGCTGTTTTTAGTAGAGTTTAGGTAAGTCAAAAAAGTCAGTTTACACAGCCATGAATGCTACTTGCGTATATGTGCTTTGCCTACAGGGTTAGCAGTTCCCAGCAGAGCATTTTGTGCCAGAGTAATAGCAGCAATCAGTGGAAGTGCCAAATATAACCACAGCATGAAGGTAACTTTTTGACAGAGGATTTGGTGGTTTGAAACTCTCTTCATGGTGCGTCAATCAAATTTCTGGAAGAGTTTGGTTATACACAGCCAGCAGGAATTACCAGTTCAGTGAAACACGTCTGAGGGGGTTCATGTTGGGATTTTATTATGAAGGAAAATAGCGTGCACAGAGACAGAACAGGCTCTTTTTGCTACCTAGGGTGAGCTATCAGGCAAGGAGTTGAAGAACAAATGAGTTTGTTGTGAGTGTGTCACGAGCATATACCACACTTAACAAACTAAATTAGGTAACTAAGGAAGAGAATTAGGGCGACCTAGTTAAGCTGAAATGGACAAGCTATTCGATTATTTCTTCTAGTATGCGTTGTTTGTAGTTTCCAGAATTGCACTTGAATGTATTTGTTTTTAAGCAGCCGGGAGGTTGCTCCGGGGCTGACTGCAGGTTTGATGTATGCACTCTGTGGGCATTTCACCTGCGTACAGCACAGCTCCATTTCACTTTTGTTCCATGTCCTGTTTTTTTTCTGGAGCATAAGGAGGGAAATCCCAAGGGTTGATACATCAAGGTGAGTAATACCCTGCTCTTGGCAAGCTTAATTAAGATTTTCTGTAGGTGCTGCAAGGGGGAAGAGTATTGGACATTCTGCTTGCAGAAATCCTATACTATCCTGTTGAATGTGAGTGGTGAGGATTTATTTGGCAGCCTGCTGGCCTGCCTTGATCATGCAAAGGAACAGCTCTTAACCAGGTTGCAATTTGCAGCATGGAGGCAATGTCTTGCTTGCACAGCTTTAAAGCCAAAGAAACTTAGTGTCCATGTGTAAATGTGACAGGACCACCATTCAGACAAATCCACCATTCCATGTTTTTGAAGCTGTTCCTGATCTCTACTAATTAGTTTCCTGGAATATAAAACCCAACTAGATCAAGGTGAGCCTTTAAATAGGGAAAACTCAATTCGATTTGGGCAAGTTATTAAACAAAAGGCTTGAAGAAATACCTGTGATAACTCTGCTCCTAGACTTAATGAACTTTGAATCCCTTTTAAGCATATTTCCACTCCAGTATCTCCCTGTATTTCCAGGGCTGCTCCTTTTCTTTCCTTTGCCTTTGAGGCTCAACTTTGAGTCTGCTCCTTGTTGCCACTAAGCCCCGTGACACGTCAGGTTTGTGTTGGTCTGCCAGTTCCCTTTAGGAGTCTCTCTGTCCCTCTCTGCCTTCCTGCCCTGTTCTGCACTCAGGAAGGGTGCGTGCATGTGGGAAATGGGTAGCGCACCATTTGTGGCACAGTCATGTCGTGTATGGTGCCACCATTTTTCATGGTGGGTTTGATTGAGGAGCACATTCTGTCTCTCGTGTGCTGCAGAACACTTTGCTGCATTTTTTTTTTTTATTTTAGATTATTTTAAAAGTCTCTCTTTTCCAAAACAATCCCAGAAATGGCAAGTTGTTTAGACCGTGTGTAGTTCTCCTGTGAATAACAGAGTTTATTGTGACAATTTGCACTGCATGAAATATGGTGGCCTGTAACAGGATCAGGAGAAAGTTTGAGTGCTGTAGCCGTTGCAGGAATATTCCACCTATTGGAGAAATCCACTGTCTGACATAACTTAAGGCAAGCCCAAGTTACCACTCAAAATTTGGTTTTCAGCCTGTGGAAGGATAAAGATACTCTGGTCTTTGGGGAAAAAGGAGCAAGGATCCCAACCGATGCTTGGATTTTGAAGGGTTTCGGTACTTGCTGACTGTGAAGCTCTGTGCCTGCTCACACACTGAATGTTACGCCATCTGCGAAGTGGTTACAATAAAATTGTATTCTCTCCATGCTGTCTTTTTTTGCCAGCTATTGAGGGAAAAAAATGGTGTGGTGTCTACCTGTGCTGATATGCACTCTATCCATTTCCAGCCTGAGACTTCTAGAAAATGGTGAATGGTTGTAGTCTGGTGCTATATTAATTTAAGACAAATTAAAACATACCATGAATTTCATTTGGCTTTTATGGGCTAACTTAAATTGTAGCTTTTCCAAATGATCACACATTATTTCTCCTTAAATAAATTAGCTTAGGAGAGTTTTTTTCATTATAGACAAAGTTCGTCTGTTTTACATCACAGAAAGATTTTAATTAAAAACCATAGATGTGTGATGAAGACTGTTACACCAGATTTTTTCGACCTTTAGGTCAAGAATTTATTTTTGCTGTTCGTAATTCATTAAGCCCTTTTAAAACTCTTTGTCAGTTGTATTGTTCTTCTGACCTGTGTCTGTGTTTCCAAAATTCTTCTTGGGGAATTAAAATTTAAAACAAACAAACAAAAAAAAGAACTTCAAACAGTATTGCAATATTGCTTCAGAAAAAGCCATGTTAGGAGCTACTTGTACCACTTAGCACTCTTCATGAAGAACATCATCCCCTATAGGAAGAGAGTTTAATCTTATTTTCCAAAAATACCAGATGCTTTCTGACCTTTTATTCAAATTCCAATATATTCTCAAGAACATCACAGACATCCGTGTGGTAGCTTAAGAGATCTTCCACGTTTTCCAGGTAAGCAACTTTCAGAAGCTGTAAGAACAATCCTGAAAAACCTTAGAGTCACCAGGGATGCCTCTTGTCATCCCTGGTGAACGTCTGTTTACAAACTTCTGCAGCTATGCCCACTGAGAGACAGGCCCTGTTGCCATATGACCAAGGCACATATGGGAGACTTTATTTCAACATGACACTCTTAACCAGAAAGATACTGATATCTGATAAGATACCAGAAAGATAACTTTATCCATATCTTCTCAGACTCAGAATAATATCTTATTTTAATTTCATGTTAGAGGAGTATCAAGAAAGATTTATTTTTTTTTTTTTTAACCCTTATAAAACCAGAGTCTTTTTCAGGAGTGAGTAGACCATGGGGAAAGAAAGAATTCATAGAACAGACTTCCTCCACAACTGATTCTTGATTTCTGAGATACAAGTGATTTTTCAAAATATCATTGCGCTCCTATCTCGGTTTCAATTGCAGCTTATTACTCAAGAGCGGGATGCCAGGCATACTATAATATATATTGCTGTTGCTTCAAATGTTTTGTGCTAGTACACATCCATTTTCTTCCATCTACAAGAACTTCCTGATTGTTATTGATAACTTTTTATTTTCTCCGTCTATATACTCCTCTCATTTGAGTCTCTCCTTTTATTTGCTGCAAAGAGCCCAGCTGCAGTTAAGAGGAGTTTCACATTTTCATTATGCAACAATTTTCAGTGTACTGAAAAGAAGCAAGTCAACAGTTCAGAGGTGGTGACCCTTCCCTGCATTAGGTGATTTTTCCTTCTTCCAAAATGACCTGGGGAAAAAGGCAACCCTCCTGTTAGAACTGAGTACCTAGTCAATAGTAGACATAAGGAAAAGAAAGCATTGGTCACACGTGACTTCTTAAAGGCAGTTTCAGAAAATTTATTTTACTAAACATCGAATGAAGTACTTCTGTATGAAGTTTTGATTTATTATTTTCGATTGTTCTTGCTGCAAGTCTTATCTTTTGCAGTGCTTATACTCTACATCTGTAAATGAAAACCAAATAACATATTTAAATGACACATCTTTTCACTTTTGTGACTTCTCCCCTGTATTCTAAAAAGTACAGGGAATGTAATGAAAGGAAATCTAACCAAAATAGCCCAACAGAGTGTGACTCTAAGAAAATATAGGCTATTTATGGTAGTGGAATAATAAATGGTAATGAATGAAGGGAAGAAAAAGAAAGATGAGGCAAGTACAAAACTGAAAATTGACATTAGTGACTGTGTTGAGCCTGCCAAAATTATCTCCCTTAGCTCCTCATTTTGTACTTGATCTGCAACTGGCAAATGCTTTGTAAATCTACTACAGAACATGTCTCTCTCAAAATGAGAGGCAACAAAATAGTAAGTAGTTTGCAACAATAAATTTAGGTGATAATGATCTTGGGGCTCAAGTGTCTGAAATAATTAGCACCTTTTGAGGTTACTTAAATGCAAAAACACAGCTGATTTCCTAGGGGAATTTTAAAAAGCCTTTTGATGCAAATAAAGAACAGCATTTTTTTCCTCATTTGCTGAATAATTAAAATTAATTCTTTGTTTTGTTAGAAATCAATTGTAATGTTGAATTTCTTTGGTAAAAACTGGAGAAGATGGAGAAAACCAAGCCAGCTTATTCTTAACAGGAGATTTTATTTGTTTTCTAAACATCTTCGAATATATTATTTTTCATACACTATTCTTCTGGACTTTTATGATTTTCCATAATACCACTGACTTTCATAAAACATAATAGCAACAGAACAGCATAGATTATGTAGGGAGGAAGAAGCAGAAGTGAGCAAGGCATTGGTCTCTCTGTTAATACTGAATGTACCAAAATACCTAAGTATTTGAGCACTGGGATGTCAGAGAAAACAATGTAGTACTAAGACTTAGGTTTGCTTTTTACATATTTATCCTATAAAACTATGAATGTCCACATGCAGATGTAAGGATACTTGGAAAAATTTCTAGTTCAAGATGACATTGTGTGTGTGAACATTCATCCATTCAAATCAATGCTGCTAATTAGAAAACATCTGTAAAACTATCTTGTGTAATGTTACTGGATCGCTGCAGAAGTGAATGAGTTAAATAAAATGAACTGTATGTTGTGGGTGAGCAGATACAGTGTAGATGTTATAAAATCCCCTCTGGCCCAGGAATGTTTGAGTCAAGACCAATTTGATTCTGGTTAGATGATGGGTCCTGCTGCAGAATAATCCAGCAGAACTCAATAACTTATACTGTGGGATCTGACTAATTGCTCATATTGCACAATAGGAGCTCTCTAAGGCCTGAATGTTAGCTTTCCATTAGCGATTCTGAACGAGATGTTAGTGTTTTGAATTCATGTTCACCATCTTACAGGCGTCCTGGCCAGTATTACCTGAATTTTGCATTCCATAGCTGTGCAGCCCTAGGACGGCTCCTGCATTGGATCAGTGGTACAGCCCAAAAAAAGGGATACAGTGGACCCTATCTAAAATTACTCAGGTGCGGGGTCCTCCATGGGCTACAGGATGGATACCTGCTCCACTGTTAACCTCCATGGGCTCCAGGGGGACAGCCTGCCCCTCATCATGGTCTTCACTATGCACTGCAGGGGAATCTCTGCTCCAGTGTCTGGAGCCACCCTCTCCCTCCTTCACTGACCTCGGTGTCTGCAGGGCTGTTTCTCTCATGTTTTTTCTCATTTGTTTTTCACAGCTGCTGTGCATTTTTTTTTTTACCCCTCTTAAATGTGTTATCACAGAAGTTGCACTAGCATCACTGATGGGCTCAGCTTTGGGCAGTGACGGGTCCATTTTGGAGGTGACTGGAACTGACTCTGTTGGACATGGAGGCAGCTCCTGGTCTCTTCTTGCAGGAGCCATCCCTGCAGCTCCCCAGCTACCAAAATGTTGCCATGCAACCCCAATATGGTTGCATTATTGAAAGAAAGTGGTCTTCATATTACAAATATACAAAATGCTTCTTGATGATCTTCTAAATTTCTCTCTGTGTAACAGTTATAGATCAAGGAAAGGCTTCAACTTTCTTTGAGGAAGGACTTCAACTTCCAAGCTGAGTTTCACACCTTCCAAGTTTACTGTGAAAAGAGGAAGTCAATTTGACCTCTGCTATTACTGCATGTTTAATCATGGTGGAAACTTAGGCAGAGTCAGTTTTGATTACACAGGATTTACCTATTTGCTACACCCCAACTCCATTTCATATTGAAGTTCTTAAATCGGAATCATCCAGTGTAAATGTTATATACTTGAAGAAATAGTACTGAGACAGAAAATCCAAGTCATATAAATGAAAAAAAAAAAGATAAATGGGTAAAAAAAATATGAAGGAAGTATATGTACTCCTCTTATACGGAGAGACAGGAAAATTCTGTTTATCTTGCTGGGTGGAATCAGTTCCCAAATAGCGAACCAAGAAAAAGAAAATGATGTTGAGCGAGAAGTTGAGCCTTCACGAGGTGTTTGGTCATGAGGTGTTTGATCATGAGGTGTTTGGACAGCCTCTTAGGCAATGAGGTGAGAGAAGAGTGAGTGGTCACCCTTGCTGTGGAGTCAGTGACTTAAGAAACAGGTAGCACCTGAGGCTGTTAAATGGGATATCAAGTACCAGTATCTTAGTGGTGGCACTCTGTTAAATATTCCCTGTACAGCAAGCAGAATCAAATAAAGAAGTTGTTAGGTAAAGCATCAAAGTGTATCAAGAGGTGTCGAGGTGAGAGGGTTAAATTTCTGGGAAATATTTCACTGAATAGATTAAGTCCTCCTCTGCTGTGTCTACTCCTAAACCCAAATGAAATCTGATTGCTTGTAGTTAAAATTACAAGATGATAGAGAAGACCCCACAGTTTGGGATGGGTTAACTTCAGTTTTAAGATACAGAAGTTTGGTGAGGTTGCTGGGAGGGGGTTGCTTTTGTTCTTGTTTTTCAAATGCAGAACACAGGAATGGCTACAAGGGTTCAGACCGGACTTGGTGCAAGTACTCAGCTTGTTCTGGAAGGATGGATTGACAGGACAGGGCAATGCTGTTCCTAGCCACTAATGATCTGTGATGCAGGAGTTTGCTGAGAAAATTACTCTGTCTATATTAAGAAGTTTTAGATCAGGGGTTTTTTTGATCTATGAACCAGACCAATTTCTTTTTATGTATTTGTGAACTTTTAACATTCATAACATCCCCTGCCAAGATGTTTCACACCTACTTCACATGGTGTGAGGAGGCTTAGAACAAATGGAAGGAAGTGCTTTTTCTTTCAGTGAATAATTACATGGTCACCAGATTCTGTGGTTGTCAAAGTGGTGGTTCCAAGAGCAGTTCTACAAACTCATGGAAAGACAAGCCAGTTACAATGATTAAATGCAAAAATATAATTGCTGGCTTTGAAAGTACCTAAGTTGCAGATACTTGAAAACAGAAAGGATACCTCAGGAGAAGCATGCCCTGCCCACAAACTCAGGCAGAGGATGTTTACTTGATTGACCTTTGTTGTAGCTTGGAGCAGTTGTCTCTATGTTCTTCACTGAATTGTTTGTATTACTTGATGGCTTTAAAGAGTGAATGAAAATCAAACAAAAATAATTTTTGGTGTTTCTCATCTCTTAGCTTCTTTCAAGCTGATAGTCTAACGTAGAGTTAGTTCCTGAGCAAGATTTTGCAGAGGATAAGAATAAGGCTTTGCACCTCTGTTCTCTCTGTTCAAGGAAGTCTCATCATATATTTGTGAGCACTTGCTTCTCTTTCCAATGAAATTCAGTGCAGAGTGCTGCTGAAAGCTCTCATATAACTTAAAAAAGTTTGATATTTCATTATGCAGATGACAGCTGTTGGTTATTTGCCCTCACCCTAAAGGCTCTCTAACCTCAGTAATCAGTAGCTCAATAGATAGCAAAACTGTTCCTCAGGATTGCTCTTACTCAGACGAGTAAAGTTGTGCCAGAATATTGCTAACTGAGAATCAGCTGGGCATAGCTATCCAACAGCTAGATATCTAAATATAAGCATGCATCCGACCAGTGCATCGCTTCCCAATGGTTCTTATTGCTGTTCTAATGAGATCAGTTAAATTACAAGCGTCTGCTCTTCTGCTAGCCCTGTAGTTACTCAGACCTGTCAATGTTACAGGGTTCAGCAAAGCGTTATGTATCGGACCCATACAAACTTCTATTCTGTGCACTAAGGATTTCCACTGTTACGCTCGTGGCCCTGAGGGTTTGAGTACGCACCCCGATACCTCTCACGCTGTCTGACAGACAACCTTCCTGGCAGGCAGCAACCCTCTGGACTCAGTTCCACTTGTCCTGACTTCAGTGATGTGTGTCCTTCACAAGGGACACCTTTTCTCTCTGCTGCAGAGGGCCTTTGGATACAACGGAGAAGGTCTTGCTTGTGTATTTGGCTGCTGTGCCATTCTCTCCAGAAAGGTTTCTCATCCTAGTGTACCCCTTATGCCTCACGCAGAACTTCCTCCCTGGATCCTTTTCTCAGTGGAGGATGATAGTTTTTATTTGCCAGCCTTTCCTCTGAAGAGAATTCAGGAGGGTTAACACTTCAGTCCCCAAGCTCATTCAACTCTTCTCCTACGCATCTGGCTATTTTTCTTAATTAAAGTAAGTGGTTCAGTTTCTTTGGAAATGGAAACTATGCCTTAATCACGTGCTACCCCTGATATTTAATCCATCTTTGTCGCAGTGAGAGGTAGGACCCTCCCCAGACGTTTGCTTGGTGGTTTGCTGATATTTCTCCTTGTGAATTGTCCATATAATCTGTATCGAGTCAGTGCTTTAAGAGATACACTTAATGTAATTATTTCATTAATATGTATGTTTTCTATTTATATGTGGCTTATTACTGTCTTTTGTCTGAGTCTAAGCACCTCATTAAATGGGTTTAGGGTGAGTAGTTCTCAGTCTCTTCCTCTGAAGAAAATTGTAGCATGTACCAAACCACATGTATTTGAAATTTCAGTTATGGTAACACTACATTTCTCCAATGAAAAGATATCGCAGCCATCCTCAGTGTTTTGATGTGCAGTCAAGATCAGCAGCGCAGCATGTCTGTCTGCTTTTATATACGAGTCGGAAATGAGCTGGCTGCAGTTCAGCTCAGCAGAATAGAGATGTTGATGACAATTTAGGTGAAAGAGCAAAACTGGCCAGCAAAACCAGGGTTGGCTCCTTTGGGCAGTATTTTCCATCCTTGAAGTTGGTGACTTTTTATGAGGGATTCTTTCCCCTTCATTGCTGTTAGTCATGGTCCAATTAATAAGCCAGTCAGCTTCTTGCCATCCACATGTGGACAGGACTTTCTAGCCTCTGCTTTTTAATGTGGATTTTGGTTCTTATGCAGTCTTTTGTTGTAGTGTAATTAGATTGCTGCCAGGTGTTGCTCCTGGACCTAGTTGTAGTCACTTGGCAACAACCATTCAAGAACTGATTTGGTGGTTATATGGTGGGAATTTCAGTGGTGTCTGTGCTTGTTGTCTTTCAACAATGTTGCCCACCTCTAGGGTTATATATGTAGGGTTTGACAATAGAAGATCATGAGCAGCAATGGTGGCCCTCTGGCATCTCTAAAAAAATCAAGTTGTTAAAAAGGCTTCAGGAGCTTGCTAAGGATACGTTCCTCAGACTAGCAGCAGGAAGAAACCTTTTATAACTGCTTGTCTCTCTGGCTTGGTAGGGCTATTATTTTTATCTGAATGTTTATTTTTTAATGTTTGTGACAGACCATTCTGTTGCTTGCAGGGAAGAATGTTATGCACAGCGTATGTTGTGAAATGTGACATTAAACAGATGTGAAAGTCTGCTTTCTCCCATCTTTATCATTTTTCCTTTTATTTCTGTCCAGTTGTGTCAAGCCACAGTATTAAGTTGTTGGTTTGGGGTTTTTTTCTTAATCTCTGAGACATACTTTGGACTACTTTGGCAGTTTTGCTCAAGGAGAAGGCTGAGTCGTGTAAATATTTGTGGTGGCCTAAAAGAAAGCGAGCTGAGACTAGTCAGGAAGAAAGTACAAAGATGAAAACATGGTAAGCTTTGAACTGAATCACGTTGAAAAGAAGCCTACAAGTTACTGTACATACTTTGGATAGATCAGTAATATATCTCAGCAGTGTGAAACTTTCACTTTGGGAGAAGCAAATAAAGCTTTCAACGCACCTTCCCAAGGGAATTGCTGTGTGACTGAAAAAGGGTTGTTGTCATGCAAGTATCTTCATAAACATAAAAAAATAAAATAGATAAGAAGGAAAAAAACCTTATCATAATATCAATTCTGAACCTCTCGGTGAATTGACCTACAGGGATCTGTAACTGTATAAGGTTAATTTGCTGCAGCGAGAAAGAATTTGTAGGCAGATAATAGTTAAAAATGTATCAGTGTTTTGTGATGTAATGGTGAATTTCAGGATGAATTCTACTTCAGGTAACAAACCGTAAGTCTTTATCATTTAGAATGCAGAATTTAATTTCTCCATAACTTTTTATGTACGTAGCCCTTCATGGGCAAATTTTGACTGTTATTTTACCATCAACATCCTCCTTATTTCACATATGACTTGTATTCTTTTTGAAATGTTAGTCAATGATAGATTTAAAACGTGACATAATGCAAAAAATTTAATAATTATATTATCTAGTTTTAAGTTGGTATGAAAACCAATTCAACAATCTCTGTTGCTGCACCTTCAAATGGTGAAGTGGATGAGGGCAAAGACTTGGCTAAATGTCAGTCAAGTTCAGATACTTAAAGCTGTAGTGTTCTTGACTGCTTATAAAAGTATAGCAGTAGCTGAGCCTTCCGGTTGCACTTGGAATAAACTGGTCTTTAACTAGGGGTTGGAGGAGTGAAAGTGGAGGACGCTGCTTGTTCCAGTAATCACAATCTTAAGTCCTTCATGATGTGAGTTTGCCATCAATCTGTCAAACTGACAAGGGAGCCTCTGCCATTCTGAATGTTTGGGTTTTGGGTTTTTCTTTTTCTGTAATAAGAAGGAAAATGTTGTGTGGTATTATGCAATTTTAAAAAGTCTGTGCAGTAAAAATCCATTTGAATAAGTGGGAGCAATAATTCCATTCTTGCAGATAGAATGGAAATAGGATAATTTTTCTTTTAGCATATTAATTCAGAAAGGAGATTAATATAAGCTTGCAAACTTCTTAGTCAAAATCTTTATTCTCTCCACAGAATGCAATAAAATTACTACTTGGATGCTGATAGTAAATGAACTGTTTTATTGAATTGTCATAATGAAATATTGGAGGCTGGTGCATGATAGTTCTTATAAAGGCTTTATTTGATGAAGACTTTCTAGTGGAGGCAAAAGAGGGCAGAAAATTTTGTTTCATAAAGAGAGATAAAGAACTGGCTGTTAGTGGAGCAGTGGCAGCTACCGTTATAACCTGCTGGTAGTCCTGACTTCTAGTATGGCTTGGAATCAAATAAGATAAATGGGTAAAAAACTTTATTAATACTCTGCTGCAATCTCAGGAATTAAGACATGACCACATAAGTTATTATGAACAGTTGATCTGTTCAAGGGTTGATAGATCTTTTGCAATACTCACCCTTTGTTTCTTAGGTTTCAGTCCTAGACTCAGTTTTCACGTGTAGAGAATTTTAGCATAATAACAACAAAACTATCAGAGAAGGGCAGAACAAGTCAGGTTAGAAGGTCATTTAGTCCAGTCTTCTGCTCAAAGCAGGGTGAGCTATGAGAGCAGAACAGTTAATTCTTAGTACTTTAATAGAATATTCTTTTGATATTTTTTTGGAAACATTTTGTTCTCCTTCTAAATAATAGGCACTCTACTATATATTTTTGCATAGAATACTGAAGTTGGGCCTTAAGGAGAGGTTACTTGGGAGTCTTCATTAGAGACAGAACTTTCTTTACAGAGACCATGAGTAGTGTCAAACTCCTCCAACTATGGAAGTCCTGCTGACATCTGGTGTTACATTCCAAATTTTGCTTGGGAGATGGTAGCTTTGAATGTAGAAAAGGTTTCAGTCAATCATTTTTTTTGTTGGGGCTTTTATATTCTTTGTCAAATGGTGTTATCAAAATTCAAATGTTGTCTTGGAAGGAAGACACAAGAGGTTTTGAACGATGTAAGGACGGGTTTTCTCATTCTTTTACTACAGCACATTATGGGTCCAGAACAGAATGCTCCAATTCTTCATGTTTGGGTCTTAAGATGTTATATATTGTACAATTTTTACATAAGTGCAACCCCTGTTTTTGTTTTTTCCTGCCCAGTAGTTTATTTCTTCGTTAATTATGTTATTTGTGATATTGAATGCTGCCCTTTTTTTTATTATTTTCCAGTGTGACAATGCAAAAGGACTCAAAGCCTTCTATGATGCAATAAAATATGGACCTAATCATCTGATGGTTTTTGGTGGTGTATGTGCAACAGTTACATCTATCATTGCTGAATCTCTAAAGGGATGGAACTTGGTTCAGGTAAGGCATGGAATGGAATATATTCAAATGCTGACTGTCATGTATCTCTGTATCATTCTTTTAAATTTAGAAACTTAGTATTTGATGCTTTTCAAATTTTGTGTAATTAGTATATCTCTGTTTTGAAGGTCAGTGAAGTTATGTGTAAAGAACAACAGTTACTTTTATATAGTACTAGATTTTAAGGCTTGGCATTGTGCTCAAAATGCTTGAGAGTATGGGGCATCAGTCCTGTGTCTCAGTAGATTAAATTAATTTACCTCAAAAAGCAACCTAATGAAATGAAGTTCAGTACGGTAGGTTAGCAAATCTAGGACTTACTCAAAGTTAGAGGCTTTAAACTTGTCAGGCTTTAAATAATAGCACACTGGGGTCTTTACTCGATCTCTACTCAGTCATAATGCAATCATTCCTGTTGACTTTAAATGTGTTGGGAGTGCATAAATTGTAACTAGTAGCTGGGTATGTATCTCAGTACTTGACTCACAAAGCACACTTATTCCCAGCTGTTCTTTCTGACTTTCTCAAAGGTCAAGTTTGTGGAAAGGTTCCATCAGCTGAGGAATCAGAATTTATTAGTAGTAATCTTTAAAATGCAGATGATAACAGTGTGATTTTCTTCATTTCTTCAATCATCTGTCCAGTGATGATCTTTGGATTGATGGCTGTTCATGCAAGGTAGCCAACCAGTTTTGTTTTTCAGTTGTGGAAATGTCCTGGCTTCCTGCTCAATGCTCATATTGCCCTAAGATAAGTTTGTATCATTTTTATTAAAATAAACAAAATATTCTATAGCAAAATAATAAAAAAAATATGTAACAATTACCTGACTTTTCAGTTGCAGACTCCTCTTTTCCACCTGGACTACTCACTGAGATTAGAGCAGAATGAACAAATGAGGCATAATTAAGTTTGTGAAGATGATGATGATCAGAGTACAAATGGGAAAATCTTAGGATAATTAAAGTAGCATGTTAACTGTGTTTGCAGTGCTTTTCATATCAGATTTTTTTTTCCTTATGCTTCGGGATTTTTTTCTGATGTGAAAAGCATTAGTTGTACTATGGAAACAAAATAATAGTGGATCTCTGGGGAGAAAGAAGAAAGCAATAGAAAGCTTGAAACTATTATTAAATACTCTCTCTTAAAAAATGTCCTAGTCCATGGCCCATAATGAAGTATGGGCTGGAGCTCTGTTGGTTTTGGGATTTGTAACATGGAACTTCCAGGTGATGTAGGATGTTTTAGGGAGCTGTATTTCATTGTGCTAAATCCTTTTCATTTGCAGTCAAGTTCTGCCTTCTAAGGTCTGAAAATCAATTTGTTAATGAAGTTGCTCAGTCAATAAGGAAGGGCAATTAGAAAGCTTCTATTTGCTTTTAAATGCCTGAATTTGTCAATATATATGTTAACTTATATAATGATATGAAGCATTGCTAGCAGACAGCATCTGTTTCTTTGTATTTAACCACTACAGCTGTGACTAAGTCTTGAACATTATTAATGATATCAGTACATCAAGGGATTCTCTGCTGTTTGGGCTTAGTATCCTGCAGGCATTAGATTAATCCTCACATGGCATAACTCCACTTCTTGTTAGGTTTTTAGATATTGATTGACTGAATGATGAAAGAACACAAGTGACGGTGTGGCTGGGAAGTGTGGTGAGGCTTAGTGGATGGTGTAGCAGCAACGACAACAATCTAAATACAGTTTGCGGAAGTGTTGTGTCATACAGTGACAGTGATATCTGTATCTGCAAATCAGCAGACAGAATGTGTAAAACAGTGTACAACTCCTTCCACTCCTTGGGATCCACTGTCATAAGCATCTTTAATTAAAAGCATAACTTGAATAGAAGGACTAGATAATAATCTGTAGTTCTCAGAAGTGGAGCAATACTATTCAGCCTGATAAAATACACGACTCTATACAAGTCCTCCCTCTAAACTTGAAACTTCACCTCAAGGAATCACAGCAAACTTACATAAATAGATACATGAGTTTATGATCATGATGAAGTCATTTTATGTTGCAGTCAAGATGAGGAAAAACGGCATATAGACAAAACCAAACCTGACATTGTATTATTGAATAGAGGATTTGCATTTGGATGTCTGTCTCCATCGCTCTGTCCCTGTACAGGCAGTCATGAAAACAGAGCTCTTAACCCTAGCAGGGATATTTGATTTGATTTGCACAGGTGTCATGTGAGTTGAGCAAAGTGATGACTGTCTTCCATGCAAGAGAAATGCAGGATAATACTGAGAGTAGTGGGAGTAACAGGGAAGAAAAGAAGAATAACAGAATATAACAACTGAAAAATGACTTTCCTTGTCAAATACAGTAAGAGGCTGGCTGCCTGCAAAACTTTTCTGAGAGCCTTTTAGCCCCAAATTCCAAATTTGTGGGTGGCTGCCTTTCCTCTGTTTGGGGGAACTTTTCTGCCTCTTCCTTATTCTCTACAGTAAAAAGTCTCCGAACTCAAACGACAAAATAAAAGGCAAAGAGTACAAATGTGCTGGAAATTATCATGTTTCATTTGCTACTCAGGCAACACTATAGTAGTCATGAACGGGGGAAAAAAGGAAATAAAAATTTGCAAGGTGGCTTTAGTGTCTACTCTCCTCACTGTATATGTTGATAATGATACTGTTGATAAAGATACTGCCTTTTTGACTTAACTGGTTCATTCAGGTCACTGATGGCCTGCAACTGTGTGAAATAGGGAAAGCAAACAGAGGTTGAGAAGAGCCTCAGTCTGAAGGTGACTTGCCTTATTTCTGTACCATATCTAAACAGAGGATACTTTTCCTCCCCCATCTTGACAAATTTTGATTTACTTATGATCAGCAGCAGAAAGGGAGATTCCATTTTCAATTGGCTGCCTTTAACTGCTGGCTGATTTAATTATCTCTTACTGTAACAAAATTAATGATTTTTTTAATGGAGCGTTTTGTATCTGTGGAAAGAGCAAGTTGTTTTAATCTGCAAACACTCATGTCATCCTTAAGGACTTAGACTTAAGTATGCTGGGTGACACAACAGGCAAACTGTTTCCTGAACACACGTTCTTAGTAGGACAGATGCAGACACCCATTCCTTAGCTTCTCAAGCAAAAATCTTCCCTGTGAGTAATCTCTGTGCGCCAGCAGCCCTTACTTTGTTGAGTGACAGTCTGAGAATGGGCTGGAGGCTGCACGTGTGGCTTTGATCTCCAGCCTGTGGTGTGGAATTGGTTTGAACCTTTGGTATTTTGGTTAAAAAGTGACAATAATATTCTGTGCATCTGACAGTGGGTCATAAAGGCATGAAGGTATAATACTGTGCAGTTGCTGTGCTGTAGGAGGAATATTTCAATGTCAGATTCTTCCAGATTCATCTTATCCACGTTCCCTTCCAATGTGTATTCGAGGCAATCAAACAGAGTGAAGAAGAATCGTTAATAGTATCTACAGTATATTGCAAAAGACCAGTCATGCATTTTTATTTCATACACTGAAGCATTCCTGCTAGTATCTGGGTAGTGCAAAACAGAGGGGATGGTTTGCAATTCAGTCTTTCTCTTCTATTTCAGGATATCCATCAGCTATTTACCTCTCCATGTGAATTTCTTACAGTAGCAAAAGCATCTGATTTGCATAGATTGCTGTTTCTCCTATTTTCCATTGTCATCTCTCACTTTTCCTAATTGCCATATTAGCATAAACATTTAACCAGGATGAGGATTTTGACCAAACTGTTCTCTTACAGCCTGCTTCATTTACAATTTGCTTTTACTCTGGAAATAAGCCTCTGGAAGAGACAAAGTATAAATGTTGGTGCTTCCTTGGAATATCCTCTGTTTCTACGTATTCAATGTAGTCTAGTCTTAACTGCAGGCTGCTAGGCAAGTAACTCCTAGAGGTGATCCAGTGATTAGATCGTAATGACATTCAAAACAGAGAAACCTTGTTTTGGATTCAGTGTGTAATGCTGGAAAGTTTTCTAAGAAAATTGTAGTTACCCTAATCATGATGTATTACTCACTTTGTGGGCATATTAATACAGGGCAACTGCACATGCTAGAAAGGGATGTTAGAAAGGGAAAACTCCTTTAGTTCTCTAGTTTGTGTAGTTGAACGTTAAAGAGCCTACCCTGAGATGTGTTTTATTATCCAAGAGATTCATAGGTATTCAAGATCCCATCTGTGAATTACCAGAAAGACTGCTGGTGTTCAAGAAAATGAGTGATGTTTCTAGCCTTTGATTTCCTTCTGAAACAAGGCTGATGTGATTGCATTGTCAGCGCCTCCTAATAATTTCTGACCACTGGCCAATTGCAACCAAATTTTAACAAAGGATTTCCCAAAGATTATTAGCTTCTCTCTATTTCTGTGAAAATAAGCTGCTCAGGAGGGGGACCCATATGAACGAAGGAGGGGCTGCAGCATGAGCACAGAGAACTTGGAGCCAGCCATGACACGTGGGGCTTCCTGTCCAGCTGCTGTTTATGGGAAAGGCACTGACTGCATTGAGAAAAGAGGTAAAAAAGCAGCAGAAAGAAAGCTGAGAAAATGCAGAGGAGAGGTGAAGCCCAGAAAGGCATGAAGTAGAATCTCTGGTTGTGTATGTATTACCTGGTTCTGTTACTCATAAAAATTCTTGTTAATACAGAATTTCACAACTATGTGTGGTTTATAACTGGTGTTTTTTAACACTTAAGTAATGCAAGCCATCACAGAGGTCCCTATGCTGGCCAGTGAACCAAATTTCTTCTTGCTAATATCTGAATTTTCTAAATCCTGATGCTTATTACCCATAGCTCTGGCATGCGCACATAAACATTTGATTTTAAAAAGTGTGGCTTTTTTTTTTTTTTACATTCCTTGTCAAATTTGTTCCAGTCCAGTGAGTTTGTGCTACTTTTTCCTTCACTGCACAATTTCCATGTATTATTAGTTTAAGCAATGAAAAGGGCATTTAAACTAGTCTTTGGCTAAGAAGATTAGCTACTTCTATCTATGAGATGCAGGCGGTCCCACTTGAGCAGGCCTTTCTCCCACTTGAATATGACCCAATGCACCACTGCAGTCTTTGGCTTCTTGGCCCACAATTCACCATCATAATATTTTCTTTTTTTTTTTTTTTCTTTTTTTTCTTTCCCCTTTGCTTTCCTATTTTATCTCCGGGGATTGGAGGGATTTTATAGACTTTCTGTACTTGTGTTGTACTTTTAATAGGCAAAGTGTGTGAGGGGAAACACCTCTTGAGGCCTTATTATATAAGGTGCAAACCTGATGACATTCTGGTCTTGCTTTTGGGAGTTAGCTGAGCTCGTAAGGAAGTTTTGTTCACTTCACTGTAGGAATGCCCAGGAGCTCCTGAACAGGAAGGAAACACAGCGGGACTGACCTTCAGGCAGAATTTCACGTGAAGTTTCTTCTCATTTGAGAGAAGCTCTGATGAATTTGGAGGGAGACAGATCTTTCAGTTCTTGCAAATCCTCCCCTTGATACAAGCTGCCAGCAGGAGCTCTGCTGTTATTGATGCGGCCCTCCTGAAGCTCTGTGGTTGCTGCTGGGGAAGAAAATGCATGGGGAGTTGAAACAGATCAAGCAGTACCTTACCTCCTAATTAGACCATGCCTCTCTGTATGTGGACGGATGCATACATACACAAGGTAGAGCAGACTTAGACTTGGAAAGTTAGTTGTATATTCACCCTCAAACTTAGAGAAATGAATGTTGCAGTGCACCAGGGAAGACTAGTCTAGGGCAGAAGAATTAATTTAGTGGCAAAAGTTCTTTCATAGTGGTAAAAACACTGACCTTGATTCCCAGTGCATTATTTTACTTGTGCCCCACGGGAGACATTAGCACTACATTGCTGCTAATAGCAGAAATCTGGCCTGCAAAGTTTAAATTGAAAGTTTCAGAAAATTTCCAGGCTGAGGTATGGTAAGAAATGCACACCCTATATTCCAAATGCACTGCAAAATTTACTAGGACCTTCCTTTCCGTTCTTTCTGCCTTGTGCTTAAATTATGAAATTGATTTATAGTGAGATGAGTTGGCTTAACCTGGCTTTCCATCAGTTGGAAATTGGCTTCTATCCAGTATTCACTTTATTTAAATATGATTAGCTGTTCTTTTTCATCTTCTTTGTCTTGTATTTCTACGGTTGGAGAAACCAGGAAACTGCAGTATACACGCTAGTTTTTTGCCTTTGATCTAATGTCGGCAAGTTCAGTTCATTACATAAAGCGTGAATAAAGGTATTTTAATATGGCTCTAGAGTTAGGTCAAAGCTGACGAAGTTTGAACCTGTATATATATTCTGACTATGATCTGCATGTTCTGACAGAAAGAAAAATATCTTTTTTATTATTTTTGTTCTTCTTGGCTGTTTTGCCATAATCATTCATTCACTTTTGTTTAGTGTTGTATCAATAATATGGAATGAATGAGTGACGGTCTAGGGAACAGACCCAGACTGGAAAGGCAAAGGTGTCACTTTCCCTTGCAGTATGCTTTGGGTTTGGGAAAACACATTTAATTCTGAACAAATCAGATATTCCCTCTCCTCCATATACCTTGAACCTGAATGGTCACTTGAAGAAAAATAAAATACATAAAAAAACCCAAACAAAAACAAAACAAAAAACCCCCACCGAAACCCATAGCATAACATACAAGCATCGATGTTTTTCCAAACACAGAGCCTTGAGTTTTAATGCTAGCTCAATTTATTGGTGAAGTAAGGTATTTATAATATCCATCTTAATTTATTATCAGAATAAATAATGGCTCTGTATTTGGAGAATAGTTTTTTGCTTTGGTTTAATACTATTTTTTTTTGCCTTTGTATTTTTTACCAAAATATTCTGCCTCACTGCTTGTATTCTTTTTTGTTTGTTTGTTTGTTTGTTTGTTTTCTCCCCCCTTTTGGTATTTTCTGTAAAAGAAGGGCAAATCTTTCCTTGGGTGGCTTTCACAGCCCCTTAGCTATGATAGATAGGATAGACCTGCCAGGTAGAATCTTACCCAGTTATCAAAATGTTTCAATATTGCACCTTGCAGCTATTGTTGCAGTTTCCTTCACTTCTACAAAAGGTGTCCCTTCATGTCCCCTCAGGCTAGTTTATTATTATTTGCTGCTGCTCTTTCTGGAGGTAGTGTTGAGAAGTAGATGAGTAGTAGCTTTAGTTGCCATCTCTTCCTTCTCTTCTCCTCCATGTCCCAATATGATAGGCAGACTTAAACTTTGTTTCTTTGGGAAATTACTTGTGGTTTGGCATCTTTGCTATGCTGAATTAGGAGGACTGTGATATACACCGATTTCTTTTTTGGATTTGAGTTTTCTTTCATGGCACATTGTCTAGTTACCCTGTCTGATATCTGTTTTCTGTATGATCCAACCTACTGGAAAGTAGTGCTGCTAAATTTCCTTGAGCCTATAGCTAGGCAGCATATCTCCTCTTGACTTCCTCTGGGAAATGTCATACGATTTGTGGGGATCGACCTGCCTGACAATAACCACCCATTAATGATAAACTTTGATTCTATCCACAGCCAGCCCAAAGAATTGACCTTTGATTCTTTAATCCCATTGCTTTCATTACTCTGTGACCCACAAACCTGGCTTGAAGTCTCCCATAGTTACATGGGAGCATTATTAGAGTTTCAAGGCAATTGCAGCACCGAATTTGGAGCTCCCCTTTGCATTTTTCCCTGTGCCTGACTTTACACAAATCTTGTTTTTATGTTTCTTACTTGAAAGCTAGCTCAGGGAAATCAGATGCTAATTGGTTGCCCATCTGTCTATGATTTTTTCAGCTTTAAAGGTTATATTGATTGAAAACTATCTCACTGCACTGAAAATATGATAACTTTGTCACTTTTTGGTTGGTTCATGGCAATCATTTTTAATTTACTCCAAAATGTTCAGATTATAGTATTGTATTTCTGTGAATATTGAAACATTTCAAATATTCTAGAAAGTTAGTTTCAAGCTTCTTTTGCCACCAATTCCCCAAACATCGTCCTCCTGATTATTTTCACGATACCTATAATTTCTGTAGAGATGGAGTTGGTTATTTTGGTATGCCATTTGCCAGAGTAACTGCTTTAATTTGTTTCTGGAAGGCAGCATTGAGTGTCTTCTACAAGAGCAGTTTTGCTGGCTTGTTTCTCAGCAACCACCTTGGAAAGCCCTAGGATTGCTTCTCTCCAGTCCCTTTGACCAGCCTGGATTGCATGGCCATATATGAGGTTAAAAGTACCCTCTGCCATAAACTGTTGCTGTTCTTGGAATGTACAAACGTGGCCACAGTGGGAAGGTAAATACAACTAAGTCAAAGCAAAATTGGTGTGATAAAATTTGTTGCTTCATACTGTTACTTCCACAAACTTAAATCCACTTCTTCGTTTCATTCTCTCTTACTTTGATGTTTTTCTTCATGTTACTGTCCTATTATGGGGCAAGGAAAGCTTTCTCATATGGTAAATTAACCTGCTTCCCCCCAGAATGCTGCTCTGGCAGCAGTTACTTAATTACTTATTTTGAAGGATAGCATAATTCATACAAATTCAGCAACAGCAGCTCCTGGGCATAAATTGAAGAACAAACTCTTAAACCAAGCAGCTGCAAAAAGAAAGCAACTAGACATAATTCTGAAATGGAAATAAAATATTTATTGGCCTTTTAAACCAGAAAAAGCTTAATTATGCTCCATTGAAGAAGTAATACATTGCTGATATGTTTATAGAGAAGTAAGCACTGAAGTACAAATCCTCATATAATAGAAGCTTTTCCAAGGGCCTGATTCTCAAGTGCACTGTAGTGTTCTTGGTATATGATTCATCTAGTATTACGACCAGTATGGCATTTCTCTTAATTCTTGGCATTCTCAGTACGCTGTAACTCTAGAGCAGTTCCTGGGGACTTGCAGATCTTGCTGCATGCTTTCTCAAGGCATCAGTTAAGTTTTAACAAAACTGGAGAAAAATAAGGCCTATAAAACAAGGGATAGTTATGTTTTAATTGAACTTAAAGTGATCTGGAAACACGTTTATTCCCTTTATCCTTAGTTATCACAGATAGCAAAACCAGAATCTCAGTATTAGGGAAAATAGATATGGTCACTGTAGCTTAAGAGCCTCTAGGCTCTGTTGGAAAAGCACTAACAAATGCATACAGAATTGCTGCTGAGAAGGTTTGGTCCTAGGATTACGCTGAGAACAGGAACATACTGCACAGTTCTTAAGCATGGACTTGTAATGAGGCATTTCCTTTTCCTTCTTGTCACATTCAAGACATAGCTATAGAAAATGTAACTGAGTCTAAACTTTTTTTTTCTTTTTTACTGAGAAATAGTTTCACAATTACACCTTTCCAGTCGTTCAGAATCTCTTCTTGACTGTCTGTGCTGTAATTCCTAACCTTAGTTGCAAAACCAGATTTACTTTGATTTCTTGTCTTGCCTTGTTTTCATTCATTTTTAGGAGATGAGTAGCTTGAAATTTCTGAACTCTGTGTTAAGCTGTGACACCATCTGCTCCTTGTTCTCAGAGTAAAGGGAGTGTTTCCCCAGTGAAGTGTACTCCTCATCTTCCTTTGATTTTGCAGAAGTCCATTAGACTTTGTTATCCAATAGACAGCCTATCACAAGCTGATTAATTAGCTACAGCAGGATTGACAGTGTAACATCTATGAGCTTTGTTTGTATTATGCTACAACACTAAGCTAGGAAACTTCTGTGATTATTTATAATTAAGCTGTTGTGAGGGCACGGTATCTATCAGGATGTGGATTCATTATGTGGATTTGCTTCCTGAAAGCAAAAAAATTAGCAACATGGCATCTGAAAGGTTCATTCAAATCCTTCAATATTCAGATGAGGGAACAGGAATATATGTGATTAGGGAGTGAAAGATCTCCAGTTCAGCAGTCTAAGGTATTGCCTAAAATGCTCGGGAGATGCAACTTTGTATGCATTATTAAACACTGCTGTGTTGATGTAAAGGAAGATTTAATTTGTTATTTAAAACAGAGCAAGAAAGTTCTTCGTCATAATCCTTTCGTAAATAAAAGCTTGTAAAACAGTGGCGACAGTCTCAATTTGAAATAGTTTACACTTACAAATCAAAAGCTGGATGCTGCATTTTGCATTTGTAAATAAACTCCCAAACTGGATCCAGTATTCTGTTCAAGATCTCTGTAGTTGCAAGGAATAGATCAGTCCTGGGAAAGTGGGATAGACTTGCAGTGGTGAAAATAATGGGGTTTTTTGCTATAAAGACATATTCATGCTTAAAAGATTATTTTCCGAATGCCTCTTCTTAATTTTAACAATCAATCCAAAAATTTGTTTAGGTAAGCACATTTTTATTGATTGTCTTTTGGAGGCTCTGAATGCTACTGAAAGAAGCAGAGTGACTGAGCAAGCAATAGAGAAGATCAGTATTATGTTTAGCTTTTATTAACAAAATGAAAATTAAGTAATAAAAAAGGTATGAAGACTGAGGTGCTGATTCTCTCATGTGTGAACCTACATAAATATGTATACACAAACATATAGATAGATAGTTTTAGAATTATCTAAAACTGTCTTCAGTCCTTTTTATGGCTCAGTCTCTTGCAAATGGGGCACTGTTATGTTGCAGATAAATGTAGTTGCATTCTCTTACATTGCATCAGGATGAATTCTCATTCAGAAATGTGGCTGACATGCGTAGGTGGGTTCTGCATAATCAGCCTGCTTTGAATTTTTTTTTCCTGTGACCTTTTGCTCTCCAGTTGTTTTTGCCCTTCACCTGTTTTGCATTATTCTGCTTGCTTATGCAAAGTTAAAAAAAAATCTGATTTGCAAATCTGGAAGAGAAGAAAAGATCAGAATAGCTTACTGTCATATAAAGATTCTATTTGTGGATATTGATAGAGGAGGTCAGAATTACAGACTATAGACTGTAATCAGACCAGTTTGGAAAAAAATAGTCTATAGAGACAGAAGTTTAAGCAATGATTTTTACTTAGCAAATTTCGTACAATCTTTTCAAATCCTTGTGTCTTAGCTACTAAAATTCAGTAATCTTACAGTTGCCAAATCTGATAATGGTTAATGACGTGAACATTAATGTTGATAATGAGCTCTTTGAGTAGTCAGTGTGAAAACTCTTGTCACCAATGTGATTTTGTCCTTGCTTTTGTGAGTCTTTCTGACAATGTGATAAACTCCTGTCTTTATGCTTGTTTTGGCTTGGGAAGAAGAGAGAAAATACAGAAAACTGTTTCTTTTCTGTTTCCCTTTTTAGAGCAAGGGGCAGAAAGGTACAACTATGGGGCCCTGAGTTTCACTGCCTGACACATACACCTTTATTGATCAAGACCTCAAGCTACTGTTTTTCCAACTATAATTAGCATAAAGTCACCTTATTCATAGACTGTACTCAAGGTTGCATGAGACATATCCTCAGTTGTAACACGAATCTTCCCTCATAACAAATGTGCTTGCACTGGCTTGACTTATCTCCTATTTGCTGCCTAGTGACTAGACCACAATAAGAGATTTATGATTCTGCTATTTATGTTGCCTTAAAAGAAGGTGATGGTTTTTTGGTTGGTTTTTTTTTTTTTCAATTTAAATCATTAAATCAGAAGACAACAAAACTGAGTAATAATCTTTGTACAAATGACTCTGTGGTTTGCTCTTTCTGTTAGCCTCATTCTTAACTTCTCAATTTCCCATTGCCACAAGCAGTGCTAGAAGGATTTAAAGGCAACACGTTGCCAATTAGTTATGGCTTGCCGACGGCTCATTTGAACAGTAAGCATTTATTTTTATGTCCAGAAGTCCGCATTTACTACTGCAGATGAACCAACAGGGTGTAATTTCATACTTAGTTCAATGCTCTAACTGGTTATGTGAACCAGGAAAATGAAACTTTAAATGTTGTTGCCTAATATTCCACTGTTTTACAGAGAGATTATTATTGTGTTATAATTGCCTTGGAAAGGCAGCTTGTGTCTCCAGTCACAAACTAATTCACACAGGATATGACATTCTTAGCGTAGTTGTAAAGGGGGGGTGGTGTGGGCACCGTCCAGTAAATCTGAGAGTAAGTGGATTGAGAATGTTACTTTGGCAGTTTTAGCTGCTTGTCCAGAAACTATATAAATCCTCCCTGAAAGTGTTCCCCAAAAGCTGAACTTGTAAGATGTATGGTCCCAGAAAGCAAAACTCACTCTCAAGTGTGAGTGGTTCTGTTTTACCTCAGACCAGGAGAAGTTGTTGCCTCAGCTCCCTAGGTGAATAATGAAATGTGGATCATGTGAGTTCTACAGAGCTTCAGACTTGTCCATGTATGAAATAAGTTTTGGTAGCACCACTGTCTGAGGGTGGACTTGAGGCCCAGTCCAGGCATTCATCTCATAAACTTGTCATCAGACTTTGCACTTGATCCTGCACTGCTTCAGAGTACAAACGTCTCCTACTCTGCATTGTCTTCTCAGTAGGCAACCACAAGGGCCTCCGTGTTCTGCTTGGTTCTGTCAGGAGGGCTCCAGTCCCAGCTGATACCGCTTGTGAGTTTGCCAGTACTTTAGACTACAACTTCTACAGTCATCATTAAAAAAATCAAGAGCGAGATCAAAACAAATGTCACTTTTCTGAATTGTCATCAAGATTACTGTGGCCAATGTCATGATTTCTGTTTTTGTACTTCCTTTGCTTTTGGCCTTTGAGGGAGGCAATTCTGCCTTGCCACAAAACATCAAAGGTGCAGTGAACTGGCTCAAATGGTCCGAGCTCAGTGCTCACCCTAGTGAAATTAATGCTTGTAGATGGGAAGTGGTACTGTCTTGAGCTTCTTGTTCGGTGATCACTGATGTAACTGTGCTCTGTGTGAGTTCTTGCGTCACTGAAGAGAGGAATGGGGTTCCACTTCTCTTTGGATGCTCTAACCCATATTTTTATGGAATAATAAGCATACCCACCTTTCAAGTTTTACCTGAAAACAGAAGAGTAAAAAAGAATGAAGTGTAAACATTTTCAGAGCATGCTTTGGTCCCCAAGAGCATGGAGTTACGATGTCTGCTGCCTGAGCCCTGCGGAGGGTGGGATTTCAGATGCAGTCTTCTGTTTGGAATGGCTCATTACTCTAGCTCTAACTGCCTCCGTGCCCAGAGAGCCTGATGCGTTTGAGTCCCATCCTGAGGCACTAAGCTCTCCCTGTGTGCTGTACAGAGAACTTAAGAACCTAACTTTGTGTTACATTACCCTGAAAAATCATTGATGTTCTCAGAGCATGTGTGTTTCCCAGGTATTTCTGAAATAATGTCTGTTTTTCATCTTACTGCAACTGCTCGCTATGTTTAATCACCATATATAAAATTGCAGTTCTAATTTTAACATCACAATTGTCTGCTGTGGAAGTGGCTGTAATGAACAAAATGAAAAGTTATTAGCCCAAATCCTTTTTCCTGCTCTGCAACCTAATAGTCATCTGGAGAAATCTCTTCAAAGTTGTTATAACAACAACTTTATGGGCTCAGTACAGAGGAAGCTGTATGCCTCTACTGAGGTTTTAAGCCAGTATTACACATTGAAGACCAACACATTGATTGAAAAAAAAAAAAAAAATCCCCTTCATGGAGATTCTGGATGATTTGAGGAATGCCTAAACGTACAAGGCAGCTGCCTTTTTGTCTCAGATGACTCCAGGTGCGGGATATGTATGAATTTGCTTTTGTGCATCATATCTAGCCCTGTTCTAGTCGATTCAGATTGCTGTCACTTAGCAGCAGAAATAGGCCTTTACAAAATATACTGGTTTTCTCTAAGATGTTTCCAGTGAATAAGACAGCAAAGGAGATGCTACTGCTTATGACTGTATAGTTGGAACACTTGCCCAGAAATTTGAAGGTTTACAGTTCTTCCCTAAGGCAGTCAAAATCACACCTGAGTGCTGTAACTAGTAGGTCATGGAGTTGCTGTCCCTCAAATGCTCTGTTTTTGTGGTCACACAAACCTTTTAAACACTTTGCTGTGCAGTGAGGCGCCACTGACATGAGGCAGGAGAAGATTGTGCAGTCTTCTGTGGCACCTTGATGTTAAAATGATGGTAAAGACAGAGCCAGTGCCTCAAGCTGAGAGGGTGGCACCCTGTCTACACGGCCTTTGTCCTGGACAGGACTTACACTGTTGTACTGTCTTTAAAATATGTGTGCTCCTACGCTCTGGCAGTGAGTGTGTCTAGGTAAAAATAATGAACTGTGGCCGGCTGCATTACGGGTATCGGTGCTCTCCTTCAGCCTGTGATTTACATGAATAGATACAGGCATCTGTTGCCTTGACTGATGTGTCTGGTCTTCGCAGAGAGAGGGATTTGGCACTCACCATTCCCTTCAGATATGCCCTATTTAGTATGTGGCTTGGTTTTGGCTGTGTTTTTGCACAACCACCATTTCCAGTTCACGTTACAAGGAAGCTAAATGTGCGCAGAGTCCAGGGTCCTCTTCTGGGACCCAGTTCCCACAAGTTGTGTTCTGCAGTATTTAACTTGTAGATACTGGGATACTTAATTTCATCTATAACTGAGTTCGTATTCACTATGCTACCTGAAGTTACCTTGTACAATATAAACACATGGTAAGGATAGAACCATCTGGTTTACTGGTTATAGCTTAGGGCTCGTTTTCAAAGATTCTAGGTATGTATAGAGGAACAATCTATCTCCTGTTGTCCTGAAGATGTAACTTAAAGTGTATATGACTGAACTTGTCAGGTTTAATTTTTGTTAACTGTAGGACATGACACTTGGTATATCTGAACTTACATCTGTGTAGAATATTGTCAGTTCTTTGGAGTCAATTCAGGATATGGCATTCAAGTTATGTGTCTTGCAGGAAAAAGTGACTGGATTATTTTTTTTTTTAATAAAGTTAGAGAAACCTTCAGTTTATCTGTAACTAGAGGATAACTTCCAAAAAGTAGTCAAAGAGGAAGAATATAATTTAGGTATTACCTCAGTTTTTAGAACTTCATAGCAAATGTTTTCCAGAATCACTACAGTGATTTTCATTACCTTAACACATAGATCCCATATTTTGCAGATTTTTTTCTGTGTGCTGATTCTTAGATCCTATGTACTACTTTAATTATGTATAAATAAATATTTATGAACCTCCAGCATTTTTTCCATGGCAGTATCTCTACTTTTTCTTTGATAAAAAGTATAAAATTCTGCACTGAAAAAGTATGATAGAACATGCAGATCAGAGCTAAAAATATTGAAGTTTTTATTAAAATAGGTATGATTTGATGAAATTGAACAAAATTAAATACTGATATCTGGCAGCATTTCAAATTGTGGTTTTTATTAGTCTATATAGCTTTCTCTTGGATGAAGACATAAATTCTTAACAATTTTCTGCTTAAAACACTTCTGAAAAAATTCTTCCTTCAGGAGGAAATTCTGTTGGGATTAGAGGTTACAAACATTACACACTGATGTCTTCTGCCTGTTTGATCCTAGGATCGTGGTTTTGGCATAAATATATTTCCTAGTCTGGATACTTTAACCTTGGAACAAAGGAACTGTTGAGGAGATAGGCAAGAAAATTTTCTTTACCATGGGAGAGGTCAAACATTGCAACAGGTTTACTAGGGTTGGTATGTATTCCCATCCATGGAGATATTCGGAACCCTGGGCCTGACCACCCTGGGCAGACTGTAATCAGCAGGTTGAGGGAGGTTATCCATCCTCTCTTCTCAGCCCTGGTGAGAGCCCATCTGGAGTGGTGTGTTGGCGTGTCCAGATCTGGGCTCCGTGGTACAAGAGAAACATGGGCATGTTGGTACAAGTCCAATGCAGGTCTGCAAAGATGTTCAATGAATTGGGGCATCTGCCATACAAAAAGAGGCTGAGAGAGCTAGGACTGTTTAGGCTGGAGAAGAGAAGGTTTGGGGAGACCATGTCAATGTGTATAAATGCCTGATGGGAGTGAGCAAAGAAGACAGAGATGGACCCTTCTCAGTGTTGTCCAGTGGAAGGACAGGAGGAAATGGGCACAAACAGAAATGCAGGAAATTCCATGTCATTGTAGGGGTGGCCGAACTTAGAGAAATTGTGGAAAGCCCATCCCTGGAGATATTCACAAATGTGACTGGATAAAGCTTTGAGCAACCTGCTCAAGTAGACCTTGCTTTGAGCAGGGAGGTTGGACTAGACAATGTGCCAAGGTGCCTTTCTACCTCAGCTGTTCTGTGACTATGTGACTGTAGCCTCCAGTCTTCATCTTGACTTTTGTACTGTGGACGAAAAAAATGGAAGTAATAGCAATGAAATTATACTGATAGACTGAAATCGCTGTAGATTCCCTTATCAAGTAAAAAGGATGAGCAGTTTGTGTTTTAATTCTGTTGAATTCAGTATGCATTTATTGTTACTGTTTTTTCCAAATCCTCCTTCAGGCTTTAAAAGCAATAACAATGAAACAGCTATAACCTCTGAGTTGAATTGAATATGACTCCATGCGCTAATAAGTATTTTTGAAAAACAAAGATCTTAATAACACAAATAACATTGCTTTGACCCTCCTTTGAGCAGGAGGTTGGACTCTTTGATCTCTTGAGCTCCCTGTTGTTCTGTGATCCTGTGATTCTGAAATTGCTGAGCCATGGCAGTTCCTGTTACATTTTTAGAACACTAAAGATGGTTTATCTTTCACACATTATAATTCTGAAAGCGTTGGCATTATTAGCAATGGTCAGAGCATCAAAACTTTTAATTCTGGGTTCATGTATTTCTAGATGATAGGAGAGTCTTTGCAACATGATCTGTTTGCTTGTTTTTCACATAAAAATAATGGATTTATTTTATCATAGTGCTATATATATTTTTTTTTTCTGTAGAGGGGGTAATGATTTTTGTAGTGATTGTATTGGGGAGAGTAGAATAATCTCTAAACTAGGGATAATGTCAGTCCTTATACAGAGCTTTTCTGCAGTAATGAATTTTATTTTCTGTGGTAGATCATACATTACTTTCTCTTTGAGCTGCTGTCAGATCCATGAAACCTTTAATCTAGTGCCATTTTCTAGATAACTCCTAAAGTAGTTCCAACAGAGAACTTCTGCATCAGCAATGGCTTTCAAGAAAGCAAAGTATCTGTTGTGAAGTCACTTTTGGTACTTTTCTTGAACTGTGGAAATGATAGTACTTTACCAGCAGCTAACTACAGCTCTTATCAAATTAGTGATTTACACTACAAAGAAGTGTGAAATTAAAACAGACATTTAGAATTGCTTATTTTACGATCTGCTTTTGGGGCATATAGATAGCATTTGGTTTCCTCAGTTTCATATGATCATTTCTGTATACGTATAGTGTGTCCTTCTGTGGCTGGATGTGGCACATAGAACTTCTCGCTGAGTATACTGACAGGAGGACTGAAAAGTTGTCAAAGTAAATGGTTTTCAGAAAACTCCTTGTGGCAGGTAGACATTAATATTAAAAGGTGTGCAGCATGTGATGTAGGATTATGTAGGCTTAAAATTATTCTCAAACAAGGAAAAATCACTTTCCAGAAACCGTGCACAGTACTGAAAACATACTGCCTCCCAGCTGATAATAAGCACTTTTGCAAAAATTACAATAATAGCATTTGTGTTCAGATAAACAGAATTTACAAGGTCTCCTTCCATAATGATGTTTGGTGGTTACTAAAGTGTTAAAGCTGTTGTTATAGAAGCAAAGTTCTTGGGCCTCTTTGTTAGTTACCAAAGGACCTCAACAATCAATAAATATGACAGGCAGTAGCATTTAAAAGGCCTTTCAAAAAATCTTGTCAAGTCCAAAAGCCAAAGAAGAGAACAGGTAGAAATGTACAGAAATAGTGTAATGAAACAGTGGCTGCCTTCTACCTTGAGCAGAGACTGAGTAATTGCATGGCTTCCTCTTCTCTAAAACCAGGATGGAAACTCTGGGGGAGATAGGTTGACTAAGATGGTCAGAAGATCACTGCACTGAAAGTAAAAAGAATATAGGGAAAAGTGTACCTATTTAATGTGAAATGATTATATTTTGGACAGCTGGTCAAAATATCAATGGTCAAGACATTCTTTACTTGATTGTATTTACTTGAGTTTCGAATGAGAAGAACTATAATTGCTCATCTATAAACGTAAATTCAACCTTACGTATTACTGAGTCCTGCTGGAAAGATTGACATGATTGGAGTGTTAAATTCAACAGTCACAGCCTCTTTAGGAAAGCTAAAGTGGGCAAAAGTCAAGAGGGAGCACTCGAAAATAGCATTTCTTGTTACTTTGTCAGTGACCTCTTGAAAGAAAATGAATATTTAAGGAATTACTGTCAGATTAGAGAAATATGAAGCAAGTAGTCAGCATAAAGTTATTTCATGATGTTTGCAGAAGACCATCAGATCACCCTAGAAAAACAAGCAAATCAACTTAGGATGTAGTTATGATATATACAGGGAAAAATGAAGATATATGGTAGAAGACTTCAGTCTGGATGAAATATGTTAGAAACATCAACTTCTTGAACAACAACAAAAAAGGACTATTGAATTATAGGGGTTTATGTTTAAATCAACACAGTTTATAATTGTGAGTTGTTTAATAGTATTTCTCCATATCCAGACATCTGCAGGCTGGCCTGATTATAAGAAATAAATAAATGAAAAACTAACTGGCTTACTGTCTGACGTTTAAAGAAAGTGAAACTAAAAAGGAGAAAGTGATAATGACTGATGGAAACCAGAAAGTAGGAACATTTGGAACATAACAAGGTCCTGAGAAATCTGATGTGATTAGTGCTGCTCTGGGCAGAGATTTGTTCTAGGTGATCTCTGGCGGTCCCTCCTCACCTAAAATATTCCGTGATTCCAGGATGGTAAGAGAAAGGAAAACAGCAGTAAGACATGTTTAAGTATATCGGGAACTAAAGAAAATCTAACAATGATTCTAATTCATTGTTAGGAGGAAATAGTATTACCAGTAACAAGTATAAACAGTAGAAGTGTTGATTTAATGTTCTTGTATTTCCCGTGTCTGTTTTGGGGCAAGAGATGACAAAACAAATGCTGTAAGCTTTTCTGCAGTAACCTGTAAGGGTGATGGTTAGATACTTTAAACTGTTCTAAATAATTCTGTGTTTAGTTTTCTGAAAAATTACTCAGTGAACATTGTGACTGTTTTCCATGAATTTTAATGTCTTGAACCACTGAAGAACTTCAAAGAAACTGGAAGGGAGCTAACACTGCACCAGTAAGTTAAAAGACTATAAACGATAGTTTGAGTTGATACAGGCTGAAGTGAGTCCTACAAAATGTAACACATGATGCAGGTTTTGACTAATAATGAGCAGACAGAGGGAAGAGAAAAATGACCCATATGGATTTATGAAAAATTACCTCCTACCAAACTTGTCTTGCTTTGATGAATTATATTTTTTGTTCAGAAAGAGATAATAAATTTTTATAACTTGAGTTAGTTTCTAAGCTCGCTCTCATAAGGCATTTGCCTTGCAAAGGTTAGAGAATTATAAGTAATGAAAACAAGTCATTAGCACAGAGTGATCCTGATCAGTGGGAGAACAGCACGTCTTAACACATTTCATACTTCTCCCTTCTGGATTGTACTCATCTTTTCTGGAAAACAGCATTCCTGAAAAGAGCTATAATCTTGGTAGATAATTCGCCTATCATTGCAATATGATGCTGCACTCAACAAAACAGGATACTTGGATGGATAGGCAGATAAATAGAGGAATTTTTAGAAGAAATGCTGTGTCCAGTTCTGGTGCCCATATGAGATGATATTCATAAATTCCAAAGTCTCCAGAGAACAGCTATGCAAATAGCTAAAATGCAGTAAAAAGATCTCCTTATAAGGAAAAATTCCAAGAATTCTGTTCAGACCCACAGAAGATGATGGTGAAATTTTGTCACCTGAACTACATAAAATTTTGATAACCACTTTAGACTACAAAGAAAAATATCAAGCATAATTCAAAATGGAACTTAGACAAAATAAAGATGAAAATAAGGTATAAGCTTTTAACAGCAGGTAAATTTAATAGAACAATTTACTGAAGCTTTCATTCAGTTCTACCTCACTAGGAAGTCAAGAGCAATTGTTTTTCTAAAGCTACACTGTAGGGTAAAGGAAGTGCAATTCAGGGCAGTCCTTTGGCATGTCATGCATATGGGGTCATCCTAGATCCTCAAAATTAATAGGTTCAACCTTCTCTACAAGTCAGCTGACCATAGATGGTTTTACAGGAAAATTGAAGTGTTATCATTTATAGTATGAAAGCATGAAAAATGACCTTTTAAAAAAAAATCAGAAACCCTTCCTTGGATAACAGAGAAAGCTACTTATTGTCTTAAATTGAGCAAAAAGTATGAGAAGGAAATTATTCATCTGGAAATTACATGAAGCGAAATTGTAGTGGATATTAACAGTTCATTGTACACAAGATAAAGTAATTGCAAAAAAAAAAAAGCAAGCATGACTAAGTTCTTTGCTCAGGTTTTTTAATAACTTGGTAGAATTTTTTTGGTCAAAAATCCACAATGCAAAAATTGAATGACTCTGTCCTGATTTTTGAGGACAGTCTAGAGGCAAGCAACTGTCTGTAAGTAAAGAGACAATATTTGGCCTTTTCAGTATATATTATATTTTTAATTTTCAAATGGAAAATGTGTTCATGTGAATGTTTTCTCGGGGAAGATAGGAAGTAAATAGTATTCCAAATCACATTAGTTTGCAATGAGAGGAGGGATTTTTTTTTTTACTTTGCCCTTAAATGAAAACAGAAATAATCTTATTAAATGTTTGAACATCAATTTGTTAAACCACATAAAAAAGACAGACTCTGTTTTCATCATTAGTAATTTTCTAGTTCTTGTATTCTGAAGAAAAGTTTGTCACTATGCCCCAAGACATCAGAGATGCAACAGATTCTTTTGCAGCTATGAAGACAGGGAAATACCCTCTCAGGAGAATTGTCCTTGTGCTTTTCAACTGCATCTGGGCCCAACTGGCTAGGAGTCTAAGGCAATACCTGCAATAAGCATTTTAGTTCAGATCTGGAGTGTGGTTTTGAACTAAATCCTACTATTGCCTCCACTTACCATGCTTTGGTTCTTTCCGGGGGGGAGGTGCTTGAGTGCATGACCTAGCTTCCTCAAGGAAGAACCAAGAGCCATGTGTGCTCTAGGGACACAACTAATTCTTCTACCTCCAGAAATTTGTGCTCACCCACAGGACCAATTAAGAACTAATCTGTATGATGCAGTGGGCACCAGGTCCTCAGCACCAACTCTTGTGCCACCAACTCAATGCCAACTTTCTTGGCACTGCTCACTGATGTTCACACAGCCTGACAGAAGAGCGAGCGTGGAGCAGATCCTCATCCCCTTTCTGTGGCAGGAGCAGCAGAAACTACTGAGGAGGAAGGGATGATGACTTCTGCTATCATCTGTGCCTGGTAAATATTGTTCCTGAACAGCTGTTGGCTTTCTCTGTTTTTTTTTGTTTCTGCATTTTTAGAAGCCCCAAAAGTCACCTTGCAACCAGAACCCTGAATACTCATAGGGCTGGGACATGAGACCACATGGGTGCAGTTATCACACAGAGCTTATCACATCGTGGATTCAAGGCCTTCCACACTCACACTCTGGGCCTAACAAACTTTTATTGAAAGTGCTGTTTTTTAGAAGTTAAAAATAATTTATTTGCCAAGTCCAAAATCTTCAGGTCAGAAGAAACATCTACGACATTTAGTTTGACATCCAATTAAAACTCAGGCCAAAATTTTTCATGTAGTGTACATCTTTGTACAGCCTAGTAATTTATGGCTAAGCTAGACCATATCTTTATGAAAGACATCCATTTTTGATTTAAAATGTTCTACGGAGAAACCAGCATACCCTTAAGTGAGGTGTTCCACTGATTAATTGCATTCACTCTTAAAATATTTCCAGTCAGACTGTGCTTAGCTTCAGTCTCCAGTCATTCATCTTTGTATCTTTGTCAAGGAGCTGCTTGCCCCTGAAAAATCTTTTAATACATAGATACCTACAAACTGAGACTTTGCTGCCCTTGGGAAAATAGTTTAGTAAAAGCAACACACCTTGTCAAAATCCTTTAAAAGAAAAGAAACCAGAATTTAAAACATCACTTTGTTTTCAGTTCTTTCCAGTTACAGGGGAATAACAAGGAAAGCAGGCATAACTTTTTTGTTCTTTCTATATAGCGTAGTTATACTGAGCTTGCAAGAGGTGGAGAGAGTTTTTTTTTTTAACCAAACCCTGGCCATGAGTTGAAATGAAGAAAGCCTGGAATAGAGTTCCTTTTTGTTTCCTCACAGTTGTTATTTTCAGAGGCAGATAACATGGTTATTTTTTATTTTTTAAAGTCAATTGTGTCTCAGAAAGTTGTTCCTATTGCAGCTGCTACTAACTAAAGCTTTTTTTCCCCGAATGATAAAATTAGAAAAACCCTAATGGGAAGTGTAGAGAAGGTGGAGCTAGGCAGCCTGAGGTGTACAATGGTAGGACAAGGGGCGATGGACATAAGTTGGAGCAGAGTTAGATATAAAGAAATTTATTTTATTTTTTACCATGAGAAGGATCATAGACGGGAGTAGATTCCCAGAGGAGATTTTTGAATCTTTGTTCGTGGCAATACTCAAAATTTGACTGTACACATCTAGAAGACCCTGCTTGGAGCAGGGAGTTGACCTGGATGACCTGCAGAGGCCCCTTCTGCCATGAATTCTTCTTTAATTCTGTGAATTAACACCAGAACTATGACTACACAAGCGTTTCAGCCTTTCTCTTGCTAAGGAAACCTGACAAGGGCTCTGTCCTCCACCTGGTTGAGGATGTATGTGAAGCTTGTTGAAAACTGCTGTCTTTGAGGTTGGGAGAACCCCACAAAGAAGTGACTGGACCAGGAAAGCTCCATTTCCTTAGGCAAGCAGGCCCAAAACCGACAGCAGGTCCCCATCTAACAGTTTTACCTAGGCACATGCTACATGTGAAACAGTACATTATTGAACAGGTAGTCTAAGTTGGTGGCTTTGTTGATGTGCAACAAAAAAAATATAATTAGGTCCAAGATTTGAACTACCCACATTCTGTAGCGCTGGTTACTAAATCTCAATCTTACAACTTGATCTTTTGACAGACAGTCACATTTGAGTAGATGGTGATACTTAAAATTAATTCTACTGTTTTTTTGTAATGAATAAATTGAAGCATGGCGTTTGGATTTATTGAAAATTTCATAGAAATACCCTAAAAATCAGGAAACAGAACTCATTTTTATTCACTTACAGTTTGTCTTCCAGTTCTCTAGCCATTACAAAATATTGCCTCTATCAGACAAGCCAATGTACAAGCAATGCAAATTAATAGCTAAAAGAAAAATTAATCTCTCATTCTAGCACAGTGTATTGTGTCACAAAATTTAAACAAGCATTATTGTATTACCTAATTCATTCCTTTTAATCAAACAAAAGATATGCCTGTCCTCGTAATTTTTCTATAAATAAACCATGAAGTCTGCAAATTTTTAAATCGGGGAAGTTAGACTGGCAGCATTCAAATTCAGAAATGTCTCTAATATTATACTCTGAAAAAAAATATATATACGTGATAAAAATAAAATTGTTACATAAGGTCCTGATTCAGCAAAGAAATTAACTACATGCTTAACTTTTTGGCATATAAGTGAACTGATAGTATTGAGCAAGTACATGTCTCAATTGAAAATTATTGAACATCAAGAGTTATTGCATTTCAGCTCTACTGTTCATAAAGAACATGTCTGGTGGATTGGTTGGTTGGATTGATTGCTTGTTTTAGCAAGGTCAGTTATTTCAGTTTTTATGTGCCTATGGTAAACTTATTTTCAACTACTTAAATAACAGCAGTGGTCAGATAAGGTACTTGATCAAATACAGTTACTAAAAACCCAACACAATTAAATGGTTTAATTCCATGTCCTCTTTCTTTTCCACGTCCATGGAAAACTATGAGACATTTTTCAGTCAAATATTGCTAAACTCCTCTTTTCTCTTCCCCTGGTTTTCCCACAATCTTCTCAAGATTACTGTGACTAAAGCTAAGCCAATATTTTCAACTGAATTCTCATCTTTGTCCTTTGTACTTTATTATTGCCATTATTAACATCATTCTTGTTGGCATCATTTGCTTATTTGAATGCAGAAACAAAGCTGTGGTGATTTTTTGTGAAAGAAATATTGCTAGGGTTTTTTGGTAGTAGTCCCAATTGAAAAAGATCTCAAAATATCATAATGCTTATCCATTTCTAGTGTGTTTTCTACACAGTGGGGGGGTACAATTAACTTTTTCTATTTTTGCTGTTTGATTTTTTATGCATCCACTTAGAGCATCGTAACAAGAGAAGCTGAAGATTTTGTATGCTGGTTATACACAATTATATGTGGGGGTGGGGGATGGCGGTGGTAGTGATGGTGTTGCTGTTTGCTTTGTTTTCACACTGAATGATCTTCTAGCTCTTTGACTAAGAAATATTTTTATTTAAATGATGAGGTCTTTTCATAAATAAACCAGTCAGAGTATGGTAATGCTCAAGGTCTTGCAAGTGATTCATGAATTGAAGTTTTTCATACAAATATTTCAAAATGTTGCTGAAGTTGTCCATATTATGCTGCACAATGGCATCAAATTCTGTGATAGCAACTTCAGTATTTTGCAGTATCAGCCACTAAATTCCATGACAATATCAATAATCAACAATTTTTATGTTGGATTAGTGTTTTCAACAATTAGTTTTACATGCTCTCCAAGCAGTACGGCCACATATCTTAGGCTTTCATCACTGAGGTTACACACAGTCTCTGTCTGAACCTGCTTTTTCCCATATGCCAGAGAGGAGACTAAGCTTGAAGCCTGTTAGAGCAGCTTTCCTTCATAATTTCCACAAGTCTGTACTACTGCTCTGTTCATTAGGGCTTTTAGAGTTTGCGGTGCAAAGTGCAGTGTTAGAATCTCTGTGGAAGAGAGTGTTTTAGTTGTGTGGCTGAGGTTTTTTGCCAATGTTTCCAGCTCTTCTTGTTCCCTCTGCAAACCTAACACTAGTGTTTTCTTCCCATCTTTTTGAACCATTCACTGTAATCTACATAGAAGTGCTCAACGGGCAAATCTTCAAGAGTCAGCTGCAAACAGGAATGGCTGATTGCTTTCTCTACATGAATGGGGAAGATAAAACATTATCTTTTAGCTTATGCAACTTTTTAGCATATTTATGTTCAAAATCAGCAGACTGGCCATCAGCAGAGTAGTGATGCTTTGGACCAGTCTCTTAATAAGAGTAGTCACACCTGTAATAGCAAGGGACTAGATTCTAACTTGAGAGGTCTTGTCCAGTCTACGTTCCGACCAAATAGTGAAATCAGAAATTACCAAGGCAACATAATAAAGATGGAAAGAAGCAAGAAGAGAAAAGGCACCATTCAGAGCTGTCATTCTGGCAAATATATGCAGAGCACACGTATCAAATTTGTGCTGCAAATTTAGTCTCTTCACTGCTATTTAGCTTCCTTGTTGCCTGTTGATTTCTGTGTGTGACTGCAAGAAGGAGAGGAATTAGGTACCTGCTGAGCTATAGTCCAACATTACAGGACTTAATTTTTGATGAAAGAAGAAATTCCGGTGTATTGTTCTGTGACAGAAGATGAATTGTGAAAGGAAATGCTTGTGATCTTTAAAACAAGTATACCCCTTTTTCATACTGAAGCCCATACTAAAAGTACATTCTTGAGCATTTTATGCTTTTCGTCTTTTTCATAATGTTCATTTTTTGTCTTTTCAAATCCTTTCAAGCCTTTCTTGTAGCTCTTGATGTCACTGCCTTTTCCATTCTGGATTTCGATAGGTTTTTCAAGTCTGATCTCCCTTGAACTTCACACACATATACAGGGTCTAGAATTATGGGTTCTAGAACTTCTTCTTTTATATAAAAGAAAGGGAGTTATACTGACATGTAATACAAAGGTGTTGGAAGCTTACTTCTTTGGAATAAAGATGATAAAGTAGATCCTAACTTTACTTACATTTTGGATATCAAGAATAAAGACTTGTAAAGACTCAACATCAGTGAATTGGAAGTCATTTGAGAGGTCTTGGTAGATCGACTGAATGCATGGTTCCATGGTTTTAAAAAAGCAAATGCCAGAAAATACAGAAGCAGGATGAGTTTTCTTCTAACTCCAGCGCAGGTGGAACTACTGGATTATCTGTTGTACGTATGTTGCAGAAACTGTAGGAAGGTGTGCTGGTTTTGGCTGGGGTAGAGTTAATTTTCTTCATAGAAGCTAGTTTGGGGCTTGCTTTGGATTTGTGCTGGAAACGCTGTAGGTAATACAGGTATGTTTTAGCTATCACTGAGCAGTGCCTACACAGTGTCAAGGCCTTTCCTGCTGCACATCGCTCCACTAGGGAGTGGGCTGGGGCTGCACAAAAAGTTGGGAGGAGACACAATTGGGACAGCTGATCCCAACTGACCAAAGGGATATTCCATACCATGTGATCTTGTGCTCAACATATAAACTAGGGCGAAAAGTTGTCCAGGAAGCTGCTGCTCGGGGACTGACTGGGCCTCGGTTGGTTGGTGGTGAGGAATTTTTTTGTTTGTTTGCATCACTTCGTCTTTCTTGGGTTTTATTTCTCTCTTTTTGTTATTTTCCTTTTCATTGCAATTTGTTTAGATTATTTTTGATTATTTTGTATTAAAAAACTGTTCTTATCTCAACCCACGAGTTTTCTCACTTTTACCGTTACAATTCTCTTTCCCAAATCTTAGTGTGGGGGGAATGAGTGAGCGGCTGTGTGCTGTTTGGTTGCCACCTGGGGCTAAACCACAACCGAGGAATAGTTTGGGGATTCAAATATTACATGTCTTAGAAGCCCTTAAAATTTAGACTTATGAAAATGGTACTGTAACTGCCTGTGAACATTTTGGCAATTTTTTTCATGTTCTTTCTTCAATCTAGATCTCTGAGACTGAATAAAGATTGAGAGACCTTGATTTATATGCAGGGGGTTGATTTATAATGTTACTGACCTTCTCTGACTTAGCAGACAAAACATAATGTGATCCCTTGCTCAGCTACAAAAATTCAACTGTGTGTACGGGGAGACATGTTTTTAATATGCGAAGGCCAGTTGCAGTTTTCTGTGAGTTGTAGGACCTTTGCTGTTACTGGAAGTTTTCTGAATGGTATATTCCAGGTGAACCACAGATGGTTGGAGGTTGGAATGGGAAGTGTTGAATGACCTTCTTTTGCCTGTCTTGGATGAGGAGCTGGGTATGGAGACCATCAGTCCTTCTCTGGGCCTCACACCCGACGTGTCCTCTGTGTTAACCCGGCAGGGACTGTTTGCTACCATGCCACTGATGAAAGTTTGAAATTGGAAAAGGATGTTTCTGTTTGCTTGTCTGTTCCCAATGCTTTTCTTTCACAACTGTTGCGGCAGCAGAGAAGGTGCATTGCTCCTTGTGCTCCCTGTTGACAGTGTCAGGGGCTTTTAAAATCCAAATTACAGTTGTTATTCTCTGTACTACTTTCTAATGGTTATACATGAAGAAGAAAACTGTCTAGACTGTTAACTACCTTATAGACAAGGACTTCACAAACAGTGAATTATGTACTCTATAAGGGGAAGATTTAAAAGTGTCTCATTTCCTCTGTCATTTTCCAGCATCTGCCAGTAGAAAAACCTCTTTGTTCTCGGTTTCCACTGTAAGAAGGGCAGCAGTGCCTGCCTAACCCTCTGCAATAGTTACCACACAGTTGTTTTAAGCCTAAAAAAGGAAAAGCAACTTGCTAGGAAAACACTAGAAAAAAATAACAGATTTATTTTCAAAGACTTTCAAGTGCTTCTTAGTAGGTTGTATTATGGTATAAACCTTTACTGCAAATAAAATCAAGTTGGAAAAGTGATACTAGTTTCCTACTGACTGCTTAGCTGTTTTATTGATGTCACTCATTTTTACCTTTTATTTGCTTTAGTGGTAGTATATTTAGGGTAACGGGAACGATAGTTTTGAGGCTGACAGAAAATCTGCTGAAAGTGATACAATTTCTTTCCACTAAGTTTCTAACTAATTTTTACTTAATTTAATGAAGTTAGAAGACGTTTTGCCTAGTGAAAAATCTACTGCCCTTGTAAATAATAAATACATGCTTAAAAACACACAAAAATTTCTTTCCAAATTTGTTTTGGCACTGTAGACTAAGTCTATTTTATGGAATGAAATTCTGATAAACTAGCTTTGTCAGCTTCTCATTTAGAGCAGAGACTTTATCCTTTTTGCATTGCTTTTTCATGTTAGTTTTGATTGCTTAGATTTCTTTATTTTTCTTGAGAATAAGGCTGTATCTGTTTAAATAAGGTATTTTCATTTTTTGCGTTGTTGAATTTTGCAGAGCAGGCTAAAGAATGTGTGTGGGTAATTAATATGTCTGTTGTTCTGACCAGAGAAGTATTTTGCCTGTTGTGACATTTGAATGTCCTCTGAGAAAGTGACTGAAAAGACTGCATATGGATTCTTTTTTTTTTTTTTTTTCCCTTTCCCACTTCCAGTATTAGTTTATGGGAATCTAATTTAATTTCACTTATTTTACCAGAAATATTCTCACTGTTTGTAAGTAGGCATTTAGCTGGGGTGACTCTTGACATTAAAGGGCCAGGTTACGGTAAGATCTTATAAAGAATGAAATCTTTATTGATGTGTATATTTGAGAGTTTTTGAGTATTCAGTTTCCATTCTTCTCTTTCAAGAAAGCAAAATACAAAACAAGTACTATGGTTCTTACTGTAAAGCTATTTTAAAAGTTCTCAGAAAAATTGAATCTCTCTGTACACCCACAGAGTTTAATGTACATTTGCTTTTTTAAAAAAAATTATTAAAATTACTTTGATTTAAATAATTAGATATTAATCAATATAAATAATAACGTGATGTTTTATCATCAGGTAATTCTAATGGCCTTTGTCTAACCCAAAGAATTTAGAAAATATTTTTATCATACCTGTTTTCTATAAGGTACTGTGTAAATACTAAATTTAGGTAAACAAAATCTATAGACTGAGATGCTTATACATTTATACATTTTCCATATATGAAAATGTTAATATTGGTCTTGATTTTTCTCTTTTCTTTTTCTAATAGTAATCCAATTTTTACCTTGAGAAAGTACATTTGTCTTTTTTACTCAGATGTATTTTCATGTGATAGGTTATGTCACTCGGATTCAAATATCTTCTTTGTTTTCAGTGCCATAGCTTAATAGTTGCAGTGGAAGATTTCCATTTCTGATATCAAAGGTACCAAAAGATATCCCCTTGACAATCAACAATTTCTTTCTTTACAAATAAGATGAGCCTTGCTCTTGCTGTCATTCACTATAATAATCAGCAAAACTTTGAAGTCAAGAATATTTTTAACTCAATGTCAAGTGAGGAATCTTTCATTTATCATTGTTTCTCTGCAATACTTGGTTAGGGTTTGCTTGCTGGAATACCTGTAATTTCACAGTTGTAAAAAAATATCTTTTTATGTGTCTATCATTCAGTACCTCAGCATGTTAGAATTGAAATATGCCTGCAACTCCACAGCTTTCCTCACAGTAAAACATACATCTGAAAGATGCCTGCTACTTATGTTAAAATACTTAGCTCAGTTTCTTCTTGTTGCTTAATGAACAGTTGTTTGTGTTATTAGGCAGTGTTGATTATTCTCTGACTGGTGCTGTCAGCAGTGTCAAAAACAAATTTGCTAGCAAATATTATAAAATCCTCATATTCTTGTACCAATGACATGGCCCAGTATGCAGGATTTTGCAACAGGTGCTCCTGTTGCCACAGGAGCTCACAAACTCACGCCTTCCCTTTTTTATTTTTCATTGTAAGTAATAAAGTTTTTTACATTCTCTTCCATGTCATCTCATCACGGATAACTGAGTATTCTTTGTTATGCAGGTATCTTAACTTGCCCTTAAAAGCCAAGAGCTTATTATGCCTTCTCTGCTCTTGCAGGTTCCAGACAAGAAGGTATTTTTGTTCAGAAAAGCACCTGTTGCTTGACTTGATGCCCAGAGCACTGTAAACATTTGTAATTTGTTTTGCACTTAACAAAAATTAAAATGGCCTTCTGTATTAGAAATTAGTACTGAACACATCCTCATGAGAAGGCCACCTTCTTCCTTTGCATGCAGCCTGTGAACTGTCCACTTCCCCTTCCCCACAACGGATTTCCCAGTAAAGCGAGTAGAAAGTTCTTAAGATGAAATGAAGAGTAATATCTAAATGTATTGCTGGTACACAGAGTAAATGTCTCGGTGAGATGGAATGTCACAAAGAGCTGTAAAGGCAATTTTAGAGCTGCTGTTTATTGTCTTTCTCTTTCTTTCCTGGCATTCTTACCATTTTCTTTCCAGTTCATCCTCTGTTTCTCATTTAGTTTTTCCTTCTGTGTTTTATTGCTTTTGAGAACTCCCAGCTGATCCTCCTGTGCTGCATTTCCACTTCCTCTCACAACTGCTTTCCAAAACAGGATCATTGAACAGTTAATGCTGGCACTTAAAATGAGTGAACAACCCAATTAGATTAACCGAGGGTAGGGAAATTCACGTCTCAGACCTTCATTCTCTGCCAGCTCAGGAAGACAAAAGAACATCAAACAGCTCCCAAGTTCTGCCAGGCATGCAGTGCAATGTATAATTGGGACCATAATGTCTGTGCTGGTGATGATGTCGCTGTTTTCCGCCTTTAAAGGATAAGGACATTTGCTGTTTGCTGGGGTAGAATTAAATAGAAGAAAAGAGAGAATTTCACAGGTTCAACCTTTTTTAGATTTTGGGTGTGAACAAATAACGATACCTATTTAAACCTTCCTGGGAGTAAAAGACAGTAACCAGCCCTTCTGATCTGCGTTGTGGATATTCACTAATTCGTCCATACTTATGGCTAGCTTCCTGTGGATAAAGAATTTGCATTTTTGCTCCTGAGTAACACATGGCATTAGAGAGAGAGCAAAGCCATGGTGCTTGGTCTCAAAAGATAATAAAACATCACTAAAATGACTCTTCTATTATTTAGGCAATGTGGCTGATACAGAAGGAAGGTGACTTTTCCAGCTAAGTGTGGGGTTTGGTGATTGTTGGGGTTTTTTTTTCCCTTTTTCTTAGCCTTCTTGATCAAGCTTCCTATATTTCTGAAGGCTTTTGCAGCTGCACCGCTTATGCTTAAAGTGTTTTTTTAAAACTCTAAGGCAAAGTTATTATTGAAATGTTGGTAAAGTGCATTTATAGATATATTTATTTATAGATATATTTACATATATAAAGTGTATCTATACACACACACACGCACACGTTCCTCCTTAGGAAAAAATTGTCCGGACCAGGATTTAAAAAGTGCGTGTTTGAGATGAGTTCAGCTGCCTCAGAA